>OW388300.1:52523034-52710534 GCA_936450465.1 Gibbula magus | reverse complement strand
TGATTGTAAACCCGGAGATATTTGCTAAGATGACGGCTTGAAAGTAAAGATCTCAAAAAACTATTTTAGACTAATTTCTAACAATTTCTCAAACGTCTCAAATAAATGATAGAATATGAACAGCAAATGTTTTGAAGAAAGTGCGTCTCGAACCGCATACGCCTGTAGTACGTGAGCTAGCGCTTTAGTCTACTGCGCCTTAATGAGAGTTACACATTATATCCATCAGACCTAAATCCCTGACAACATGAACTACGTATAACGGGAGTGTTTATTAACTGTATGGGAATAGTGACACGGTGTGTTATTTTCGCTAAGGATGCTACATCGTACTTTACACGGTTCGCTGAACGTTGATAAGTTCTTTAAAGAAAAACACGTATTCATCTGACATGACGTGTGTCGGCAGAGTATCAATCGTCTTTCAAACTTCTGCTTTCTATCTGCTAAATCTTAAGAACAAAAATATGATATGAAAATGCGTGGAATTATCGTTGAAACTGAAATGAACTATAAAGGACATGATTTAAATGGCAATCATGAGTGCCAGAAACTATTTATGTCACCTAGTGCCTTGAAACTGCTCACCAACTTGTACAGTTCAATGATGATCACGTTGCAGCACCTATGACGACACGTGTACATTGTTGGCGACGATGCAGCGGGAAAACTGGGCCGGAGTGATGAAAGACATGGGTTCTCAGATAGAAAACATGCTTGGATCAGTCGGGATCAGCAGGCAGTGTGACATCGATGTAGATACCATCGACATAAACAACTACGTCCTCAAGTTACCGCAGGTCCCATCCATACTGGCATTCTTTGCGGAGGTAAGCATATGAAACATTCGTGAACTTACTGAGCTTGTCAAGAATTGACTTGAATTTAGGGGGAAGTATGGGCCTTTAGCTGTACTTACCTTATTTCGTGATGAAATTACGCTTGTTTGAAAATAAATCCGCAAAATTCTTTAAGAATATTTCATGATTTTATGATATTTAAAGGGTACACTGTAAGAGGCTTAACCCCTGTGAGATGTTTAACTTCGTATTGGTAACATGCGGATTTACACATATATATACGCAGATGCAAATACACACATGTATAGACACATGCGAATACACACTGGAATATATTGACAAATGCGCATATACACATATATAAACACAAAGCGTCTGTATATATCGTGTACTGCCGTCGGCAAATTATCTATTTTTGACCGATTTGTTTGGTCTTCCTAAATGCAGCGCTCGAATTTTCAATAAATAAATCTAAAGGGACCGGCTGTGATGAAGACGTTGCAGTGCTGTGATGATGTATGGCAACTTGGACGTAGGTTCCATAGTGACTATAGTATACAAGACACCGTCTGCTGTCTGGTTTCAGGGTGACTACATGACCAAGCTGCAGGCGAGGGACTACAATACGGGGCAGACGCTTCTGTGTCTCGACCTCAAGATGTCCATGCATGAGCACACGGAGTCCTGTTCAGACTGGTTCTGTAGGCTGAGACAAGCAATACAGCATTAGTTAAGCAATATTATCAAATAAAGTAAAAACAATTGTTGTATAACTATGTGTAACCTCTTTGTCATTTATCTGTTTCTTGACTGATTATAACATGATCTTGCACGTGCACGCAGACACTTTTAGTTCATGCATATGTAAAAATTTAAGATTCTTTTCAATGATAATGAACTCACATGACGCAGTCTTCTTTTTCCAGTACACAATATGATACAATTGCAATATGTTGAATTACATAAAATCGTAATGAAGTACTGTGTTGACTCCATGATGATAATTTTTACAGCAGAAGGAAGCCGCAAACACCCAATTAAAGTTTGTTTTAATCGTCGAGATCAAGTAGTTAAGTTATCTTTACAAACTACGCAACTGACATAGAGATTAATAGCCAAGCGGGGATGAAATATTGATTTTACTGCGCGAATGATATTGATGAATACAAATGATAGAGAGAAGGAAATATCATTCACTGGCACGAGTAGAATGTCTTTGTCGTCAATAACGCTGAAGGCAAGAATTAAAAATAATAAAAAGGTATCGGTATCTTCAATTGTAAAATTATCGTCTAAACGCATATTGATACTCTTCAGGACTTCCACATATTATAGTAGAATGCATGCTTACTGTGCACTGAAAACTCAAATTCAGACCAAAAATACCATTGTATCAAGGTGACGCTCTCCTGCTTGAAGTACACGGGTTGGGTGGATCCAGAGAAAAAGGCACCATTGCACAGATTGTTAGCATTGGATATATTGGGGCATGTATAGTGACTTTATAAGTAGTCAAAAATCACGTACGTATGTCGGTATGATTAATGTCAATGTGAAGATACGTCACAGGAACTCGATATCGTAATTAAAACGTAGATACAACGTAAGTAAAAAAATAACCAACTACACCTATATCAAATGGTTAAAAAAAACTACATTCTATATCAAATCATCTACTTTTTAACTACATTATCAAGTTCCTGTGAGATACGTTACTCCAAAGTATCTTCGGAAGGTTTCATATAAGTCTGTAACTCTCATCTTCGTTTGTGTTCAGGCAGTAATTTCTAGGTCTACGACATTTTTAGGAAAGACAGATGAAGTTCAGAATATACGAAGAAGTAAAAAACCATGCACGAAATACATCCAGGTGATGACGTTAGCGGGTACTTCCACAGGGGTTCGAAAAGCGGTTTTTAAAATTCCATATCTAGATGTTTGCAATCATATACTGTTTATCTATGATGTGATAAGCTTATATTTCGAATTTGAACGAAATCTGTGAAGAAATAAAGATTGTAGATGAACATCCCCGGTATTGATATAAATACACTGTCCAACGACCAACGATTTGAACCCCTGTGGGTACTTCACTACGCCATCAGACTATTCTTATGACGTCATGAGTTATAACAGCTCAGTTTACAGTATTGATTACGTGATGCAACCTGTGGCACTGGTCATACTGAATGAAGCGTAATAAAATCGTTCCTCTCTCGCACACGGGACCAGTGACACCTGGGTTCCGTTCAATAACAGCGAGCGCTTAAATTGCTCATTAAATTGATCGCTCAATGTAGCACTCAATGTAGCGCTCAAGTAGCGCTCACTCTCTCTTGAACGATACAGTGCAAATTCCTTGAAGTTTGCTTGCCTTGCGCTACATTGAGCCCTGGGCCGTGTTCAAGATAGGTTTCAAAGTAATCGCTCAATGAGCGATTACTTTAAAACCTATCTTGAACGCGATTGCTCAATGTAGCGCTACGTTGCAAAGCTTTGAGGTTTTGTACCGTGTCGTTCAGGAGAGAATGAGCTATACTTGAGCGCTACTTGAGCGCTACATTGAGCAATCAATGAGCGATTACAAGCGCTCGCTGTTATGGAACGGAACCATGTCCTTTGAATAACGTCATATGTCACATGAAGACAGCCGTTTACTGTTCCCTCTTCGCGTCAATAACATGAATACAACAGCCGCCTAAGTGTTAGTCCTTTACATGTCTATGAATTTCTTTTGGGCGGTTTCAATGACATGACCAGTGACTCAATGAAGCATATCTCCCAAAATAAAGTTAATAGTTTCATGAACATGTATAATGTTAACCATGACATAGATCTCAATAATGTTTTCCTGGTTTTCATCAAATTATGCAATAATGGTGCAATATGTATAGAATTGACAAATGGTCCTTTCTGATGTGAATCCCTGAACTTTCACACTCGGAGTCCATTACATTGCAGTGGTAGTTCAAAGGATTGTAAATCAGACAGACAGACAGACAGACAGACAGACAGACAGACAGACTGACAGATTTTATTTTTGTAATGTCGGCCTAATGGCCCATAATACAGTTACATGATATACACTATAAATGGACAGTGGTCATTTTAATTAATAAGCTTTGTATCTTAAAGAAAATATTTGGTGTATGAAAACTGCAGTGATGAATATAACACGTGGATGTTTTGAGCCTAAGATATTTTGGAGTGAGAGCGGGCCTTTGTACACTTTTCTTAGTTGGATGATATATTGATCACGGTGTTGTTGGTACTGGTTACAGGAAAAGAATACATGTTTTTCATCTTCAATTTGTTGTGAGTGGCAGAATGAGCAGTAGAGATCTTCAATATGCATATCCTTCTGATGAATGTTTACTTTAAAATTGTTATTGGCAATACGAAATTTACAGAGAGCACGAATAAGATGTTTACTTTTCAGTTCTGTGATGTAAGGTTCCAGATGAAGATCGTATTTGATTTTAGAGTACTGGTTCAGGTGGTTCGATGTAGAAATTTCATAATGCCAAGTTTGGTGTCCAACGTTGCCGAAAGACGTTGCCGAAAGAGAGTTAAAAATAGGTTTACATTGTCTACTCCTTGGTTGAACCATACATGAGAGAAGCCATTGTAAATCAGTGTAATCAGTAAACACGTGTTTACTGAAACCTTTAGTAAATACATGTTGTTACTTAGTACACGCATTCAGTTCATTGTTTCATTAATCAAGTTTAGTAAGTATGTGCAAAGAATAAATGCAAACATATTGTGCTTGAATATCGGTGGGTTATAAAGCTTACTTGAGTGAATAGCAGAATAAGAAAGAAGACAGAATCGTCTGTATACTTTACAACAATTGAAGAAACTTGGTTAACATGACATCGTAAAACGAGCTCATGTTACAACAGGACGTGATGGAGGTGACGGAAAGAACTACAGGAGTTATATGTGGAGGAGACCGTAGACACATACTTGATCTCATGGTGATCTAGAGTCTGACCTAATAATAGTATATGCAATTGCTGTGCGATCCGGTATTGTGAATGACAGATATTCACGAAACCAGTTTGACCTCTGTCCTCACCATTTGTTAACCTTGAGTGATAATATAGCCAGGAGAAGAACATCTCATTCAGGTCTGCAGTGACAGAAGAATCTTCCTCTGGATTTCCAGGCTTCATTAAATGTTCTTGCTCTGGTTCGAAGATATTTCAGCCCAACCGTTGTAAATGTTTCAAGTCAAAATTATTTTGCAATTCCAGGTGTCACAACAACCCTAGCTGCTGCAACAAATAAAGCCTGTCATGTTCAACCAGACATAGTTTTCGATTATTAATATAATGTGTTCACTTCTCCTGTGTTTGTCTTTATGTTCAGTAAAAGTGTGTAATGACTGACCTTTTATTCAATGAAATATTTTGGAAATTTTAATCAGTGTATTTACTATGTGAAACAGTAGTTACATGTAATTACTTAAAGTTTCAGTAAAGGCATGCATTTACTGATTACACAGATTTACTGTTACTTGATACATTGATGTGTCTTTTAATCATTCTCTTCCCACAGAGGTTGCTCCCTTCAGATTACCGATCCTAACCTCGGTTCTACATGGCCTGAATTTCAAGGCTCCAGCAAAATCCCCTAGCGGGGAAAATGGGAACCGCATACTATTTCTTAACCAATGAAAACTCATCTTTCAGCGGCCAGGGGCTTTCAGTGACTTCAAAGATCTAGGCATTTGAAACCAATGGTCTTGCTAATTGGCAAATGTCCTTCGAATATGTCTGATGTAAATAACACGATCGAATCATTTTTGGTATTTGTCTCTGATTTTATCAACATGGTTATGATCAATTGTTTTCACAAAATCAAATAACATATTTCGAGGAAAACACATTAATTATCATTATTATGACGTAACGTTGGTAAATGTCACTTTTACAACGGCGTCGTTGATTGCACAACTAAATTAAATTGCAACCAATCAGGACACTCCATTTCGGCCCTCGGATTCAGGCCATGTAGAACAGAGATTAGGATCCGAAATCTGAAGGGAGTAACCTCTGTGGATAAGAGAAGGTAGTTTTAGTCAGTGGGCCGAGTACAGGATATGTGTCAAAGTGCTTCAGTCAAAAGTGTGAATAACATTTCTCATTAAAAATAAATTAAGAACATATTGTTTAGCCTAAATTGTAAATTGTTCTATATACTTCAAAAGTGAGTACAATAATGAGAAAATGGTTTTTTAAAAGTTTGTTTACATGTAACCACAGAGACGCCGACATTTCAACCAATCAGAAATTAGGACATCACATATTCGGCCCACTGACTATTTACTATGTGAAGCGTTTTTCTTTGACCAATTTGAAAACAGTGGTATGTGCTCGCTAATTCTCTTGTTCGTCTGGCATATCCTCATCCCAATAGAGAAATTCTCGACTTTCGGTATCACCCCTCAGTTAAGATATACCTAACTATTTATCTCCTCTTAAAGAACATAGGTAAACACACAATGTTTCTCAAAGCATATTTTATTGTTATTGATTCGGTTACACAGATACTACAAACGACACACATATATGTGTATTACAACCAGGTAAGCCTACAGGCTTCAGACGCACAGGTAGACACACAACGTCGACAGTAATACGAGGTCAGATGGGTAGTTGTTTTCCAGGGAGTAATTAATATATCAGCCAAGTGTTCTAATTGGCTGTCTTTGATTTCAAATCCATTTTCAGCATTTACAAATCCAAATCAATATTTGGGTACACAAGAAAGACGTATTCGGCTTACATTAGACTTTCAATATGCCAATAGGAAAAACTCGCGATCGTGAATGACACAACAGTAGAAATACGTGTTAATGAGTGTGTTGTGAGTCCTAGGTTGGGAGGGGGTTAAGAGGTGAGATATGATCAAGAGCCTGTTTGATTTGAGATGCGGGGTGAGTCTATATGGTGAGAACGGTGGGTTGGTGTGTGAAGAGCGAGAGCTTTGGTTGAGTTGATGTGAGCAGTGCGTATATGAGCCTTGGTTGTAATTCGATTCTATGGTTTCAGTTGATCACGGACTTAAATTACGTGAGTTGACCATGAGTTGAGTCTATTGGGTGAGAGCGAGAGCCCGGGTTGAAGTGTGAATCTGAGAAAAGACAGCGAGAGCATTGGTTGAGTTGTGTAGTGAATCCAAAGGTTGAGAGCGAGGACCAGATTGTAGGGTGAGTCTATGCTATGGGTGAGAGCGAGGACCAGATTGTAGGGTGAGTCTATGCTATGGGTGAGAGCGAGGACCAGATTGTAGGGTGAGTCTATGCTATGGGTGAGAGCGAGGATCAGATTGTAGGGCGAGTCTATGCTATGGGTGAGAGCGAGGACCAGATTGTAGGGTGAGTCTATGCTATGGGTGAGAGCGAGGACCAGATTGTAGGGTGAGTCTATGGTATGGGTGAGAGCGAGGACCAGATTGTAGGGTGAGTCTATGCTATGGGTGAGAGCGAGGACCAGATTGTAGGGTGAGTCTATGCTATGGGTGAGAGCGAGGACCAATTTGGGGTGAGTCTATGCTATGGGTGAGAGCGAGGACCAGATTGTAGGGTGAGTCTATGCTATGGGTGAGAGCGAGGACCAGCTTGTAGGGTGAGTCTATGCTATGGGTGAGAGCGAGGACCAGATTGTAGGGTGAGTCTATGCTATGGGTGAGAGCGAGGACCAGATTGTAGGGTGAGTCTATGCTATGGATGAGAGTGAGGACCGGGGTTGAGTGGAGTTGTAGCCTCCTATTGTCAGAGCGAGAATTTTGGTTGAGCAGTGAGTCCATAGGAACAGAGCTAGTCTAACATTTGGCCTCTGAAATGAGTTTTGTTGTACAAATTAAAACATTTGAAGAAAAAATAAATAAATAAGAAGCCTCTGAGATGTGTTCCTTTTCACCTTAAAAATTAAGGGGTCTGGATGACAGACTAGACGAGAGCAAGAATCTTGGTTTATAGTAAGTCTACGGGACGAGAGCGAGATCACAGGCTGAGTTGAGTAGTGAGTCCATGTGGTCAGAGCGAGGACCTCGATTGAGTAGTGAGTCCATATGGTGAGGGCGGGAATATCGGCTGAGTTTATTTGATAACTGAGTCTATGGGGTGAGTGCGAGGGCTTGCGAGTGCTCCTTGGCCTTCATCCTAAGCTGCTGGATGCTAGAGGAGCGGGCCGAAGGGTCGCCCCCCGCGTACTTCATCCCATCTGCCACAAGCTGTGTGGAGCTGCTGTGGTTCAGCGTATCTTGGCCCGTGAACTCGCGACCTGCACCAAGAAATTATTTTTAAAAAACAATAAATATGTAATAAAACTGGTTAATAGTTAGGTTAGAGAAATTTCATAGATTGTTCATGCTACCCGTAGATACCTTGAAATATTCAAACAGGAGAAAAATCTGAATACATATATAGCTCTACTTGCATCTGCAATATGACAAATATGAATAATCACTTCACAGTTTGCAGAAAGATAGTATAGTACAGCTGTCTCTGATTCCAACACAATTAGTGACATAAAAAGGGATTACTTATAGGCTTAGCAATCAAATACTCTTGAATATTACAAAATCTGAGTAAAAGGTGATGAAATAAAAAAAATTATTTCGCAAATGCAAATGTCAACCACCCTACTTCAACCATTTAGAGCAAGAACATATCCAACACAAATACCACAAAGTTCATCTTAAGTTTGTCTTAATTAGTCAAATTCTATTGTGGGCATATTAATACATGCAGCTTTGATAATGTAAGCTGCGCGGGTCCTGAAAGTAGTTGAGACAACACATCTACTAGAGAATAGGGTTTATAGATAACACTTCACTATTATGACACTTCACATTAACAAGAATGTTACACAGCACATCTGCTATACAGAGAGGGCTGCAGACAGCTCAGGACCATCTACAAGAAGAGAGGTTTAGACAGCACATACATACCAGAGAGACAGGCTTAGAAGTCTACCCACATTGGAGAAAGGTTTCAACACAACCACATTAGAGATTTGAGATAGAGATAGAGATAGAGATAGAGATAGAGATAGAGATAGAGATAGAGATAGAGATAGAGCCTAAGCTTAGATTGCACATGCAGAAATGAACATATATGAGGGAGGAGACTCAAACTGACATTCCGACTGGAGTGGTCTCCCCTGGGACTTGCCGGCGTTAGCGAAGAAGGAAGATAGAGATGCCTGGCTGACTGACGTGTTGAAGGGAGGGGTCCAGTCCACACTCAGGTTGCCATGGAAATACATGCTGGGGAGTGGTACGCCGGTGATTGGAGGAATGCTGTTGTTGTTGGTGGAGGTGGGGGTGTTGCTGTTGCTGCTGTTTTGGCCGGCGCTGGAGGGAAGGGCTCTGTGGATCTTCGTGTTGGATAGCAGCACTGCTGACAGAGAGCAGACATTTTGAAACATAGCAACGTGGCACTTTCAAGAACTGAGCGTTCTGTTTTGTTTCCGTCCAATACAACAATCAAAATTACCACCTATTGTCGAACCATACGGAGTACCTCACTTCCGAAATGTGGACTTACGTTAGCTTGTGTAATGGTTTTATTTGACACATTGTGACCATGTAGGCCTATCTATTGTTTAACCTATCATTGCTAGTGACTTTTATTACTTTTACGTGTATATAACCACAAAAACCTGCATGCAGATAACTTAGGTTAAATGCAATGTTCCAGAAAGATACCTCAAAGATAACTTTCCCTTGTGGTATAACAGGAGATATCTCTTAAAGCATGTTCATACATGGAAAATAGCGCTATACACATTGAATATTATTACGGTGAGGACGAAATTGTACAATTATCTGTTTGTAACACAAGGATGGAATGGAACTAAGACACAAGAAATGGAAATGAACTTCGTCGCCTTATGACTATTTGTAAAGCTAGAGAAATCATGAATAACCGCCTGTGCGTGTACAATTAGACTAAGAGTAAATGATCTTCACGGTTACACACATTCTGTATTTAGAGATCTGTAATTTCAATGCTGTCAAAGTTTTTGTAGCTTGGCCGTAGGCCTTTAGTAAATAAACCATATGTGTCTTTGACTATTTAGAACTAAAGAACGCACAATAGAGTCTAAGAACGAGTAACAGTTCTATGCACATGAGGTGCGCTGGTGGTCGTGACGCCATTATGCGGAGTATGCTTCGAGCACTGACCTTGAGAAGATTCGCCGTCCTTGCCTTGCTTTTGCTGTTTGCGCCACTTCGCTCTCCTGTTCTGGAACCACACCTACACAGAACACAAACACTCTTAGTTCCACACCTACACAGAACACAATCATTTCCAGTTGTCAACCGTCAAAGGAAATTATGTTTCATGTTTCGGAAAATACATGTAATTATTCACAGTTATTTCAACATGAAATGTTATTCAGAAAGGAAAATCACGGAGTAGCAATTGCAATAAATAAATAAATCAATAAATAAATAAATAAATAAATAAATAAATAAATAAATAAATAAATAAATAAATAAATAAATCAATAAATAAACTTGGATTGACGCGTCAATACTTAGGTCTTCAAGACTTCTGCTTGACCTTGAACTCCATGCTGGACTCCCGGTTATTCATCAGTGTCTCAGGTTTAAAATGAGCTATCAAACATGACTCTATCTTCAGCAGTTTAATTTACAAAAATTCTCCAAAGACAAAGTCCTCTGAAAATGGAACAATCACTTATTAATGGACCCCTACATGATCTTTCTCACGATTAAGACAAAATGGTTAATTTTTTCATACTAAGGTGTAACAAATAAAAAAGTTGTTCTTTAATTTCATCTTTAGTAGATCTAATCATCATTAGATTGCATTCATAAGTAATGTGTAATGTTCTTCTGAATATTCAAGAAAATACTGAAAAAGGCTTAAATTTGGACCCCTAGATAACGTTTTCGATAACGTTTTCGAACTTACCTATCAACCTTTTGATGAAAGCGTTCAACAGAAACGTTGTTATTCTTGAAGTTGTGCATCCGAAGTTGTGAATAGAATTTCCAATAACCTAATTAGTTAAGCAGTTATGATCCTTTCAACTTTGCTGAAAATGGTGATTTTCGAAAAATGATAATTCTATGACCGTAAACTATGACAGATACATACTAACGTTAGTGTCCTTAATAAATTACCCTTCCGCTTCAAAATAAGCTATTAAAGATGTTGTTATCTTCAGTGGTTTACGATTGAAAATTCTTCAAATAATATACCCCTCGAAAAGTCTCAAAGTCAAAGAATTTCATAGTTTTGGTCCAATGGTTAAATTGTGTAGAAACTATAAACTTTTGCATGATATAGATGTTCAACAGAAATGTTGTATAATGTATCTGTATAAGATTGCAATAAGTATCTTTGATATATCTTCATTTTCGACAGAGTTATGTCCCTTGAACAGGAGGCCAAAATTCGCCCTTTTTATATTTGACAATTTTGAATTGTGATTTACTATAATACCAAGTCGAACTTTCCATTTTTTGCGAAATCACATTAAGGGGCAGTTATTCAGCTTCAAAATGAGCCACAAAACATAGATGTATGTATTGCCATTAGTGAGGAGAAGATTTTCAAAGACGCATACCCTCAATACCGCGAAAGTGCGCCAAATTTTAAGTTTTTTGAAAATAGCAATACATCGATGGGGTATGTTATTGCACACATTTTGGTGAAGGTTTTGTGAAATTATCTGGATTAGTTTTCGAGCTATTAAGGTCTGAAGTTTGGACTTCAAGGGGAGATAACGCACGAAATAAGTCGAAATTAAAACATCGGACGACGTTCAGGGCTAGTTTATGTCACAGTCTATAATCCCTGTAAATTTCATGCAAATCGGCCAAGCCGTTACTTCAGAATCTGTCGCACAACAAATCATAAGAAATAAAACGGATAATAACAATAGGTCTACCAGACATAGGTCTTGAAGACCTAATAAATAAGTAAACAACAGATGCAACACACACCTGCACTCTGGCCTCGGTGAGGTCGATCTTGAGGGCCAGCTCCTCCCGGAAGAAGACGTCTGGATAGTGGGTGCGCTGGAACGCTTTCTCCAGCTCCTCCAGCTGGTAGCTAGTGAAGGTTGTCCGGTACCGTCTCTGCTTCCTTCTTCCTGCCCCGTCTGTGGATAGAGATACCGGTCACACATAAACACTACATAGAGGATATTATGAGTGTCAATGTCATACTATGTTTACGACATGAGTGCCTGACTATTTCCCGAGCGACAGCGAGGGAAATACCGATATTCTGGCACGAGTGTCGTAAATATAGTATGACATAGACACGAATATAATATTATGTTTATTACCGTCATAAAATTGATGAAAATGGCTAAGAATTTAGAACGCAACGTAATAGACGAAACGTGATGTCATAAAATTTCCCCTAGGGCATCGTATGAAAAATATGAACCCCGATATGATTGCCCTTTAATAATATAAATTCCCTTATTAAGATATATATCTTAAGTTTGGAATAAGGAAATGGTTGCACGTGGTCCTTCGTTTAACTACGTTGACAATTAGTTAAGTGCTGCAACGATGGGCATTGCTGAAATACTGAGAGTTTGGAGGGTGATTCCCTACCCCATAATGAGACATTAGTTGAGAGGAATAGGTATCTGGTTTAAGATGCGATGGCGGTGGATGCGTTAGTGTCACATTTAGGATTTGGGATAATTAAGGGCATTAGTTCGGGTGTGGTTGTGTATCTGTAGGTGTGTCGGTGAGGGTGCAAGTGTGTGGTGGTGTCGCTGTGTGCGCGTGGTTGTTGGTATGGGTGAGGGTGTGTGGTGTACATGTGGGTTAAGCTCATATTCTCTGAGAAGTTGGATATATGTTGTTCTTGCAGCTCGGTCAATTTTAAATCCTTTTTTCTTTCCACCTGCTCCCATAGTGGAAGATTTGTGTGTTTCTGTATGCCTGACACCATGATCCCTTCTCTGCATTTAGCCAACAATGCATGTGCAGGCTCCGTTGTAGTGAATCTTTGTCTGGCTGTATCTTGATGATCCGTGGATATTCTAGGGAAGGCTCAAGCATTTTATTTTAGATTTTGAGACTGCATCTTGGTGCTGGTTATGGATGGTTGGTCTAGTTCTTCTAGTCTCTAATCGCCTATTTCGTCCCATACACGTGATCAGTCACGTTAGAGAAGGTTCATCTACCAGATGTCTCCACACGACTGTTACTGTATGGACCCAAGTGGTTGATGGTCTCACGTTGGAAACTCAGATTGTGGCAGAACGAAACTATTTCACATTAAGGTCTCTTGTCTGAGATTCTGGATCTGATAAAAAGTTCTTGAGGTTTTTTGAAGATGCGATTAATTCAGGGTTTTAGCGGCAACCTGAGATTTATATCTATATCTACAGTTTAGCATGCGATTGTAAAGGTCAACATGAATGTCGCTGAAACTTGCCATGTTCTTCCTGTAACACAGCCCAGATGCAGTGCTTCATTCTGCTGCGTGAGGTTTGAATGCATGGGAGTAATTATAGGGAACTAAGCGGATTGGCTGGCTGCCCGGCAGGCGTGAAGCCCCTCATCCACATCAGTGCGAGTCGGCACATCGCTCTTTCTTTAAACATGTACGTTTACATGGTCTTCAAAGGAATCACTTTTTGTCACAAAAACAAAACCTCTATTTAACATGCTTAATTATAGTTTAAACAATAGGATATGTACATTATATATATTTGTAAAACTCTCTCCATTTTACTAACAATGTTATGTTTTGGAAAAGTGGTTGCTTTATATATTGTTACCAGAATCGATGTCATATTTTACTTAAATTCGGAAAGAATTGTATTCATCATCATAGATAAGTATTAGTTATATCAAAACGAATTGATAAAGGTTATAAATGTGAGAGGCTTGCACGTTGATAAATTTGATATCAGAAGCCACGAGGTAAGATTAAATTTATCTTACAAAACCATTCATCATTAGTTTTCAATGAAAAATGAGCATGTATGTCCTTATAACTTGCAGTGCAGGTCATAGCATTGGGATTTCATCAACTTTCATGAAGTCATACCATTGTAATGTCATACATGTTATATATATATATATATAAATATATAAATCACGAACTTGATGTTGTTGATGTTGTTGACCTGAAGCACTGTGATATCATGCAGTTGATACCAGTTGATGGTAGGCATTGTGCAACATCCAGTGTCAAAATGATATCGCTTAGGAGAAATCGTTTGATCTCAGATCAGCGATATATCATATGGAGCAGTTTTGGATAATTGATTAAATACTCACTGTTGAACAAGCTGAGTTTTGACTCTGGATTCAGTATATCGAGACCATTCGCCCTGTTGTCGGTGTCCTCCTTCGAGACCGGGAGTGGACCATAAGCTGAAATGTGAATCAAACAGGTGACAGAGATGCAGTACACAACACTTCCACGGGAGAATTGCTCCAGTAAACGTCACTTACATGAGAGAATTGCTCCAGTAAACGTCACTTACATGAGAGAATTCCTCCAGTAAACGTCACTTACATGAGAGAATTGTTCCAGTTAACGTCACTTCCACGAGAGAATTGCTCGAGTATACGTTACTTACATGAGAGAATTGTTCCAGTAAACGTCACTTACATGAGAGAATTGCTGTAGTAAACGTTACTTACACGAGCGAATCGATTCAGTAAACTACGCATACATGACAGAATTGGTCCAGTAAACGTCACTTACATGAGAGAATTGTTCCAGTAAACTACACATACATGTAAGACTCTGTACAGTATACATATATATGCCACTGACATGTAAGACTCTGTTCAGTACACGTCACTTACACACATAGAGGGTTCAGGTAAAGCTATATCACTGATCTATCGGTAGCATCCGCCATCTTGGTTCCTTTGCATTACGTGAAATGATAAAATGCCATATTTAACCCAATTTAAAAAAAAAATTAAATATAATAAAATAAATAATAAAACATATACAATGATAGAATATTCACATAGCAACACATAAGATTTACTAAAACTAATAAACAATATGATGTTAGGCCGTAGCAAAGTTTTCCCCTTCGCAGCGCCGATGAATGGCTTCAGATTTCACTGTTTTTAATTTTTCAACAAATGTGCGCTTGTCTTTATCAAGTTGTGAAATATAAAGTCATTAACATATTAACTTCATTGATATTTTTCAATTTGACAGTGTTTTAATCATGTATTAGTAGCACATATGTGTAAACAGGAATATATTCTGTTGAATTTCGTTTCCACAAAACATACCCCGACAGAACCCTCCTTTTAATTCGCGACTGCCAGGTATACACTGATCCCTGTTATAAACAGATACTATCTTAATTAAATGGCCAAGCATCATTTTATACACAATTTGACACACCAGACTTATTTTAGTTAAACGGATCTCCACTTAACGAAAGAAAGTGAACTCAAATTAATTGAACACTATCTGAAGAAGAGGCTATGCTTCGTTAGGAAGAACATGTTTCTGTGATTGTAATTCATCTGTCGAGTGGAGTGTGGCTTCTCGGACGTACAGCCAGCTCGGTGTTGGCACAGCGCTGATTACCCGTCAGTAGGCCGACACGAAGCCCCGACAGGAAGCCCCGCAGTGGCGGACCCGACTCGGCTGAAGCCTCGGACCCACGGCGGGCGCGGACTCACAGCGGGGCTTAAACAGCGCGATGTTCCTGGAGAGGCGCGCGGTACGGAATTTCATTAGCGAGGCGCGGGAGATACGGCTTCTTTGTAATCTGATTAAAGAAATCTGTCCTGGGGATCGGAAATGCAATCGCTAACAATGTTTTAAAAATACAACATTCAGTGAAGAAGGCGAAATATGATTTTCATTCCTTTAAATACAAACAATCTTAACTAACAACCATAAATTGAAGAGCGCATTAAGTAAACGAAAACAAATTTTACATTCCTATTTTCCGCCTTGTTTTAACTTTAAACTTAAGAATTTAAAATGGTTTCTGATCTACCGCTAAAGTACATTAAAGTTTGGATTATTGATTTCTACACAGTGTTAACAGACGTATAAGTTAACTGACACTTTCACAAACACAAACTAAAATATGCAATGAACTAAATATTGGCCTCACTGTCGTGAGAGTTGAGCTTTATGTCATGAGACGAAAACGTTAATAATCAAACATATTGAATACTGTCGAATGAACAAATCAACACAAGTTCACAAGAAGTAATGAATCATGTGAATGCAAAAATAATTTTCATTATATAATTTCCTTTACGTTTCTTAACGGAAACTTGAAAGCAGGGCCCCGTTCCATAACAGCGAGCGCTTATAATCGCTCATTGATTGCTCAATGTAGCGCTCAAGTAGCGCTTCTTCTCTCCTGAACGACACGGTGCAAAACCTCAAAGTTCGCTCGCTTTGCTACGTAGCGCTACATTGAGCAATCGCGTTCAAGAGAGGTTTAAAAGTAATTGAGCGATTACTTTGAAACCTCTCTTAAACACGGCCCTGGTTTCACGGAGACTGAAATATCATCAGGAAATATTTCTAATCTACCTGTTTATTTCACACCACAAATAATCTACTTTAGAGTTCACAAAGATTGTCCATCTTGTCGATTTAAAAAGGATGTAACCTACTTGTCCTTTTCACAAGATATATAATGTAAAGACATATGTATGTATATATGTATATTTCAGAATCTGATCTACCTATATATTTCACAAAGAATGTAATCAATCTATATATTTCACAAAGAATCGAATTTACCTGTATATTTGAGAATTTATAATTTAATATAGCTTTATGTTCCACAAAGAATCTTATCTACCTGTATATTTCACAAATGGTATATTTGAGAATTTAATATACCTGTATATTCCACAAATAATCCTATCTATCTATATATTTCACAAAGAATCGAATTTACCTGTATATTTGAGAATTTAATATACCTGTATATTCCACAAAGAATCTTATCTACCTGTATATTTCACAAAGATCCACCTGGAGCATAACTGAATAAATGTTCAATGTATGTCCAAGCGGTGTATTCAGAAGTAAATCACAATTTCTGCAATGATCTTGAAGACAATATTACCCATTCAATATTTCAAAAATCATCATACAAAATAGTATAAAATTTGGAGAAAGAATTATTTTCTTTTCAAGTTAGTATACCTTCATCAACCGTCCTAGTCTGTCCTCGAGACCCTAAACACAAAACCGGTAATCGGCCATACCTGTTACAATATCTGTTGTTTCTAAAAGTGTGCACGCAAATGAATCAAATGAATGAGGCTTTTTTCGACTGGATTTTTCCTATGTATATGGTTTCCTAAAGAGATTGGACATGAAACTGATTTTTTAATTTAGTTTAAACTATGCCTAAAAGATATGTATTTCCAAGAATGGTCTATGTCAATAAGTAATTCAATATATTTAGAGTATTATTCCTCCCATAAATCTTTATTTGCAATTGAGCCCGATTTTTTTATTATAAATTTTGAAGATATATTGCTAAAAAGGACCTTACATGAATTTAGAATTGGTTTCCATGACTTAATCATTAACTTAATAAATTATTTTCGAAAAAGAAATGGAGCTTTGTTTGAAAATAATGAATATATTTGTATAAACTGCAATTCAGGTAATGTTGAATATGTATTCCATGTATTATTTGACTGTTCGAAGTATTTAAATTTAAGCGGCATATATTTACCATTTGTATCATCACCTGTACGAGATAAACAATTATTTCCAATCTGTTAAACTCCAAAACATTGATGTAATCAAATATCTTGCAATTTACCTAAAACATGTGTTACATATAAGAAATATCACCACCACGTGATTGAATCGCAACAACTGTACTTGTACAATAGGACTTTAGGCCAAAAACCTTTTTTAAAGAATCTGAATCAGAATCACAGAGGTAAATCACCAAAAGGCATCTACACGTGTTGCTTGATACATATAAACTCTCGGGGAAGAATGATAAACAATGAAATTTATTTATTTATTTATTTATTTATGTATTTATTTATTTATTTATTTATTTATTTATTTATTTATTTATTTATTTATTTTTTGAATAAATTTATTTATTTATTATTTTTTATTTTATTTTTTATTTATTTATTTGCATGTATGGAAATAATGTTGCATACAAACGTTGTATTGTTCTTATAAAGTATGGTCAGGTTTCCACAGGTTGTTGCAGGTGCAGACTGCAGTTGTATCTAATACATTACAAGGCCTACAACATTACTAGCAAAATTAGGTTTACAATTCAACTTAATTCTGCAATAAATCTAAAAATAGTAAAGAGATAACCAGAAAGCAAATAATTTAGACTACATGCATTTGTAAAGGCAATACGTTATAGTTTCCCCCCTTTATTCGTCATAGTGTAGATATTTTGTTTCACAAATAAACATATGTTATTGAGTGGACTTAATACCTATAAGTCATTTAGCCAACTCTTTCCTCACTTTCTTCAAATGGATGCAAAAACATAATAAATGGACAATACTCTCATATACCTGGTTACAAAAAGAATACACAGGTAAATCAATGTAATTTTTATGTAAATAATTACTTGTTGTCTATATATAGAATACTAAACGACGTCCCGTTTGATAACATGTTTATGGAACGAGTGGATGGTTTGGTATTTTAACGAGCGAAAGCGAGTTAAATACCAATGCCATTCACGAGTTTCATAAACATGTTATCAAACGGGACCGAGTATAGTATTTTATTTATTACTCAATGATGTAAATAGCGCTGAATTGCAAGAAAATCGCTTTTAGTGACTCTTTACTTGCAAAAAGGTCACCCGCTATTGCAGTCGCGCGGCTTACATTGTGACGTCAACTAAAAACGACTATGACGTCACGCGCCGATTATGACGTTACGGCAGCACGCGGTGGTATCACACATGTGTCTAACCAACTCATTGTTATCTAATGAGTGATCTCACCACGGTTGAGTAATAAATGTTATTATCTATGTTATACTGTAACCATTTCAAATTAACACTTTTTAAAATCTCCGCGCCTCATAAGTCTATTAGATAATACGTGATGTAAACAACATGTGACACATACATAACGTATATTTATTCTTCTTCTCTTTTAGATACTGTATACAATTGCATCCTCAGTAATTGCCAATAGGATCCAACCTGCACAACGACCATCAATCATTACTAAGAATTAAAAGGGCTTTGTCCCAGGCAGATATATAAGAGAGGTAACTAGACTTATCTAGAACGATGTCACGGATTACACTGAAACATCCAAGGACCTAGATTTTGAGAAGACATTTAATTCAATGAATATACATGTTATCATTAATGCACTGACCCTTTTCAATTTTGGACCCAGATTGCAAAAAAAATGGATTTAAGTTCTCATTTATGCCATAGAATTATCATAATTTCTGGTAAACGGATTTGTAAGCTTCTTTTTCAAGATAACGAGAGGTTGCAGACAAGGAGATCCGGTTATACCATATCTATTCATTTTATGTGCTGAAATGTCGGCGCTTCTGATAAAAAAAGGATAAAGGGGATTAAGATTGAAAGTATTTAGCTCAATTTGTGAATGATACCTAATTTATCTTAGGCAGGAATGTTATGTTGAAATACCAACTGCTTACAAAACTGAATAAATTTGTTTCATCCACCAGATGATGTAATTCAATATTTTCAGATTTTAAAAGTTTACTTGGAAGGGTTAAAGAGATAGAATGAAAATAAATATTCTTACATCTCCAGCTAAATATGGAGGAAGCAATGTCCCAAGTAAAACAAGTATCTCATTAATCCCGGAAACTAGCATGGGTGAACAGATTGTTCTATGATAATCTCTGTATTCTAAACATCCAATTGAACTGTAAATATATATGATATAAGAGTTGACTTTCTAACATACCAAGATGTCAAGAGAGGTTTGACACAATATTTAAATCAGATTATTTTCATTTTCAAAAATTAAATCAATATATATATATAAAACTGATGACATTACAATGGTATGACATGAAAGTTGCAATTGATGAAGTCACAATGATATGACCCACTGCACTGCACTGCAAGTTATAAGGACATAACTGCTCACTTTTCATTGAAAACTAATGAAGAATGGTTTTGTAAGATAAATTGAATCTTACCTCGTGGCTTCTGATATCAAATTTATCAACGTGCAAGCCTCTCATATGTATAACCTTTATCAATTCGTTTTGATATAACTAATACTTATCTATGATGATGAATACAGTTCTTTCCGAATTTAGGTAACATATGCCATCGAAGTATCTTGCCAAACAATGCCCCGAAAATAACAAATAGTAAAGCAAATTTGTAAAGAACTATGTCAACTAGCTTTAAATAATGCAAATAAATTAGAAAACATTTTTTTGGAGAGGGCTTCAACAGAATAAATGGGAAAATATACATTTGATGGCTCGAAGATGTACTCAAACTTGTCGAGTTACGGACCAGGAGAGACCGACAATAACAGAAGACTTATTGTAATGCCAAGTTAAAATACTTTATCTAAAACAATCCTACATGTTTGTCATTTCAATTCTCCTGTGCTGTCAATGAGGTGCGGGAGGGTCAGATAACATGCCGTGTTACCATTATTCGTCTGTTTAGTTTGTATGTAGCTGATTCTGACGCTGTGTCGATATCAATATTACAGAGATTAGAAGAAGAATAAAAGAAGTAGAGATCTCCCTGGTATATGATTGATTTGGAAAGGTGTGGAATCAAGTCATTCTATGTCCAAGTCAATGACAACATATTAGACATATCATGATACAACACTTTTGCACCTTGACGTTAAATACCGTATATCTATTCATACAATATTAACCTGTAGGTTAAGTCCACTTTCATTAATATTGCTGTGTCGCTTATATCAGACATTTTGCCAAATCTACTGTCAAAACGATATCGCCTTTGGTTTCTGATCAGTATCATCAAGTAAAATACTAACGTGATAATTAAGAACAAAGATGAAACAATGTTCGAGACATGACAAGTTCGTTATTGGCCAATGGTTATCAGAATTGTATAACCCATCTTCCATTTCTATAAGTCAATATTGATGAGTGGTACCAAAACGCATTATGTAATTAACACAATGTATAGTGTTTGTGTATTTTGTGCTCGTTTTCTATTCTATTAATTCCGCTAACTATCTGTGTCTTTAAAACTTCAATATAATTCATAATGTATTAAACATTAATATCAAATTGAGCACAACACTAACGGGGACCACTGACATCATTAAAAGTAGATCGGTAGGCAGTGAGGTATAAATAAGAGTATTCTAGAGAAAAAACTTATTATCTTTTCTCGTTCTCCTCTCGCTGTGATATTATGCGTTAAAGACATAACAAATTACGTGGTACTTATAATGGGCTACACAGTTACGTGAACAAACAGTCAGGGTGCAGCTGTACATGACTAAAATGACCAAATGTTAATTAACCCCTACTTCTTTTCTATATTATATGCCTGGGAAATATGGGGTTATCAAAAGTGGTCAGTTGTTGAACAGTTTCAAGTAAGCTTTTGCAAGTTTGTATTGGGTGTGAGTTATAAGAGTACTAATGTTGCTGTTTTAGCTGAATGTGGCAGACATTATATTTATGTTGATTCTATGCTGAAAGTAATTAAATTCTATAGAAGATTGCTTGAAATGTCAGATGATAGGTATCCAAAACAGGCTTATCTAATGGTGTGTGATTTAGATAAAGTTGGACGTAAAACGTGGGTGCAGCACGTCAGAATTATTTTATTTACTTATGATTTCGGTTTTGAGTGGGAAAATCAAGTGGTAGGTTTCAAAGAGGCTTTTCTTTTCAATTTCGAAACTAGGATTAGAACTGTCATGTTCAAACTTTAATGGCTGAAATAAGTGAATATTCAACATTGCATTTATATGCTATAATAAAATCTGTGTTCGGTTTAGAAAAGTATCTGGTAACTATTAAATCTAAAGAAGCAAGACGTAGAATTACTTTATTAAGAATTGGTGAGCTACAAATCTATAAAAATACTGGTAGACGAGATGGTATTCCACGTGAATGTAGTTACTGTAAGATATGTAAATCCAACATCGTGGAGGATGAATTTCACTTTCTTTACAAATGTCCAGTTTATAATGATTTACGTGATAAATATTTCGAAAATATACCAATGTACATGAATGAAGACATAATGATAGTATTACATAAACTTCAATATTATAACGTAACACATTTAAAAGCTATTTCAAATTATGTGAAAGATGCCTTGATTGTTCGAAATTCTTTTATTTGACTATAAGCAATATATATATATTTGATTTGTTGATTTTGTACGTGGGCCGTAGACCTTTCTACTGAAATAAAAGATTGATTGATTGATTGACATTCTACAATAAGTGATTAAATATATTTCATTTGCTCCTACGTAGCAAGTCAAACATGTCTTCAACAAAACACTTCAATGATTGTAAGAACATTATATTTTAAGTTCCATATCTCTAAGAAGGCAGTTACCAGGAGGGGCAATACGGTATACGCCCGGGAAAGCCACATTTGAAAACTACATTTAGCGCGAGTGAAAACTTTCATGTAAACTCTTTTTTGCCGCGAAAGCAACAATAAAGAACGAAATGCTTACCATTTGTTAAATAAACGTGACCCACAGGCATTTCATAAAGTAATAATCTTATTAATCTTTATCTTATTTTAAAATGAACACGGAGCGCCGAGTTATTTCTTGTTTGTTTTAGTTTTAGATTTAGTTGACCAGACGTTTGCTGCTTTTATTCGCCACAGGACTTTACTATTTCTTCAATTCTTCTATTAAAAACAACACCAACCTTTCATAATTATTTTACACCTTATTGTTGATAGAAATGTACTCCACTGTACTGTACTGAGATCCTTTTTTTCAATGGGTGAAGACATCATGCAGTAGCTGGATTTAATTTGCGGGGAAAACAAACGTGTTTAATTTTTTATTTGATTAAAATTGTCATGCCACATAAATTTATCAACCTGACATAGTATTATAGATGTTCCCGGTACTTCTCACCGGGAAGGCCACATTCATATGATCACTCAACCATGCTCATAAACTGTAGCGCTATTAACTTATTTTTTAATGTGGCTTTTAATGTTGTTTCCCTTCTTATTACATTTAATTTACATATTTGATTAATTCAATTCGTTTTCTTTAGTCTATCGATCCCATCTCAGTCGGCAAAGATATGTTACACAACACAGACAGTATAGTTCATGCACACGATGTGGACTGTCTGACTTGCACAAAGCATATGATGTGGACCAGCGTTATGCTTTGGTGTTGATTTTGAGTGTGATTTTAATCGTAATCTGATAATCTGTACAGCGGGTGGTGTGTCGACTTTAGAGATTTTGATAAACTATGTGTCTGTGAGTCTGTGACTATTTTACAGTCAGCAAAAGTCGCACCATTTCAGGCAGATGGCAGACGTTTCACTGATTGTTATTAAAATCACATTGATGATTTATTGTCATTATATCTACGTATATCTACATATGAAACGAAAAATGTACAGTTGGTTATGGCTTGAAAAATTGCAAACGTACAGCTTGAACATATACCGGTCGAGTTCACGTGTAGTGTCCGGACCCAGGACTACACCCAGGAATACACCATGGTCTACTCCGCTGATATACAATGTCTTCCACATGTTGTTTGTGATTTCAAATCTATTTAAGGTTTATTAAAACAAAAACAAAATAAAAAGAGTTCTTCATTGTCATTTCCAAACGCCAATTTTGTTAGATAGTAATTAAATCATTACAAGACTAGTGTGTCGATGCTAAGACTTATTTGAATTAAATCAAAATAAAATCGAAATGGAATTATGATAATACTTTGGACATGGATAATAAAATAACATATATATATATATATATATATATATATATATATATATATATATATATATATATGATAAATATAAAAAATGATAAATATAAATGATAAATGAAAATAAGTTTTAAGGCATTTAAATCAGTTTTGTTATTCATAACAATCGAATGGCTGAAGTTGTCATAAAACGTATGGAGACTGAATATGTTTTTAAAATTGTAATTATGGTTTAGTATGAATTACACATCTTTAAATAAATTATAAACGTACACTGCCTAGAAACCTGCGGCCGTACTCGGTCACGGAGAAGCGGCATCTGTGTATATCACATACCCGTCGTGTAACAAGCACAGCAAAACATCACACGTAATCCATTCATTTTTATTTATTCTCAAAACCGACATATATCCACTTTTTCTCTACGAAACACGGGATAACTGTAAAGAGGTTTTTTTGCTAAAAAGAATTAATAAATCCTTAAATTGTCTCAAGTTGACTGACTCACCGGCGTATCTGTCGTCAAAGGAAGCGTCTTGGTGGACGAAGTGGTCTGGCGCGCTTCTGATGGGGGGAGGTGAGGCGGTCTGGAGGCCCGTGGGTGGGGGGAGCAGCCCGGTGACGGGGTAGGCACCCGCGGGAGAAGAGCGGAGTGGTCCCAGGTCGGACATAGACATGGGTAGAGCGGACAGGTGTAGGTGGGGGTAGCGCCGGTCGGACCAGCACGTTCCCTCCTCATCACCCAGCTCCACGGGTCGGGCACACAAGTAACTCTCCATGCCTCACTCTCGCGCTTATAACTCGCTAACAGCTGACGTGCTAAATGTAATTTACCCTGCTCAGCTCACACTACTGATCGAATCGTGAACATTTGATTTAATATTCTCCATTACCTTAACTTGTATGATTTCAAGGCGTTAGTTTCTGAAATCTATCCAATCAAATTTGATTAGAGGAAGGGCGATATTTGCAGGGCTTCAATGGCGGCTTAAGTCAGTCCCTCAGGAAGAGATTCTGCAATCAGTCAGCTACCTCTCCATACAGCAAACACATAAAACATCCACATGTACACACGGTGACCACATATAATTACTCGTATACACGTGTATCCTCCACATACATAGTCCATATAGATGTGCGGTTAGGACGGCAGCGGCAATATTGGATCATCATGAACAGCATTCACATACAGCACCACTATGTACATACATATTTCACATACAATGGTCACTGGTACATACACAGGGTTCATGTGTACGTACGTAAAGTGTCGAAATATAACTTCGACATACATTTATATGCAGCTTCCGTTTACGTCGCCGTGTACATTCATGCAGCTCTTACACTCACTTACAACATCTCCGTGGACACAATTCTTCTACATACAGTCTTCACGTGGACACAATTCTTCAACTTAAGTCTTTCCGTGGACATAATTCTTCTACATACAGTCTTTCCGTCGACACACTTCTTCTACATAAGTCTTTCCGTGGACACAATTCTTCTACATATACAGTCTTTCCGTGGACACAATTCTTCTACATACAGTCTTTCCGTGGACACACTTCTTCAACATAAGTCTTTCCGTGGACACAATTCTTCTACATACAGACTTTCCGTGGACACAATTCTATGCATATTAACATCAAGATCACATCTGGGGTCACATATATATAGTCACAACATCTATCATTTATAATCACCATTGGCCTTGGAGTCTGTACACAAGATTTGAGTCTCTTAGGGCTTTTAGGTCTTACTTAAAAGATGTAAATGTGTGTTAGGACGTACCTCCTGTGTTTATTATTAAGGGGCCACATTGGCAAAGGAGTCTGTTCACAACATTTCAACATTTTGAGAAGAAGATTGAATAGGTTGTGGCTTTTATTTCGCGAGATAGACAAGGGCACATAATATACAGTTTATTATCTCCATTGGCCAAGATTGTTGTTACTCTTTATACAAGATATTTCAGTTGTTTCTATCTGAAGAGGAAGAAAACACCGGTTTATGGCACAGCCCTTGCGTTTCTTACTTGGGGCCACATATTTAACACATCTATACTAACCCCCATTGGCTTAGAAGTCTGATTTCAGCTTTCTATTGCATTTAGTTCTGAAGAAAAAGATGGAAAAGGTTTTTACAGCTGTGCCCCTGTGGCTAAGGGGTCTGTTCACAACATTTCAACTTTCTCGGGTTTCTGTAAAGATGAAAATAGCGGCCAGTACTGGCCACAGAGTCGCCAAATCTACATTTTATTACTTCAATTGACCAAGTTGTGTGTACAGAGGATTTGGGCTCTCTAGAGCCAGTGGTTCTTGAAAAGAAGATGAAAACTTGTAAGACTCACAGACGGATGGACGGACGGATGCCAAACTCCATGACATGCCATAAGCCTTTCGGGCTTTTAAGGACTGAGGGCGGGTCTTTTTCACTACAGTGCTGATAGAGTCTGCATTGTTCCATGTGTTAAATATGAATGACAAGTGCTTCACAATCTGTAATACTTAGCCCCCTCTATTTATAGTTTTACTCCCATATGCAAATAAACTCATGGTGTATATATACTTACATAATGTAGACCTATATTTCTGCATGTAAACGGGGCTTAAGTTATATATGTATATAAACAATTTTGAACATCAAGATGGGTGCTCTAAAACACACATTTGGTTCTATATTCATATTAACAATTTGGAACATCAAAATAATATTCTTTAAAACACCGTCTCGGCTATATATGTATATTTTTAAGTTTCACCATCAAGGTGCATATTCTTCAAACGCCGTGTTGGTTCTGCATGCAAATTAACCATTTGAAACACCAAAGTAGACACACCCATTTGGTGTACATCATATATACATATTCATTAACGACATTTGAGTCCTTCAAATAAAGTCTAAAAACCTTTCTATTTTCTTTTTTTTTCTTCCTGTCTTTTTCTATTCTATGGTGTGTAAGGACTTTCATTTTCGCAGCAATTCTATACATGGGCTTGTTATTACTGTTTGTGTGAATTGAGCACATTCAAATGTGCATGACTATTATTTATTAGCATAACGATGTTTAGCGCCTTGAGCATTTATTTTATAAAAAAAAAAAATTTAAAGCCATTTTTACAGTTGTACATGGGCTCCAACAGGGAGTATGGTGGTCAAGTCAATACTCAGATTTACAAGCGTAACACTAGAGGTACAATACATCTAAACATTGATTTAAAATATATCAATCATTGAACAAAACATGACATGTCGACCAGAATTTGTAGAAGTTGTCAATTCTAGAACTTTGCTGCATACTTGGTTAAATGATAATACTGAGTAAGCTTTTGCTGCATGAACTGCAAGGTTGGCATACTTCTGGATGTTTTACGATTAAAGATAAAAGTTTTGAAAAGAATTAGGATCACATTAATTGGATCGTTATATTTATGACGAAATCCAAGAAGAATCTGCTGAGTCTGCTCTCTTGTGAAATTTAAACTCAAATCCAGTTCATTATTTAGCCAATCTTGGAGTTTCTGCCAGATATGTACAACCATGTTACAGTCATAAAATAGATGAGCCGTTGTTTCTATAGATAAGGAGCAATAGCTACATAGGTTATGATCGATGTATTTCATTCTGTGAAGTCTATTGTTTGTCGGTAGAATATGATGTAACAGTTTGTATTGGAACCATTGGAGATACGTGTCTTTGGTGCAGCGAAAAGGAATATGGTTGTAGTAGTTTGAGCATGCTTTCGAGCGGGAATATATATATGCACTTTATCAATTTTCACTATTATTTTTAGTAACAATTTGGAACCTTATAAAAAAGGTCAGTTTGGGTATGTTAACATCTGTCCTCGTTCATGTACAAAGGAAATCCATTAAGTGAATGTTCGTTAATTTGTAAGGAAACGAAACTGGTTTTTGTTACGAACAAATTAACGTATTTTAATTGAAAGCCTTACATTTGCAGGAGAAATGTTATATTTGTGAAAGCGGTAAACAATACACTTGTAATTACGGTACTAGGACTTCTGAAAGAAATAGCGAGGCTGACAGTCAATTAGCACTGGACAAGCACGCGCTGTGACGAGTTAGGCACGTGAAAGAGAGCGCCCTCTAATGTTAGAGTCCGCCAGGGTCAAGCCTCTCTACATACATGCACATATACAATACGTGGATCTACTCCAGTGATACAGTTCCTCAAATTAAATTTGTCCTTCAGAGTTACAAATGTCAGCATTCAAAACCAATTCCCGAAATAAGGATTCAGTTAATTGAGTCCCAGATAAGCAAAGCATTTTCTGACATTCCGGCAACACCGCGCCGGGGTTCTACAATAACACGTGGACTGGTCTTTCTCCATAGCGTTAACAAAGTACATATCCTTGTCCAAAAACATTTGTGTTTTAAAGCTCTTTCTTGTCTATAAAGAACCTGATGCAGTCTGCGCTCATATTCTCACCCTCAGAGGCCACTCGAGTGATATAGTCTTCCATATCTTTGTTACAGACACATGTCATGTATCTATATATACCAATAAAGAAACGACTTTTGATCTGATATAGATCAAGGCGGTAATCCATGTTGTATTTGTTCACTAATAATGGTATATCAATGAAACCTGAGATAAAAATGTAGTGTTACTGAACTAATACAGGAAGACATGACTTGGGTTGATCAGAGTGGTGAAAGAATGCTATGCACGTGATATTGACTTGTATTAACCTATAGCGTTAGAGGGATTGAGCTACAGCACATGGAACACCTTAATTTGGAGGTCGGATACCTTTGATATTGCGCACACTTAATTGTCATCTAGATATGCGCATGCCCTCGTAGGTTGTTGGTGTTGAATGTCATTGTATTATACAATGTGTCTTTAAAAATATATTGATTATATAAATGCTTTGGTGATTGATGAATCAGCATTTTTAAGAAATGTTTCTGAACGTTAATTTGTGTGTGAATTACATTAAACTTATTTTTTATTAGTTTGATCAGTGAGGAAGTTTCTTTTTAAAATCGAATTTAATAATTTAAGCTGTTTGAATTTTTTAAACTTGACCCTTGTTCGAATTCATAAAAAAAAATTCTCATTGTCAGAAAAACCCCAACCCTGATTGTACCATGTGTTAACTAATTCATAGGATAATTTGAAAAAGATATAAAAGAATAGTACGAGTTATAAAGGGTATTGCTTACAACTAACAGTATTGTAAACCAGACATACAGTAACGTTAATATTGATCAGGAATAGACAGACTGATATAAGCAACAATAGTCATCATGATTTCAATTGCAATTGCTTTATTACTGAAATGCATATCTCATCAAGCCACGTCCAAAAGCGTCAATCTAAGGCAGTGGTTGTTTCTTTTCAAAAGCCTGGTTGATGTGTCCATGCGACCCTGTGACCTCTCTCCTTCGGCGTCTTGTCACCAGTCCAAGGAACACCATACAGTTGAGGATACACAGAGACACCCTGCAACACAGATGCATACACCTTACTTTTCGCCTGACACTTTTTGCCTTTGCCTTTGACACATTGGTTGATCCTTGCACTGGCTGGTATCTGGACAGTTTGTCCTTGCGTCCAACAATACTCAGTGGATTGATATTTGTCGATTCAACTCTCAAAATATGGTAGTAATTGTTACATAACACTAGTATGGTAGAACTAGGGGATACTATGATAATACGGCATAGTATGACGCGTTATTTTATAACAAACGACTGCTATACATGTGTAGAAAGAGCTAGACTACGTGCAGAAACATATTGCACTTACACCATGAAGCCACTGTTGAGGGTTTGTGTACTTACAGAACAGCTGCCAGCAGATATATAACAGTCTTCAGGTTGAAGAAGCCGGGGCGTGGAGTGGGCGTGGTTGGCGTGGGAGGCGGCGTGGGAGGGAGCGTGGTCTGCACCCGGGGACACGCATATTTACTCGTCAGCTTCAGATGCTACAAGATCAGTGTATACATATGATCACAACAAAGAAAACATGGCAAATAATTGCACAGTCTACTATATTCTCCGCTCCGAGAAAGGGTTGTGAGTGGTGTTTTGCGTGGATTATGTAATGGATAACACCTGAAACCGAGGGCGTTCTAGCAAAGAGAGGCCTTTGCCTTAGGGACGATATCGCCCGAGGGTCTTCCCGTAGGCAAAGGCATCTCTTTGCTAGAACGCCCGAGGATGAGGTTGTTATCTATTTTATATACCGAAAAAAGTGTGGGTAAAATTGTCTAAATGTTTTAACTGCAGTACAGGTGATTCATGTCAAATGAAGCGCACATAAAATATCATCGGACAGCAAAGAAGAGACCAACAATCAACCCTTCCTTGTCACCAATCCCCTTTGGTCTAGTGGTAATGGCTACAAAGCGGAAGGTTGCGGGTTCGATTCCTACATTGTCTACTTTAAACTTAGCAAGTTTGTAGATAGGTTATCTTACTCAATGGGACTTATAATTATGATTATTTATTGAGTGCAAGGATTCCTATTTAGCAGGTCTTCTACTGTATAGTACCCTGCTGGGAGGGTATTTTACTGTACAAGGCCTTCCCAGCGCGGTAATATCCTGTGAAATGCCCTCTCGATAGGATTTGTAAGACCCTGCTCAGTTTCTCAGGGATGTTCTCTCGGAAAAAAGACTGAGTTCAATGGGCCTTGAGGTGTATACATTGGAAGAATAGATATGAACCTTCCTTAAAGAGAAACTGTAAGGAAAGAAATGTGCGCCTATTCGATTTTTCAGATTATGTCAATAGCAAATAAACATATTGCCTGATTCATGAACATGGTTTGACTACTTTATGTGTTTCTGTTCCGGGTTCAAAGTGCACCTAATATACTAATGTATATAATTTAGCAAGAAACGAGTAACCATTCTCCTGGTAAACATGAATAACTTGTTACTAACTTGAGTACTTGATTTGTTTATATCCTTGAGATGCATATCTATGCAGCGATGTCCATAACTTGTGGCAAGACATTCCCAGTATTCCTCAAACGTGACTGGAGTATCATTTTATGCTATGCCCACCACGTGCATGAATAAAAGGAGAAACTATGATACCCAGGATTAGTGAGGTCTTTCCTGACAATCAGGGTCACAACCTTACAATATCCGAGGTTGAGTGGTTTCTCTATATTATCAAACGTTTTTAAGTCTAAAAGACGCTTTGTTATCGCGTTATATTGAAGTTCCCTGGTAAATAGAGTCGTTCATAAAATCCTTGTACACAACAAGGCCATGCTATGTAAATTGCTTTTATACCGTTTACATTCAAATGCCCGGTGGCACAGTAGGCTATAGCGTTCATATAAAGACCTTACACTGTTGTAAGCCCATCGTACCGGTCTATATGGCTAGTCTATATAGCTAGTTGGTTGATAATAACGGCCTGTGGAATCATCCTGCAGACATGCAGCTTGTGCCTGGAACGTTTGGGGTTGACGTTGATGCTGATTGAGACAGCAATTAAGTTCATCCTAGAGGTGCTCTACTGGGCTACAACCTTCATGTTTCCCTGGACGTGGACAGGATCGGTTTCGATCATCACACGTCTGTAGACCTGCTATGTACCAGCATGTCTCTGTAACAGGACTCGGGACTAAGCGCTAAACCAATTGCGTCTCCAGTTGCGAAGGTTCCAGGAAGTCACGCAGTTACACCAACCCAGACGATGAACACGACGGTTCCTCACGAAGGGTCTCCTGGGTCACCGTCCATGTTTTCATCGCCTATTCTGTATCCTCTTAAGTCGGGTCACGTCTGCTCTCACCCGTAGCAGTACGGCAACGCAAGTGGAGGACCCGGATGTAGCAATCCTCGGCTAGTGTTGTAGGTATTTTTGTACAGGACCGGCAGACCGACATATTGTGCTCTAGCTTAAATTCAGATGACGGACAACATAGAGCAGACACATGGCCCTTATGGTAGCGTCAAGACGTGATAAGTTGCTTGGGTTTGGAAACACATTCTGAGTGAATGCCTATTTCAGAAAATAAGTTGCCTTTTATAGCCTTCACCCTTGTACTGTATAATTCCAACGTACACGACGCCACTTTTAACGCGTTGGCGTTTTCTTACTCATTCGAAAATAATATCATCAAGATCATCATTTTCAAGAAAATCTCTCGCAAACGGAAGTATGTAATTGATGCACATTTTGACGATAATAAACATATAGAGTATAAAATAGGTATTAGTTGGTCTTTGAAGGGCAATGAAAATACAAGGTATTATTTTCGTTTTGAATAATAAAAACACCTATATATTTTAATAGTAAATCAAACGAATTCGAACACAACATAGATATATCTTACTTGATATATATGCATGTTCACGTAAATATAATAGGTATAATAAGGTAAGGACGAACCTCACTTTAAGAGTAGGGGCGTGTTCAACTATAGTTATCGCTCGATGTAGCAGGCGTCCCCTCTGAACGACAAAGAAGGACGATGGGAGTTGGACGAGATACATAACATATTTTGCCAACTCCAGGTAAACGTGATCATTAATACACCATATATTGTGTTTACCTCATTACGGATATCAAGACTAACATGGATTTTCTTTCTAAAAGTCCCATTTTTAATCCAAGCGTTCTGAAACAGTTAGAGCTATAGTATGACATGTGTTTGCGATAGTAAGTTATTCAGGGGGAAGCCCCTCGTTGGCTATATAGCGCTACAGTGAGTGCTGAAGTTCAAGATAGATACTTACGTAAGTTAAAGTCGGATTTTCTTCCTGGACTTCAAGCTTTCCTTCCACATCCGCGTTACAAACAAGTTCTATATAAGTGACCCTAAAAGAGATATTTGTAATCTGGATTAGATATACACCAAGGGGCAAAAAACACGATGCCAAAAGAAAATGCTAGATATTTCAATTCACGAGGATGAACACAGTCATACGGTGTCTCTTAAAGCTAAACTAAACTTAATTTGTAATTATTGAAACATTATCTGTTCATGTTTCTGAAAAACACGACTTTTAAAAAGTTGTTGTTTTGAAATATTCACAAGCAGGCGAGAAAGTAGAATGAAACATGGCGTTCTGGCGTGTTGTATGACATCATACAGCAACGATGCGTCATCGATTTTTAGTCAAAGGAGGTACAATGTGCCGACAGCATATTCCACAAATACAATTTCCACCTTTCATTGAAATTTAAATACCAATAATTATTTCCAAACAAAACCCTTTGAAGGAACACATGTGTGTTTGAACGGATAACATATATAATAACTTAAGTATAACACTCTCATGTATGCAACCTTTAAACATATCTTTACATAAAACACATTCAAAATCGCTTTTTTGCGGGTGCAGTATTTTAAGTTTGACTTTGTTGAAAATTTCGTATCGGTTATTTTTTACCCCCGTGTACATAAAACAAAACAAAAAGAGCATGTATCATACAGTGTGTGTGATAAGTTCAATATTCACCATACATGTAACAAGGACTGTACCTGACTTTCTCCGCAATGGACGTATCGACGTATACGTAGAAGAGGGAGGGACCCAGCTGCTGAAAGTGAGCCTCCCCGGAGGTCCCTAGGGTGAAGGAGTTGCTCGGGTCCGCCATCTCCACCTGACACACCTGTTCCAACATGTCAAGACATTTTCTTAGAAATTCTTTATAGGTAGAGTATCAAGGGCCGTGTTCAAGATAGGTTTCAAAATAATCGCTCAATTAGCGATTACTTTTAAACCTCTCTTGAACGCGATTGCTCAATGTAGCGCTACGTAGCAAAGCGAGGTAACTTTGAAGTTTTTCACCATGTCGTTCAGGAGAGAATGAGCGCTACTTGAGCGCTACATTGAGCAATCAATGAGCGATTATAAGCGCTCGCTGTTTTTGAACGGAGCCCAGGTTTCTTCGAGGACATATAGAGCAAGGGCGAAGTACGCCGAAAAGTTGAAACTGCACATAGCACTTATTGAAGACATGGCAGGCACGTAATATCAACTGTGTCCGGCTTTCAATTCAAATCAATTCAATTCAACTAAACATATTGCAATGGTTAACATTACCAATTTTAAATGAAGAAGGCAAATATATAATGGATGATAAACTTCTTTATTAACAATAACGACGTTTCGATATAGATCCTTATACCGTTATAATGCTTGATAACCGTATAAGGATCTATACCGAAACGTCGTTATTGTTAATAAAGAAGTTTATCATCCATAAAACATTTGTCTTCTTCATCACAACTTCTAGAATGCCCCTCAAACAGTCAATTTTAAATGATTTGGATATATAGAGAATCTCACGCAAGTGTCTTCTGATATCAAATATATCAACACGAGATGATAACGGTTACAAATATTTCCATCAACGAATGTTGATACATTTGATATCAGAAGACACAAGGGTTAGATTATATTTATCATCCAAAATCATTCTTATTACTTTTCAAGAAAAATAGTGTACTTCTCTGAGCACAGCTCTGCAAACAATGGTCTAGTCAACTGTAGGATGTTATGATATCTATTTACATTAATTAAGACACCCGTATTTTGTCAACTGTTCAAAAGTTTGACTTCAAATTGCCATCACAGCAAGTCAGGAATGAGTCTACTACACAATTTGTCACCTGCAAATTGCACATATTGAGTACTGGTTGGGTTAACACACAATGGTCATGGGGGATAACATGTTTTATTAATTTTTAATGAGGAATTTCATAAACATTGTTCCACCAAACAACTTTGAATGACGTTAAATTCCACTGACGTTGGACCAAATCCCAATCCAACAGTGCTATTTTATGCATATTTGTAAATGCTGGACGCCACGTTGTTAAATTGTGATAAAATTATCATGAATTCTGATCATTTTATGGTCTTACCAAATGTGTCATCCCAATTGGTCATTGAGTCTGAACACAACATTCGAGAGCTTTTCATTCTGGAGTAGATAATGAAAATGGATGTTTAGGTCGTGAACCATATGACCCTTATTTGAGGTCACAGGGTCACGATATCTACATTTTGTAACCCCAGTTGGCCAAAGAGTCTGGACACAAACGGTTTCTATAGAATCAGTGGTCCTGGAGAAGAAGTCGAAAAAGTGAAACGCTGAAGGGCGGACGGACGACAACGGGCCTTTCAGCCTGGTAAAAAAGGTTTTTTTTATTGCACATTCTTTTGTTTAACTGCAAGGTAATTATTCTATCATGTACTTATTTCTCTGACATATTGACTTTATTGTCACCGTAACTTTAGAAAGCAGATCTCATCTATAACGTATTGCAGTACATCCTCACCTCGACTCCCTGACAGCTGGCCTCGTTGAAGACGCTACAGGGGTTCCAGGAGTAGCCGAAGTTACTGGCTGGGTCCACGACATCCTTGAATCTGGGAACACACGCACCCAACTCGTGAACCCTTCTACAACGCACTGGTGCTAGTATCATACATACAGACCAGACGGGACCAGTGCTTCTCATGTGAAGTAAGGTTACAAGTAGAATTACAGGTGAAATGAAGGAGTGAGCATATACCCCGAAACGCTGTGTATTTTCACATTACAGAAGTTGTTATCCAGAAAATCTTCCTATTCTTATGTATACCACTTCTAAATGCCCTTCAAAGACCTGAAGTAGAAAAAAGTAAACATCAGATGGTTTCTTCAAAAGTGTTAAAGAAGTTTGATCCAGTCAAAACCATCTGATGTTAATCATTTTTACTCGGAGCCTTACTTCATATGAGAAGCAATTTATTTGCTTTGATAATTCTAAAAAATCGGAATACCAAGAACAGATTTACATTCAACATCGGCGTCGCTTTCAACACAATCAGAAGCGATCTCGATAGAAACATCCCAATGTCATGAACGTAATTGTCCTGTAGTACTGTATGTATTGTAAGTGAACAATAGTATGTTATGTGAAGGCGATATCTGTTTATTATTTACTATACTATGTTTAAATCATCGAGTATGGAAGAATATGTTTGTATTACATATTATATCAATGAACAACATTTTATCGGATCATAGTAGTGAAACATGTTCTTATGATTTTATCGATACATCGAAATCGTGACCTTTTCATATTGAACTGCCTCAAAGAATCTGTCGCTGAAGTCCCATGTTATCAAGGGTGTACATCCGACTAGTATTGTAAGATGTAAGTTGTGATACATAAGTATGTTTACTCTCTTACATATGATGTTCTAACAAACGTCAACTGATAAAGTAGGGCTTTACAATTACGATATTAGTCAATATGAATTCATGCGAGTTGAATTTAATTCCAAGATATTGTTATTCGCTCACCGGGGAGGGCCGCCTGGGTTGGCGAGAGGGGAGAGGTCGATTAGCCCTGAGGGGGTCTGGTACTGGCAACTCTCACTCCCCCAACACGAGACACGCCCACAGAGGGCCAGTACTGCAGCAGTCCACTTGATCACAGTCGCTAGCTCCATTGTATACACAAGAACAGGTACAGACACGGGGACACGTACAGGAACAGGGACGGGGAAGGCTGGCTGTATCACCGTCACGTTGTTATCTGACCAGGTGATACAGGTGATAACGTACCCAATGAGCTCAGCAGTATTATCACATATAGTGTGTGTTATTCAGGTGACCGAGAAGCCGCTACCCAAGCGACAATACATGGCGATCCATGGAAGTCATATTTGTAGTATGTGATGACCAGCAGGTGCTTGTATTTGGACCATCGGACACTCTCCTAGAAGACACATGTATACGTGCCACACGGTTACTAACGACTTGCTGATATAACATACTCTCAAATCCAAGATAGGAAACTCTAGGCATTGGGGACATCATCCCTGTGTTTATCTTAGTATCAATAAGGTCTGGTCGACACGAAATGACAATGTAATCATAACCATGTTTATCTTAGTATCAATAAGGTCTGGTCGACACGAAATGACAATATAATCATAACCATGTTTATCTTAGTATCAGTATTAGTTTTATAAATATATTATGATCGTGTGTTTTATCCAAAGCGACATATGGATGAGTAGAATCGTATAGTACACCAAATCATTTACTGTTTTATCTTGTTTGATATTCGTCGCAAATTATTAAACGAACGAATATTTTATGTCTGTTTATAAATGTGTTTGCTAAATAATGTGTGAGTGATTTTCACTAGAACATGGGTTGATTATATTCGGATTTGCTGTAGAGCATATACACATGTACTTTCCTTAATAAAAATGACTATGGTTATAAAGTGTAGTTCTTTGTTCGCCAATTATAATTAAGTTACAGCATTAAAATTATTTGTATGTAGCTCTTTATAGTATAACAATAGTAATTTATTATTTTGGTAGAATTATAATATCAAGGTAAAGTAAAAAGCAAGTAGACGTATAGTATGCATGTAACAAGTATAGCAAGAAATGACTTCATATGTATTCTGTGAATGAATTGTGTGGATTCTGTTCTTTCACATATTTGTGACGTTTGACGTCCTTTGAATTGACATAGTTTTATGTTCTGCCATCCTCGATAATCCGAAGTAAGGTAGAGGTAGCTTCTTCTCGAAAGCCTGGTTGATGTGTTCATGTGACTCCGTGACCTCTCTCTTTCGTCGTCTTGTCACCAGTCCAAGGAACACCATACAGTTGAGGATACACAGAGATACCCTGCAAAATACAAACCTTCAGTAGCCTCCAGTACACATACAAACAACAACAGAAACAAACGGCATACAGTTAACTTCAAGGATAGCCTTCGGAACAGATATAAACGGCATACAGTTTAATTCAAGGATAGCTTTCAGAACAGATACAAATATCAAATAATTGAAAATGCATAGTGTCCATGAAATAGAAGATCTTAACCTATATCATATAATGACATACAACTATTTTCTTGTTTTGGTTCAGAACTAAGATAAGGACATGACACGATCAGTAAGTTATATACGTACAAGATGCAGCCGAGGAGAACGACGATGGCGAACAGTGGGTGACCCGGGGGTGAGGGGGAGGGAGCTGGCCCGGGCTGCGGGGTGGGGGTGGTCACTGGCACGCTCGGACTGCCTCTCTCACACGCATACTTGCTCGTCAGGGTGAAGTGCTGCCGAAAAAGATGTATGTACAAGTACATTGTCCATAAAGTCATTACTGAAGAGAATGTTTTTATTGTATGTTACTGGCTTTACAAGTTGTATACAGATACTTTTGAACTAAGAAGTTTTCCACATTTTATATGTAATTATATTACGTGTGAGACTGAGTTAATGTCTAAATGAACAATTCCAATGGGACAAACTGTTGACTGTTTTTAGAACACTGTCAATGTACTCACGTATTGCCTGATAGGGCTCTCGATATCAAACTTGAAGTCTCCATCAATGGTCGGGTCGCAAACCAGAGAAATGTATGTTTCTCTGAAAGGACAAAAGGTGTTATGCAACATGTACGTACATCCTGCATCGTGCTGCTATCTGACGTTTTGGGGTCGTCTCTTGTCACCAACTGACGCGCAGTGAACGTCATTGTAACGTCATCTGAATAGATTTCACCGTGACATCATCTCACACATGCGTATATCACCTGATACGAATATCAATGTCACCACCTGAATAATACATTCGCATCCATGCCATAGTTAGAATAGTATATACGCCATCATATATATATATTGAACAATCTAAGATCTTAGAAGAGAAAACTTGTGGAATTATATATATAATTTATGTACAAGAAGCAACATTTCACCTTGTCAACCTGTCTGTGGGATCCATGCCTGTGTAGAACAGCACGAGTTGTCCCTCCTTGTCCTGGACAAGTCCGTCTTGACGAGCCAGCAGCACGTAGAAGTTACTTCCGACAACCCTCTGACATACCTGCATGTACAAGTTTACCTTTCAGTGGAGGCAACCCTCTGACATACCTACATGTACAAGTTTACCTTTCAGTGGAGACAACCCTCTTACATACCTACATGTACAAGTTTACCTTTCAGTGGAGACAACCCTCTGACAAACCTACATGTACAAGTTTACCTTTCAGTGGAGACAACCCTCTTACATACTTACATGTACAAGTTTACCTTTCAGTGGAGACAACCCTCTGACAAACCTACATGTACAAGTTTACCTTTCAGTGGAGGCAACCCTCTGACATACCTACATGTACAAGTTTACCTTTCAGTGGAGACAACCCTCTGACAAACCTACATGTACAAGTTTACCTTTCAGTGGAAACAACCCTCTGACATACCTACAAGTACAAGTTTACCTTTCAGTGGAGGCAACCCTCTGACAAACCTACATGTACAAGTTTACCTTTCAGTGGAGACAACCCTCTGACATACCTATATGTACAAGTTTACCTTTCAGTGGAGACAACCCTCTTACATACCTACATGTACAAGTTTACCTTTCAGTGGAGACAACCCTCTGACATACCTACATGTACAAGTTTACCTTTCAGTGGAGGCAACCCTCTGACATACCTACATGTACAAGTTTACCTTTCAGTGGAGACAACCCTCTGACAAACCTACATGTACAAGTTTACCTTTCAGTGGAGACAACCCTCTGACAAACCTACATGTACAAGTTTACCTTTCAGTGGAGGCAACCCTCTGACATACCTACATGTACAAGTTTACCTTTCAGTGGAGACAACCCTCTGACAAACCTACATGTACAAGTTTACCTTTCAGTGGAAACAACCCTCTGACATACCTACAAGTACAAGTTTACCTTTCAGTGGAGGCAACCCTCTGACAAACCTACATGTACAAGTTTACCTTTCAGTGGAGACAACCCTCTGACATACCTATATGTACAAGTTTACCTTTCAGTGGAGACAACCCTCTGACATACCTACATGTACAAGTTTACCTTTCAGTGGAGACAACCCTCTGACATACCTACATGTACAAGTTTACCTTTCAGTGGAGACAACCCTCTGACATACCTACATGTACAAGTTTACCTTTCAGTGGAGACAACCCTCTGACATACCTACATGTACAAGTTTACCTTTCAGTGGAGACAACCCTCTGACAAACCTACATGTACAAGTTTACCTTTCAGTGGAGACAACCCTCTGACAAACCTACATGTACAAGTTTACCTTTCAGTGGAGACAACCCTCTGACATACCTACATGTACAAGTTTACCTTTCAGTGGAGACAACCCTCTGACATACCTATATGTACACGTTTACCTTTCAGTGGAGACAACCCTCTGACAAACCTACGTGTACAAGTTTACCTTTCAGTGGAGACAACCCTCTGACATACATACATGTACAAGTTTACCTTTCAGTGGAGACAACCCTCTGACATACCTACATGTACAAGTTTACCTTTCAGTGGAGACAACCCTCTGACATACCTACATGTACAGGTTTACCTTTCAGTGGAGACAACCCTCTGACATACCTACATGTACAAGTTTACCTTTCAGTGGAGACAACCCTCTGACATACCTACATGTACAAGTTTACCTTTCAGTGGAGACAACCCTCTGACATACCTTCATGTACAAGTTTACCTTTCAGTGGAGACAACCCTCTGACATACCTACATGTACAAGTTTACCTTTCAGTGGAGACAACCCTCTGACATACCTACATGTACAAGTTTACCTTTCAGTGGAGACAACCCTCTGACATACCTACATGTACAAGTTTACCTTTCAGTGGAGACAACCCTCTGACATACCTACATGTACAAGTTTACCTTTCAGTGGAGACAACCCTCTGACATACCTACATGTACAAGTTTACCTTTCAGTGGAGACAACCCTCTGACATACCTACATGTACAAGTTTACCTTTCAGTGGAGACAACCCTCTGACAAACCTACATGTACAAGTTTACCTTTCAGTGGAGACAACCCTCTGACATACCTACATGTACAAGTTTACCTTTCAGTGGAGACAACCCTCTGACATACCTACATGTAAAAGTTTACCTTTCAGTGTAGACAACCCTCTGGCATACCTACATGTACAAGTTTACCTTTCAGTGGAGACAACCTCTTGCATGTACATCTTCACATACAATATAATTATTCGGTTAAGAGAACCCACTGACACACCTTTACATACGATATTACCATTCAGTAAAGAGGACATTTTGACATACCTTCATATCCAATATTTCTATTCAGTAAAGAGGACATTTTGACATACCTTCATATTCAATATTTCTATTCAGTAAAGAGGACAATTTGACATACCTTCATATCAAATAGTTCTATTCAGTAAAGAGGACATTTTGACATACCTTCATATTCAATATTTCTATTCAGTAAAGAGGACAATTTGACATACCTTCATATCCAATAGTTCTATTCAGTACTGAAGAGGACATTTTGACATACCTTCATATCCAATATTTCTTTTCAGTAAAGAAGATAATTTGACATACCTTCATATTCAATATTTCTATTCAGTAAAGAGGACAATTTGACATACCTTCATATCCAATAGTTCTATTCAGTAAAGAGGACATTTTGACATACCTTCATATCCAATATTTCTATTCAGTAAAGAGGACAATTTGACATACCTTCATATCCAATATTTCTACTTTGACATACCTTCATATCCAATATTTCTATTCAGTAAAGAGGACAATTTGACATACCTTCATATCCAATATTTCTACTTTGACATACCTTCATATCCAATATTTCTATTCAGTAAAGAGGACAATTTGACATACCTTCATATCCAATATTTCTACTTTGACATACCTTCATATCCAATATTTCTATTCAGTACCACATGGTTATGAGTGATTAAGTAGTTTTATTTTCATTAATTTAAATACGAAATAATTACTTTACATGAACGTTTTGGAATAGTTGCAATGATGTAATGCTTTAGTGAAACAAACATTGCTTCAACTGCACGCAAAATTCACGTGCAAATCGATTCGTGTACATTCATTGCACAGGCTGGGGAGGAAATGTGGATATGGGTATAACAGGCTTAGACCGACGTACCGCGACCTCCTGACAGACTTGTTCCGCGGAGAAGGGCTGGCATGGGTTCCACATGTATTCATAGTCGCCGCTTTGTTCTGAGAATCTGGAATAAAGGGCTCTTAATCTCAATCAATATTTTCGGAACCCACCAAAACTAGAACTACTGGCTCTGGAGCTCATCAATATTTGAATGATTTATTTAAACAAATGTTATTTCAAGTAAAATAATGTTCAAATATTAACAAAGTTCCTCAAATGTCTTTAAAAATGGCTAAACATGTGCTGCATTTAAAAACCCAACACCACGGAATTATTGGTCCCAAATACATTTTAAAGATGATGTCTAGAAATATATGATTATTAAAATATTCAAACGGGTAAAGCAAATTATAGTTGCATCCCTCCCTGAACGAGAAAAAATAAGCTACATGTATGATTCGCCTTTGTTGGTGCTACATACATAAAAGTGGGTGCGTTTGAAAGCTGCAAGGTTCCTCCCCACACACAAATCAGCATTTGGAGTGAAGCGGAAGACGAACATGTGAAATGTTTATGCATGATGAGCTGACATTCATGAGTGTGATTAAAGTTGTGAAATTTGAATCTTTAAAAATAGCTAAACAAAATACTTGATCTATATACATGGATAATATGTAGCCTGAATGATTATATGAATTCTGTACTTCATGTAGCATATGTGACTGTCTCCCTGTCCATGAATATCTGTCTGTTTCCCTGTCCCCGTATGTCTGTCTGTCTGTCTGTCTGTCTCCCTATCTCTATATGTCTGTTTGTCTCCCTGTCTATATATGTCTGTCTGTCTCTCTGTCCATGTAAGTCTATCTGTCTCTCTGCCTCCGTATGTCTGTCTGTCTGTCTGTCTGTCTGTCTCCCTGTCTCTATATGTATGTCTGTCTCCCTGTCTATATATGTCTGTCTGTCTCCCTGTCCATGCATGTCTGTCTGTCTCTCTGTCCCCTTATGTCTGTCTGCCTGATCCCCGTCTTTATATGTCGCTCCGTCCCTGTGCATTTCTTGTCTTGTCTCCCTTTCTGCTTGTCTGTTTCCCTATTTCCCAGTATGAATGTTTGAAACTTGGTAAATACAAGTGGGCGTCGGAAATTACCTGGCGGTTCCATTCTGACTGACAAGTGGTGTCAGGTCCACATATCCTCCGGGAGTCCGTAAGATACATTCTCCTCCACCTGCCCGACTGCCGGGAATGTTGGGTGTTTGACTGGCTTGTTCAGTTGATATTTCATTGGCTTGTTCTGAGGATGTTTGACTCGCTTGTTCAGTGGATGTTTTACTGGTCTTCACGGAGGATGTTTGACTTGCTTGTTCTGAGGATGTTTGACTCGCTTGCACGGAAGGTGTTTGACTGACCTGCACGGAGGGTGTTTGACTGGCTTGTTTAGTGGATGTTTGACTGGTCTTCACGGAGAATTTTTGACTGGCTTGTTCAGTGGCTGTTTGACTGGCTTGCACGGAAGATTCTTGACTGGCTTGCAAGGAAGATGTTTGACTGGCTTGCACGGAAGATGTTTCACTGGCTTGCACGGAAGATGTTTGACTGGCTTGCACGGAAGATGTTTGACTGGTCTTCACGGAGGGTGTTTGACTGGCTTGTACGGAGGGTGTTTGACTGGTCTGCACGGGAGGTGCTTGACCGGCCTGCACTGAAGGAACTGTCAACAACAAAGCCACAAAAACAGACACCTTCATGTTTGCTATTCACAGTGCGGACCTGTGAGACGGGAGTTGATACGTTATGTTGCGATATCACACACTAGATAACAGATAACCACTACTCATCACACTGTCCTGTTTATTTACTGTGTATAACACAATGTGTATAAATAGCCTTTGATACAGTACATGTCGACATTCAACTAGGCTAGAACCGGAACACAAATTGAAATCCTAAAACATAAAATCATTTGGATGAAGATACATCATTTATTAAACAAATTCATAGACTATTGTCTCGTCTCCTTCAGAGATAGGACCACGGGAGAGTGTAAAGGACGGGCAGAAAATAACATATATTTATATGGTCTAGCTGTTATTACCTCAAAACGACATTTAATAATAATAAAATGTCATCTGGTATATCATCAATTACTTTTCAATTTTCCAAGGCCTTACCCTGACGGAGTTGTATTTTCGGAGCAACCATAAACGCTACACGAAACTGGCCGTTATTTCAGGTTCCCAATTGTACAGCTGGATGGACAAAGTGCAATGTAGATATAGTGCCTTGCCGAACACAACACAGAAAGAGACTCAGGGCACAAATTGTAGGTTCTCCACCGGGATTCGAACCCGGATCATTGGCGTGAGTGGCCAGCAAGTTAACCAGAACACTAATGTGTTCCATATTAACTATCATTAGACAAATCGATTGCTTAAAGATACATCCATTGTGTTGTTGGGGGTCACATATTCAAAACGTTATAAATGGTGTTACTTTATCGAGAAGTACCGACTGTTACCAAAAACCACCATTTTGATGATAGTCGACTTAGTATATTGACGATATGAAGGTAAAAAATAGTGATTTCTGATCGAAAACCGGACAACACACTGCGTGTGGCGCGCGCCAATGAGCAAACGTAATTTTGGAATCATATTTAAAACAGACACGATGATAAATTTGGGTTGATTATGTTTAATAGGTCATATAACTACTATGCATGTAAATGGGGTGTGCAGTATCGGTTTCTGCACATGCATAATGATGTAACTCGATGTTAATTGGAAACTAGTAATTATGATATATTTGGCGATAGGGGATGAATATGCAAGCTGAGTTAATTTATTTGCACTGTAAACACCACAAATTTTGAGTCGGAACGTATTAAAGCCTAATAAAATTTTATGAAACAGAATGGATGCACCTTTAACTGTTGTAAAATTTGCTTCAATCTTTAAAAATGCCCCTCCAACTAAAAGTATCACATCACAAACTTTTGAATATTCCTAAATATAGTCTGGATAGATGGAAATCAAGGAGAGATGATCGATTGAGATGTATTTGTCGGGTTTAGTAAATGACAAAGTTACTGGTTCATTGATATGTAAAAGAAAATGTGAACAATGGTGTATTATAAATATTTGAAAAGATTACATGTAAAATATGTTCATGTATAGTAGGCCTATATATACAGTACATAATATAGTAATTGAGCTAATTTTTGGTCATTTTTTAACTCAGTTTTTGAGCCCAGAATGCAGTTATGACATAGTATGTGCATAAAAGTAAATCATATATGCTAACTACCCTGTGTTTCACACTCGGTACACATGACGGAGCTGAACTAGTAGGTAAAATATGTAGCTCGCAGCCGCCATGTTAGCCATAAGAGGAATCTGGAATGTCCCTATATCCAAATTTCACTATAAGGATATGCCCTAACTGTGTGCCAAATTTCATGCTTGTATCATCTTCTACCATAATTTTTCACATATCTGCTGGGCTATTGAGAGGCGTTCCAGAAGGATATTTTTTGGATGATCAACTTCTTTATTTTATATAACTCACAAAAAATATCACAGTTCTAAAAACTCTAGCAGTGTCAACTCTAGTACATATATTTCCTGCACTTCCTAACCCGCCTAAAACATATATTGATGAACTCAAGAAAATATTCTATAGATTCCTATGGAAGATCAAAAAGGATAAAATTAGAAGGTTAAATATCAGTAGAAATTTTGAAGATGGAGGTCTCAGAATGATTGATATAAAATGTTTTATCAATGCTTTGAAATTATCATCACTGAAATCCTATTTGAAGAAAAACTCCAGTTTTCAGAACACCTTTCCCCAAAGTCAATTATCCTTACTTGGTTCTAACGCTGTTGATTGTTTATCTGAAATGATAATACTTATTGGAGAGATGTTTTATCTGCCTGGAGAATATTTTATTTTAAAAAAACCAACCATACTTTTGAAAATGATGACGTTGACCAAATCCTCGCTCAGCCACTATGGTTGAATCATTTCTTTAAAGATTCATATATTATCAAAAACTGGTTTGATCAGGGTATACACTGTATCAGAGATATCTATAATGAAAATGATTTGCTCAGCTTTGAAATCTTAAAACAAAAATACAGAATAAAAGGAACCTTTTTAGACTACCAACATGTGTATAACATTAAAAAAATCTGGAAACACCATATGTTATTGACCTTCATATGATCTATATGATCTCTTATAACAAAAGATCAAGAATATTTTATGACAAGTTAATTAAAAATGATACTTTCCCAAAAGTACTGGAGTAATGGAATTATACTATCTTTCAACAAGATATAACTTTGAAAGACGTATTTAGATATTATTGGAGATGCACAAAAGATTGCAAGCTTATAGATTTTCAATACAAATTTATTTACAGAATAATCTATACAAAAAAAAGAACTTATGAAAATGAAGCTAGTTGATGAGATATGCAATTTTTGTTAAATACCTCAGAAGATATAGGTCTTCGGAGAAAAAAATCCTCGGAAAAAAAGTATCGGTAAAATAATCCTAAATTTACCTAGGAAACAAAGTCCTCGGAAAAAACTACGATAAACTTATATTGTGTTTTTTAATTCTTTTATTGGCATATAACAATGTAATAGACAATACATAGATACAACAATGTATTTGACTAAGTAATAGGAACTTAATCTCTGTTTTTTTAATCATTTATGCAACTGCGAATATCACATTTATTCACTTCGTGATGGACAGGTATTATTCAAAGAAATATATCATTTACATATGATATTTTTTTTCCGGGGACTTTTTTTTACCTATAATCAAGATATCCTATGCATTCTTTGACTGTGAATTGGTCAAAAACGTTTGGCTTACTGTACGTTGAACATTTCCAAAATACCCATCCTGAATGTAATATTACACTTACACAAAATTCACAATTGTGTTTGGACTCTGCTCACATAGTAAAATACTATTAAATAATAAAATACTTCTAGCCAAAAGATGAATCTATATTTCAAGTATTAAACAACATGTTCTTTCCTCTGAGGCATTTCTTAATATTTTAAAAGAAACCTGCACAATAGAAAAAAAAATCATTTCTAGAAAACATAACTGCACAGATTCCAATAAGAAGTGGAAACATCTAAATGTATATCTTTGCTTTTTATGTAAATTCTATGTACCAAGAATTGAAATGGAATGGGGAAAAAAACAAACAAAAAAAACCCCAAAACCCCCCCAAAAAACCAACAAAACCAACAACAACAAAAACAGTTCAATGCCAAACCCATACATACATTTCAAATAACAAACAAAGTCGATATAAGTACATCACCGTTGTGTTTCAACAAAGCTAAGAATATAAAGTACAATAAGCTCTAAATAGATCTAACGTCACAGAGCGGGGTACGTGTTATATTTTATGGGCGCCTCAACCAATACCCGAGCATTATGACATGTAAACTGTTCCACTTCATTATACGGTTTGTACGTTTGAACCTGCATAACCTGGCTGGGTTTTTTTCGGCTATGAATATTTCAATTCTACATGTTTCTTTTAGAGCTTTAAGAAATGCCCCAGAAGAAAGAGTATGATGTTTGATACTTGAAACATCAATGAATATTTTTACTGCATGATTTCATGATATCTTGTTAAGTTCGTAATAAACAAATTATCTTTATCAGGCGTTAATCTCACATCAGTTAGGTTTGTGAAGCCCTTGGCACACACAAGAACGCTAGCATCACACCATGGAAATGTAACACAAATACATAATCAAAACGGTTCCGGGTCAGTTCGTACCAAAACCAGTTCGTCCCAGGGTCGTTTCGCACCAGAACCAGTTTACCCCAGGTCGGTTCGTCCCAAATATAAAATATGTGTTTTATCATATGTATCTAGTTTCTGTTTCATTGTACATTAGTTTATTTTGGTTTATATGAGTCAAATTCCGGTAGAGTGTGATTGAATAATCTGAACAGGAAATATGCAAGCTTATATTAATTAAGTAATTAGTCATACTTTGACGCAAATAATTAAAAACGGTCAATGTTTGATGACGTCTTTGATTTGAAAATAATAATAAATTACTCGTAACTGTTGATCTTTTCTCTATAGCCAAATAGCAGTAACCATTATCCAAATCAAAGGTTTCCTTAAATAAACACGTGTTCACAAATACAACCAAAACACGTAGGCTACAGCAAAAGATCTATACAAACCATCTGTAATCATTAATCAACCGATGCACATGATACAAATTCATTTTGCAGAATTTCTGCAATTAAAAAACTGAACAAATGTCGAATGCGTAGCACTACACATAAAGTCTAAATATTCAGTCATTAAATCGTGTTAGTGCAAATAGTTACTGCATCTAGTTTGTCTGTTACATATTTTGTAAGAGATTTTCCACATTGGATCCGTGTTCGTTTTAATATTTTAGTTTAGTCTCTTGAAACGTGATTTAATTTAATTGTTGGTCCATTGTAAGTGAATTTAACTTTTCAAATATTATTAGCAAAGCCTGATATTCACATCAAATGTTTTATCATGCCAATGATGTTTCTTTTTGTCATAATACAAACAATTAAGTATTTAACGAAACATGTTAGGCCTTTTTCCGTATCAGTATTTCTCAGTTTTCGACGCAACCGCAAACATGGCGGACGATTACAGCGTCCTTAGAGACTTGAAAACCCATTTAAGATCGGCCAATATTCCACTTGAAAATGTGTCAACATTGGCAAAACAGGGAGATGATAAGGTAGTATGTCCATTACATTTTGATAAGATACTGCCGACCTACGGATATTACTGTATGCGCGGTTTTCTCTTCGAAGTCAACCCCTTTTTAACCTGCAAAGTGCAACTGCAAGTGACACTGACCATCAACAGCACAGCTCAATAATCCCCACGTTACCGTTTTTCGAGCACGTCCAACCCTACATAGCAAAGTTTATTTGACAGATGAAATTGCAAAATAACCGTAAAAGATCGAACTTATTTCATAATATATTAGGGCTGTGTATTGCCTGAATTTTTGTATTGCAATACATATTGCTGAACTGTAATGTATTGCAATACGTACCACAATATATTGCAAGATCCTCCTACAATGAGATATTTCTCTAGAAACCATTTTAACTGGTGCCAATGATATTGCAACATGCAACAAATGAACTCTATATTCAACTTTTATACTTCTTTTTGCAGTTTAAACATGACACATTTGATAAAATGATCAGATCTTTAAAAAGATCATTTGTTATACAGCCCAACACACATTCGAGCACTTCAAAATAATTTTCTTAATACAACTTAAGCCAGTAAATGTGCCTTTTACAAGAAAAATAAATAAAATTGACTTAATATTTGTTGGTGCAATATATTGCGATATAAAAATCCTATTGCAATACGCGTATTGCACAACTCTGTATTGCAATATATTGGTATTGCAATAATATTGCACAGCCTTATAATATATGTTAGATGATAGATCTACGTATATTCATTTCGGTAAAAAAAACTTGCACCGTTCAAGTTTGTTTAGCCTACAACACAGTCAGTGGCCACGATTGAGTTCACGTGAATATGAACTTTAGCCGTCGTACGTTTTACGGGCAGCTTTATTAGGACATAAACACTTCCCAGTTGCGATTGTACATGATTAATAAATTCTATGGGTAGGGGTGAAATTGTGTCACCGGTTTTAGTGGGTTATGCCCCTTTGTTTACATCGTCTGCTACAAAATGGCTCCTCAAGGAAGAGAATTGACAACATCCCAAAAAGAAATCAATTATACAGATGTCAAATGATGGTCAATCTGCGAGAAAAATAGTTGGAATGATCGGTAGGAGTCATAGAACAATTAACAAATTTATATTTCGATTTCGACAGAGAGGAAATATACTATCTTTCAATTTGTTTTAATAATGTATTAATAATTTATATATATTGTTTTTGAATAATGCCGGCCTTACTCATATGAGAGGGTAGTGGGGTCAAAACCAATAATGACAGTGATGACACTCCTTGCCATAAGCCTATATATGTGACGTTTAATGGGTCTCTTATGTTTTCGATACATATGTTTTCATTCAATGATATTCTTTTACATTAGACCATGATTAATTTGTCACTCTTTGATACAGCTGAGAATGTTTTCTTCATTGCAGTTGGTCACAAGATTCCTCACAGAGAATATACAGATAGACGGGGCAGGACCCGAGGCAACCCAAAGTCAGCTGTATATTGGTCAGTTTACTTCATCTACCTACTTCTATGCTGCACCAATTATGTTGTTATGATAGTGTTATTGATTCTAGGATACAACATAACCAGTGTCATATACTCCCCATGTGCACATGTGCAAAAACATCATTGGTTTATTTTCAGTGGAGCTTGCTTAAAGCATTTACTGTGCAAACTTGAATACATGCATTAAATGAGTTGTGAAGGAATTGCACTACACTATCTCTGTTATGATGCCCACCCATGGTTCGCTAGTTCCAGCCGTTGCTCGCAGGTTTCACCTCAATGCATAGCCACATGGCGTTGCAGGCTTTCTCCCTGCCATAATACTAGCAGCCGTGATATAAGTGAAATACTCTTGAAAGCGGCGTTAAACCAACTAAACTCACCTCACCTGTTATGATGCAAGATGCAAAGTGAATTCCATTATAGATAATGAAGTATTACTTTTACTACAATAAAGGACAAGCCATATACAAGTATTACTAGGAACACATTCTATATACAAATGCTGAAAGCAATAATCTATTTTGACCACTGTTTGATGTAAATCATGGTTATAAATAACTCCCAACATTTGACAAATTCACTGTGTAACACTGTACAAACATCAGACAAAATCTTTCACTACTTTAATTCTGAAAATAGAAATTCCATGAAAAGTTCCAAGTTGGCATGTTGACTAAAAAGTCAGGTCGCCATGTGGGCAAATTGATTTTGAAATTCACTAACCCATACTGAATTTTACTCCCCATAGTTTCTACTCCTACTCCAAAACTAAATTACTTCAATTTTAAATTTAGTATGGAAATTACATTTGTGGTGTTGTTGTACCTTTTTGAGGGGTTGCAACTTCAAATTTGGTTCTTTGTGTTTTTCCCCAGAGCATTAAACTTAAAAATTATAAGTTTGGAAACTTGAAGTTTTGTATTGTTGTTTGGTTATTGTCAGTCATAAGGATGAATGACTACATAAGTTTTTCAAATAATATTATGCTATGGAGGCAGTCCTACTACAGGGTGTGTTAGTTGTGCTCACTTTGTCTTGATGTTTTACAGCTTCATTCTGGGGGATCAGAGACATTGTGGGAAACTTGCTCAGCAGAGGTGTCGGTAAGTGTAGTTCAAAGTATCTGTGACTTGCTCTATAATAATGAAGACCTGTTGACTGGATATTGATATCAGTCTTCCTGAGGTCTTTTTTTTATCTTTTAACTTGAGATTTTAATTGTATTTAGAAGATACTGTGCATCATTAGGAAAAACCTTGAGGCTTGATATCAGTCTTCCTGAGGTCTTTTTTTTATCTTTTAACTTGACATTTTAATTGTATTTAGAAGATACTGTGCATCATTAGGACAAACCTTGAGGCTTGATATCAGTCTTGTTGAGGTAATTTTGTCATCTTTGAACTTGACATTTTAATTGTATTTAGAAGATACTGTGCATCATTAGGACAAACCTTGAGGCTTCTTGTGCTCTCAGAGCACTCTTGTTTGAAGTAGCCTAAAGATATTTCTTTAAAACAAATAAGTCACACATTGGAGCAGTGACAGCTCTGCATCAGTTATGTTCTACTTCAAAATTGATGATAACTGAATAATTAGATGGTTCCAGTTAATCTTTTTGTTTACTTGGTACAGATCCAAACCATCAGAACAAGGGCAGTCTGTGGACCCCGCTGCATGCTGCTACCTTTCAGGAACATGGGCCGGTGAGTACCTGTAACAAAGTCTGTGTACTGGCTTCTTTATTTACCTTCAGAATTTTACAGAGTCAATATAGCCCACTTATAAAAGAGATACTTCTTTTCAATGCTACCTTTAGCTCATTTAGGTTTTAGCTCATCAGGCCCAATTGTTTTATGACATGGCGTCCGTCCATTCCTCCATACATTCTTCCGTTTATCTGACAAATGACAGGGGGTTGTGCTCTCAGAGCATTCTAAGTGTTCATTTTTCTTCTCAAGAAGCATTGGCTCTAGAAAATATGGAGTTTTTTTATACAGACTCCTTAGCCAATGGGGATTATAAATTGCAGATAATGTGACTTTGTGACCCCAAATGATATACCTCAGTCAACCCTCACATGTATGTCTGCAGGTGGTGATGCTGCTCCTCGAGTCTAATGCCCAGCCAGAACTTCCTGACTCAGAGGGACGGTAAGATGTTTGAAATAATCTAATACTATTTGTGCAGTAACCAACAGCTTCTCATTTTCTACTATTATCATAATCATTGATGACAGAATTATAATAAGACATTTTTAGCTGTCTGCGTCATTCATTGTCTTTAAACTTCTCACATTTTTATCTCATGCCCCCTCGTTCATGAGTAGGGCATCGTCCGTCCTCCATAAGCATTTTATATCTTTGTCTTCTCTTCAAGAATCACTGCATCCCCAATAGCTAAAAGTTATGGGGAGGTACCTTGTATCTAGGAAATCAAAGTTTGTGCAATTGGTCCTGACCCCAACTTCCAATATGTGGCAGGCATTATTCCTGATACCTTTGAACGACCTCTTCTTGGAAACCAGTTGATAAAGCTAGCTCAAATTTTAGCAATAATATCTTTGTTACATAGAGTGTTAAGTGTATATACATGGTTTTAACCCCTTCGAATATCCCGCCAGGGGCACGGCAACTTTGTCTGCAGTAGAGAACTGTTCTACACGCAGTAAAGTTTGGGTGCAATGCTACACTGAATTTCAGTGCAGTACCACCCATGGTTTGCTAGTTCTAGTCGTTGCTCGCAGGTTTCACCGCAATGCATAGCCACATGGCATTGCGGGCTTTCTCCTTGCAATAATACTAGCAGCCGTGATATAAGTGAAATACTCTTGAAAGCGGCGTTAAACCCCAACTCACCTCACTTCACCTTCAAATATGGGCGTGGCAAGGTACCCACCCTCAAACCTTGCTTCAACTTTTATCCAGGAACGGGTAATGCTAGGAAGGTCAAATTGAGCATAGAAACTAATAGATTTGTAAATTTCAATTAATTGCCATTCATAAAAACTGTAAATAATATGATAAAATGGTTAATTTAATCATATTGCTTATGTAACAGCTTTCAGATTAATCCAATTCCATGTCAGATATAGAGGCATTTTAGTTATAATTAACTGACTTGTCTTCACAGTGAAAGTTAAGCATTGTGTATTTGCTATTGGCTAATGTATTCACTGTATATTGAATGCAGGTGCTGAGCTCTATGATTTGATTATTTCAAATCCATTTCATGCATTTGACAAAAGTTTACTAAGTTGTACTACTTCTGGAAACAATTTTAGAATTCCAACTGTAGATAGTAAATTACACCAAACATTATGAGCTGCAAAGCCAATGGTTTTTTTTTAAGAAACCTCAAAAACATTTAAATACACTTGAAACAAGTACTAGCATTGAACTGATGTCATTTCACATAAACATAATTGAAGAATTGAATCTCAAAGTCTCTTTATACTAACACTTCCCTAAATAATTTATTCACCAAACAGCTTCACAAGTGCAGATAGCTCTGTGCACACTACTGACATTGTAATAGTTGAGTTTTTTTTACAGAACTCCGAAAGATTTTGCCTCTGCGTCTGATAAGATCTGGCCACATTTTGCAGCTATGGGTTTAGAGAGGACACAAAAATACGAACTTGTTGAAAAGGGAATTATAAAAAAGGTAACATCTGTCTTCATTTGCCAAAAGCTTCTATTGGTTTGTATGATGTTGTTTGGATCAAACGCTCATTCCAAATTCACATTTTATATTAGGTCACATCACATCAGGTCTTTAAACATCCTGGATAATCCAGCGCTATTGTTCCGATAAATCTACACACAAGCGCTGGAAAACAGTAAGGGTATTTGTCCCTAACCTAGTTACCTCCTCTTGGGTCCATGTTATCCAATCAGAAACGAAACGCAGACACTATCTGCGTAAACAACTCGACCAATCAAAACGCATCACTACCGTTGTTTATAGAAACAAACATGGCAACGGGCGACTCACTCGATTACGATAAAGTTTGTAACAAATTCAGCGTAGAAAACCTGACAGAAACTCAAAAGAAAGTTTTAAGAAGTATGTGCGAGAAGAAGGTGTATTCATGTCCATCAAAACGGGTGGAGGTAAATGATTAAAATCCCTGTGCTACCAGGCGTTCCCAATCATCTGCGAAAGCCAAGATCCTGACACGAGAGTGCTTGTTATTTCACCCTTGATTTCAAGTGATCTCATTGGTTGTTAGAAAGCAAGCGTTTCGCTGAGTCATTGCGAAGGGAGGTAACTAGGTTAAGGATAAATACCCTTACTGTTTTCCAGCGCTTGTGTGTAGATTTATCGGAACAATAGCGCTGGATTATCGAGGATGGTCTTTAAAGGGCATCTAGAAGTGGCATACGTAAGTACAGGAATATTTTCTGGATAACAACTTCTTTAATATGAAAATACATGACGTTTCGGCGTGTATACTCACTCCTTCATCAGGTGGAATGTAGGGAGATAACAAAATGTGATACAATATATAACATAATAGATGAAATATATCACATTTGGTTATACTCCAAAGTTGTTATCCAGAAAATATTCCTTTTGACGTTGTACAATGTTAATGACATCAAGTTTTACAGCTAACAAGTAATCCCCATATCTCTACAGCTGATACCACATCATCCTGCTCTATTTATATCCGCTATTGTACTACAAATAACCTGATTGTCTCATACAACTTTGAAACTCTTACCGGTTGGTTACTCATTGCTACTTGTAGCATGTCAGTTGTCAGCTTATCAAATGTCATGATTTGAAAGTTGATGATCTCCCATCAATATTCTCATCCGGGCACTGCCAATGTTACTTGATTTTAAGTAATTTCATTGGCTGATTATTTATAGTGTTATGAATCCAACCTGTGTAAAGCAAATGATATAGTTTTGGAAATTTTGATGTCCCCGAATCAGAGATTCCAGGGGCATATTGTTTTTCACCTGTCCGTCTGTCTGTCCGTCTGTCTGTGTGTTTGTCCACAAACACTTTAACCTTGGCCATAACTTTGGATTGCTCAGAGCTAGGGCTTTGAAACTTGGCATGTGCATACCTTGTGATGAGACCTTCAGATGAGGTCATCATATTTGACCTTGTGACCTTGACCTTGCCGCAGAGGACATCATCAGAAAACTTTAACCTTGGCCATAACTTTGGTATATCCAGGGACATCTGTGTTTAACAGACACATCTTGTTTCATTCTTTCAGCTTGAAAATGCCAAGTTTTTACAGAATAGAAAATCGAGTGGAAGTGGCATAAGAATGGTATGTGCAGTTTTCAAACTTGAAGGTTTTTGTAGTTTAATTATCAAAGTGCAATTAGAAATACATCCCTTTTAGATAATTACATTGTTTTGAAAATAGTAAAAAATCTTGTATTTTTTTGTGACAACTCCCTTATTTGATGTTATTATTATAAATCCTTTGTCTATCTGTTCTCATGGTTCTTTTTTCAAGCATCTTCATATAACTTTGCATGAACCTCGATGAATTTTAATGATGTAACTTTTTACTTGGAGGTTATATGTACTGCGATTAGAGGGGCAGTAGCACCTTTTTTTGCTCAAATAAGTTGATGAAATGCTTTTGAAAATTAATGTCACCAATAATAAAACACCCTTCTCTCTTCAGAAAATCAAGTTTAGAATTGAGGGTACATGGCTCAGTAAAGCCAAGGGAATCGTTTTTGTAATTCAAATTGATAAAATTTATTACCATATTTTATAACCATTATTACCACTACAGATAATTGGTTTGTGTGATAAGATGTTTTACCCTCTCAAGTAAATATAAATGACATAAACTATCATTATAAATGAGAAATTTGAAAAAATAAAATTTTACAAAAAACATGCCCCTTTGATCGATGAAATTTTGCCAACAAATGCTATTTTGGCTATTATAAGATTCTGGGAGATTGTTATAGGAGGAATATGGAAAGAGCTTTACTTTATAGTCATATCTCAAAAACTGTTTATAAGACTTTCATACACTGTAACATTCACATATTGTTGAAATTGTTTAGATAGCTAAAACATTGCTATTTAAGTCTTATATAATTTTGATTTTGTTACTTCTTTGGCATCAAGGTTGTCTCTAACTCTGTTCATGTGTGTAGGCTGCATACAGTAGACCGGAGTCAGCGTACGCATACAACAGTGAGCCCTTCCAGCAGGCTGCAGCAACAGGGGACGTGTTGGCCGATGTCAAGGCACCCCCGCCCCAGATCACAGCCCCCTTCGCCACAGGGGGGTCCTACAGTACAGGAGGGGGACTCAATGTCTTCAAGTAATGAGAGCAGGCATCAGACTCAACTTGGTGGGGTGTGAGACCGGAAAAGGAAGAAGTGTGGTGGAGACATAATGAGTGGCCCAGTGTTTAAGAATTATTATCTTGTGTTTTGTGATAATGGAAGGCACATCTAGCTTCACTGACAATAAGTGACGAGAACATTTCTGTGTGCTTGGACAACAAGGAGATTATTACATTGAGTGAGAAAGACGGTTATTGCTGAGTGTTTTGGAGGACATAGAAATGAATTTTTGTTTTACGTTTTTTATTTTCTTATTTTATGTCCTCAAATTAAAATTTTTGGTATAACGTAATTAAGCTATCAGTCTGTTTGTCTGGAAAACGTTAATGTTAGCCAAAACTTTGATTGGTCAGTGATTAGTCTGTGATACACACGTGCATCCGTTGTCATGAGACCTTTCAGATAAGGTCATATTATTGGGACTTTGAGACCTTATCCTTGCTGCAGGAAACATTTTTGTGAAAACTGTAACCATGGTAATAATTCAGGATATGCTTTTAACACTTCAGATGTGCATACCTTGTGATGAATACTTTCAGATGAAGTCTTAATTTTGGAACTTGTCACCTTGTCCTTGGTGCAGGGAATATTTTCCAAAAAACTAACCTTGTCCACAACCTATTAATTAGTCAGTGATAGGCCTTTGACTTTCAGATGAAGTCATAATCTAAATCTGATGAGCTACAGAGCCAATGGCTCTATTTTCTTGTGGAATTTAAATCATTATGAATATAAGCATACTTGAAACAATGTTATCATCATAAAATCAAGTGTATTGACTTGTAAAATTTTAGATTTATTTAGAAAAGTGTTTAGAGGCTTCAGAACCTTGGCAGCACTTGGTATGACAAGTTGTACAGCAGTGCCTTTTGAAGTGTCTATACTACACGTGATCTACATAGGCTTTAATATCCACTTATGTCCTGTCCATAGAATAAAGGATATATACGCACAAGTGTTTAAAGTGATATCCAGTGTATTGTTGGGGACAAACATACCAAACGTTTTAAATTGTGTTTCGTGTATTTCATCGAGAAGTACTGACTGTAGCTGGTAGCTGGAAACTGCTGTCAACTCAAAACTGCTGTCAACTCAACATAATGATGATATAGAGGTGAAAGTAGTCATTGTTCATCAAAAGTGACAATTAGTGAAACATAATTTTGAAAACTTGTCTACAACTCACAAGAAGACAAACTTTGGTTGGTAATGTTTAATAACTACTGTGCATGTAAATGAGTTGTGTAATTTCAGTTTCTACATGTATATAAGGCTGTTGCTCGCTTTTCATTGGCAATAAGTAATTATCATATATTTGGTGATTGGGGATGAATATGCAATGTGAGTAAAATTATTTGAACTGAAATCAGCAAATTTGTTATTTTGGCATTATTAAAGCCAAATGAGATATTGTGAAAATCATTAGATTGTCGCTTGAACCTCCTCCAAGTGTCTTCCACTGTTGAATAGTATGTTGATAGAACCAGTGTAGTAGATCTTGATCCAGTCATGTTCATCACAACCATGTATTTCACTGCAATTGTACATGTTCATGATGATATATTTGCAATGTATGTTTTTCCTACTGTGATAAATATTTTTACAAACGTGTTAAATTTACATTTTAGAAGAATTTCACATTTTGTAATAAACATGAGATAATAAGTTTTTTAGTAGTTTTTTAACACTCGTGGTAAAATGGAAGAGGGTTTGTTGGGACGCAGTCCGTCTGTCCGTCCATCCATCTGTTTCAAAAGGGTTTTTGTGAACTGAAATCAACTCCTCCCATAGTTTTTGATAATCTTTCTGAAGCTGTACACATGCTTAGACTCCATATCAGTCATCTGTATATGTAAAGTTTTGCTCCACATCTGTCATGTGTATATTGAAATTTGGTTCAACATTCATTTTGTGTATATGGAATGTTTGGGTCAATTTGATGAATATTTTCTAGCTCGACTTTTCCATTTCAGACAAACAGTACCAGTCTGCAAATAGTTTGATTTGTCAGTGATAGGTCATTGCAACCTGACATGTGTATCTCTTATCACAAGACCATTTTTACATAATAAGGTCATTACGTTTGTCCTTGACCTTAGTTGAAGACACATCTTCTGAAAACATGGAGAGTTAAGGGCAGTCAGAAGGAAATATGTTCAACAATTGATATGTTGAATTGATATACGTCAAACTATCAAGAGAATTCTTCACTGTGTGCAATTCATGTTTTGAGGATACAAGGGAATGGCTTGATATCACAGAGAACAAACAATAGTGGCATGCTAAAATCATTCTGGAGTTTCATAAAAAATAGTGTTTCACAATATCAAGCTCAGTATTTTATTCATTTAACTTGAAAAAGTACCAGTGCGACAACATCATATATTTAAGGAACATTGAGCATGATAGTGTTTCTAGTACAATGTTAATGTCAACATATGTAAATGATATCATTCGTAAGAAACACTTCAACATAATATCTCGCAAATCTTTTTCCCTAATTTATAGTTCATGATTGACAAAATATCATTATGAAATAGTTTATTCAGTATAAAGGCCACAGGCCCATGTACAATATACAAAATCATTTTGATGAAATTAACAAATTAGGTGTAATAACTGAAACATCATAACATTTGTTTCCAGGTTTTACGGGATATATACATACAATTTACAATAGTGAACAACGTAACATATAAGCGTCTTTGATATAGTGTGAAAACACATGTAAACTATTCATATTTTCACTTTGTAACGCAGCAGCTAGAGATGTTTTAGTTTTACATTTCAAGTCTAACATATATTTACTTCTTAATTCGTTATACTTGGGGCATAACAAAACATAAAATGTAATTCATCTTCTAAAACATTTATACAGAAAGGACAAAATCTTAGTTCTCTAGGGATATTATTTCTCTTACCGGTGTTTTTCATTATTTTCAGTTCACCTATTCTTAAAAGTGTTAAAAATCGTCTCAAGTCTTTATTACGTAAATATGACAAATATGATTCCATTTTAAAAGATGTTTTCACAGACGAATAGAAATCTAAATTAGAATGTTCATTTAAACTTGACATGATATTTTGAGCATAACAATCAATAACTCTTTGGGAAAATTGTTTTATAAATAAGTCAGCATTGATGATGTTTTGAAACTCCCATGCGTAACTAAAACCATATGTACAAATTAGATTTTTAATATTGCTTACCCATGATCGACGATCATTTTCGTCTAGTCTTTTCAACAAAAGGTAACGTTTTTTCGAGTATCTCTTGTCATTCAATTTTAATAATTTGCACCAGAATTTTACACACCTTACATTTGTTTTACAGAATATATTATGACGCCCACATTCAGCTAAAAGAGCTGCATTTGTTGTGTTAAAACCAACACCAAGAACAAATTAACAAAATTTTAAATGAAAACTTTCCAACATTTTCCATTCATGAAAACCCCATATTTCGGAACAGTAAAGTATTATAGGCATTATTTGTGTGTCAAACATTTGAAATAAAACAGAGGGAGGGAGATTCTTAAGTTTATAATGGAGTTGTTTGATTGGAATAAGCGCTATATTTGCTTTATAAATAAGTGTTAGGACTACTTTAGACCAAGATCTGTTGGAGAAAAGAATACCCAAATAACTATAATAGGTTGAAGTTGATAATATGATATCATTAAAAAACATCTTTCAGTCAATATTATTATTGATGTCATTACACATACTACTAACCTATGGAGAACCTTTCTACTGCCCCTTTGATACCAATTTGGATTGAAAAAAACCACCGAATTAAAGAGAAATATCGTTTTTGGTACGAAAGGCGTACTGGCTCTTGAACTTTGGATCTGTGTATCGGAGGCCTGAATAAGCCATGCGAGTTCATTTCTCTTCGATCGGCCATTTAAGATGTTCACATTAAAATGGCCATACGAAGGTAAATCAAGTGTTCTGACTGTTGTAGCGATACCTAAACATTCCGAGTAAAGTTGTTAATCATGGCACCATGGAATGGTCAACCATCTTGCTGTCTGAACTCTCAATTTGGCATAAGAGCCCTCATTCTAACTCTCGCACAATCGCCTTAACTTTATAAATATGCGCCGATAATGGCTGCAATACTGCCGAAACAATAACTCACTCACTCACTCATTATAAATATGTCACACCGTTTTCTTCCAATACGGGAAACATTTTTCTATGAATGCGGCTTTTCGGGTCGTGTAATAAAATGTTTTAACTCTAACGTAGCCATATATTGCATAAACTTTCATAATGAATTGCAAATTTGAGAAAAAACATTATGCAATAAAACGTGCTAGAGCGCCTTAAGTTTGATATAACCTTGAACAGCTTGGTTTACGATTCGCCGCTCATATACATTGCTGTTCAACGTTCACATGTACCCCGGCAACCTTACTTGCAGTGTTATTTTAGATTTCAGACAGAGACCCGTACCAACAATGGAATTAAAATGTCATTAAACTCTGAATAAATGCTACATAAAATTATGACTTAACAGACGGGTGAACACGGACAGACCTGAGTTTACGCATGAGATGAAGACTTGACTGACATTTGTCCCAGGTCCATCTACCCGAAGGTTCCCAAATATTCATATTCTGACACGGTCTCAATATTTTCACTTATTATACATGCTCACAGTTGCTTTACTTCTAAAGTCAACAAGCAAAAAATAGAGCCACTGGCTCACTAATACCCCCGACTGTTAAAAGTTGACATTTCTATTTTACTTATAGAGAGAGGTGTCTGCACACCTAAGGATTGATAAGCTATGAAATGTAATTGCTAAGATTAAAGTGTTTGTGAAAAGGGTAGGACAAGTCTCTTAAAAGTAAAAGTAGGAATAATAATAACTTGAAAAGGTAGGGGTAACATAAAACACTACTGCAATTACCACTGACTTCAACTTTATTTTGGAAATTAATTTATCATAATGATTCATTCGAGTGACTTGAAACAACAGGTACATGGAAGCACATCCCTGAGGGATATACGGCAGTTTATGGTTGACAGGAAAGAAAATTAAACTTTTTCCAAAATATAACCAGTGGAAATATAAAATAGTAAAATCAACAAGAACACAGAAGTTGCTTTTGATGAAAGTTACATGAAAAAGAAAATGATAAAGTCAAAAAATCACAACACAGAAGTAGCTTCATTCATTTTAGCTCTGAATATGATGAATTAAAAAAAATAGAGCCATGGCCTCTGTAGGTCATCAGGAGATAATAAGTGGGGTATGTTATGGAGTGGGCTCCTTTTCAATATTTGATAAAATGGTGATATTCTATGAATAAATTCTTTTTTTTTTAGAGTCAGTTTAAGACTAAAGCAGTCTCACACACAGTCTATAACACAGCGCTGCACAGTAGTTTGAAGTACCGTAACCTGAAACCTCTGTGTTACTATCAGTTTTCATCCTTCTGCCAGGGAGTGGTCACCCCCAGGTCAACACAATGCAATTACATAACATGCAGACACTGGACTCACAGCCAGTAAAATTTATATGTTAGATGTTGTTAATTATTTTTCTGTACAAGAAGATGAAAATAGGTGTGGTGTCACAATCTCATGTAGCTACTTATTTTATAGTCCTATGCTATCACCAGTCACCACCAGTCATATTCAGTTCACATATCTCATGTAAAATAACACATTTGTAATTCCTCTTCAAGTTATTCCTTCAAAGGGTATTCAGTAGTTCTCATTTCAAATAGATTCACATTAAACATGTCCATCAATGTAGACATTTATCCTATTTCTTGTTCCTATTGAATAAAATTAACTGCAAAGTTAATAGAAAACTAAATCAGTTATAAAGTATAAACTACGATATAAATATGGTATACCAAATTGACTCGTACTGAAAATTCTCATTAATTAATTAATTAATTCTCCAAATTAATTACACAATATCATGAGATATTCAAAAACTCCATTATTTACTCTTAAATTTCAAAGAACATTATATTAGATTTAATAAAACATTCTGTATTAAGTCTTTATAGAATAATTTTAGACTTGTGTACCTTTATCAGCAATTCACTTGCAAAATACAAATAATTACTCATATGTGAAATGTGAGACAAAGATGAAATATGACTTATAATTTTTGTTAGACCGCCAATTCTAAGTTTTTAATTCTCAACATCTCTTTTTCATCAGACATATTATATTCTCAAAGCACATGTTAGAACTCTCACATCAGAAAGATGAAATGCCTTTCCCTCAGGTCTTTTCTTTGGGATTACCTCCCTTACCTACATACTGGCTGTAGTGAACATAAAATCTCAGAAAGATGCTGTAAACTGAAATAGGCTTTTAGGTTATGATCCCTGTGACCCATATTTGGGGTCTCACGGTCACCAAATCTACAATTTAAAATCCCCTCCAGTCAAGGAGTCTTTACATAACATTTCAGCTCTCTTCGTTCATTGGGACTGGAGAAGAAGATGAAAATAGCTTTTTGAGGTAATGACCCCTGTGAGCCACATTTGGGGTCACACGGTCACCAAATCTACCATTTTGAATCCCCTTCAGCCAAGGAGTCTTTACATAACATTTCAGCTCTCTGCAGTCATTGGTTCTGGAGAAGAAGATGAAAAAAAGCTTTTTAGGTTATGACCCCTGTGATCCACATTTGGGGTGACAGGGTCACCAAATTTACAATTTAGTATCCCCTTCAGCCAAGGAGTCTGTACATAAAATTACAGCTCTCTGGAGTCATTGGTTCTGGAGAAGAAGTCGAAAAAGTGAAAAGTTTACGGACGGACGGATGGACGGACGCCATCCCATGCAATAAGCCCATCGGGCCTTTCAGGCCTGATGAGCTAAAAATTAAAAAAACACCAAAAATTAATAAATTCACCAAATCGTGTTACATTTTGCACTGCACCTCTCCTAGTGGTGAAGAAGACATGTGCCAACTTTGAAAAGGATGAGATGAATAGTTTTTCTGTAATCGATCGGACAAAAATTGTCTTCGGACGGAAGGACGGACTCGTTGGTATTACTATAATTACATTTACATTTAGGAGTAATGAGTATTATCAACCTACCAGCCATATAACGTGATACTTGAAACGACCTTTCTAAACCGTATCACCCGGTGGGAGGGACTTACAACCTTGTAATTCCCTCCAGGAGGGTTTACAGAGACATTTGTAAACCCTGTTAGAAGGAATTATAATGATTGTAAACCCTGATATATTTGTTAAGATGACGGCTTGAAAGTAAAGTTCTGAAGAAACTAACTTAGACTAATTTTGAAAAATTTCTTAAATTTACGACAAGTACAGCAAAGTTTTTTGAAGAAAGTGCGTCTCGAACCCGTATCCACTATCACCTGCAGTTACTGAGTCAGCGCTTTTGACTGCTGGGCTACGAGGACAGACAAGAATTGACGGTACAAAAGAAACTCATATAGCGCGGCTGTTAACAGGCTGACATCACCGAGGGATCCTCAATATAACGCCAGGGATCCGCAAGATCCTCAATATAACGCGATAACAAGAAAAAAAGCCTATTTTACACTTAAAAACAGTTGATAATATAGATAACCCATTCTACCTCGGATATGGTACGGTTGTAGACCCTGATAGGTACAACCGTACCATATACTCGGTATCATGGGTTATCCATATTTAAGTGTCTGTCTGTACACCAAGTCGTGTCCTTTTTTATACAGCTCTTCATAATTATCATTGATTAGTTTGCCGACAATTTGACTCATTATCTGTAATCTTTACAGTCGAACAGGTTAAAGTTAATCTCACACAATCGTTGGTATATAGTGTGAACACGACTGGCGAAATTACCGTCTTGCGGCACTCCTGTGTGCGTGCGCCATGTCCCGTTAACTTTCACATACTGTTTTCTGTCAAAAAGAAAGTTTAATTATTTAAATGACTGGCTGACATTTTGTTTTTAGGCATAGTTACCAACTAAACTTGTTAAAAAATTCTGTTGGGGTGCAAGAATATGTCTTAAACTGTATTACAAATGTGTTCTAAATAAATGCCATCAAAATTAACTAATGGTCTATTTTTCGAAAGATTTGAAAGGCTTTTTACCTAATGTGTAATGTTTAAACTGCAAACAGGAGTATAACAGTTGAATGTAGAGTTCACTCAATATATTGCAATATGTATTGCAATACAGGTTGTATGTATTACAATATATCGCAATACGTAATTTGGTGCAATACTAGCTCAGCCCTAGTTTTAACTAGCTGGGCAGTTAATGTTATATTTCACGATGTATAATGCTATTTAACACCATGTACAAGACAGTAACTGCATTAGTCATTGTAAGATATAGCACTGGGGTGTAGCGACCTAAAATTCCCATAATGTCATGGTGACCTTTTCTTCATAATACCTCAGTCGTGAAACTCGTCACTACCGAGTATCATAATATCAAATATCTTCCTACGCATGTACGTCCGCATTTGTTCAGACTAAACGCTTCATTAACTTATTTCCTTGCTCCATCACATGTAAATTACTGTCATACTATTACAAATACATTTTGTGTATGTTCATTGTCCATCTAAATAAATTTAGATCGACTGTCCTATATCATGGATATACAGTCCTGTTGATCTAAATTGATTGAGATTGGTTCATTGTGTGTTGTGCTTTTATCAGTACTGATCAATGACTATTTGGGTTACATATGATATTGTACTGGAGAGGTATTTATATAGCCGTAATGATTGTTTACCAAACCATTGAATTACATAATATTTGTATAAATATTGTTGAAATCGAATAGTATACTTACGTTAAACTTCCCCACATTTTTAAGAGGGTAAAAAACGAAATATTGCAGTCGGATAAAGTAGATTTTGAATGCATATGATAGAAACATGTTTCGTAATTTCATTCATCAGAGTATGATACTTTTATTTATGTCTGTATAAGAGAAACCTGAACGCTAATATGTTTGCGTGCCTAATTTAAGGCGTTAAAGGGTTAAGACTTCAAAGACTTCAAAGGTACATCCATGCTGTTGTTGAGGGTCACATATTGCAAATGTTATAATTGGCGTTATTTGATCGAGATGTACCGACTGTTACCGAAAACTACCATTTTGATGATAATAGACTTAGCATATTGACGATATGAAGGTAAAAGTGGTAATTTCTGATCGAAAACCGGACAATGCACAGCGTGTGGCGCGCGTCAATGTGTCAAACGTAATTTTGGAATCTTGTTTATAACAGACAAAAAGACAAATTTGTGTTGATAATGTTTAATAGGTCATATAACTACTGTGCATCTCAATGGGACGTGCACTTTCGATTTCTGCACATGCATAATGATGTTACAAATTTTTTATTTGAAACTAGTCATTATGAATATATTTGGCGATTGTGGATAAATATGCAAATTGAGTGAATTTATTTGCATTGTAGACAGCACATGTGATAAGTTGGAACGTATTAAAGCCAACTAAAATTTTATGAAACACAATGGATGTACCTTTAACGAGTCCATGGTCTCAGTATCAAGCGTAAGTTTAACAGTATACCAACATTCTCATTAAAATCAGACTGTACTCAGTTGCCGTGCGTTACACAATATACGTAGTGGAGCTTAATTGCGATCTGATTTTAATAAGATTGAGTATATATGGGACCGAAAGTCAGAATTGTCAATCAAATAAGATTTTTTTTATTTACATTATAGATTAACATTTGCAGCATGAACACCGATTGTAAGACGTATGCTTGTGTACACTGTATGAATAAAAATGAATAAATGAGTATTTATATAGCACCTTATCCAGAGGCCATATATTCAAAGCGCTGTACAAGTCAATGATGAAAAGTTTAATGTCACCCGGGGTAATATATTTTTTTTAACCCTTTCACCACTAAGAACCCTGAAAGCAAATACGTTTTTTTGGCCTCTGTAGAGGCCTGGAGGGGTGAAAGGCTTAAGAGGCATGTCTTCAAATTTCCCTTGAAACATTTCACAGATGGGCAAGTTCTCATGTCAATAGGTAGAGCATTCGCGAGAGAGGAGACAGACACTCTCTCTCCTGACCTTATAGGTCCCGCCAGTTTGTAACCAACAAAGATCCATTGAATCAAATTATGACTTTATTCTTGGAAAATATACGTTGCACAGGAAGCCTGCATCCCGTGATTGGGATAAAGCCGTCTTTAAATACCATGGGTGAAGAAAGTGATTGTTGGTCCGATAATATTTCATGTATAGTTCTTTTTCTTTAAACCATAGGTAGCTGCCGTTCATACGTACAATATCCTCAGCGCGATTGAGTCCATACAATATGGTCGGAACTGAAATATCATGGTACACACTTTCCTTATCAAAATATCTTGCAAAGTACACATATCTGTCCCGCAGTGAATGTGGTACATAAAATATATCAGATGCCTCAAAGTATACCATGTTCTCGTCTCCTGCGTTCCTCTTGATCATCTGTAGGAACTCCAGAAATCCTCTGTTCTTGCTCCGTCTTTGCTTGAATATGCCCCACAGTCTCCTGAGAGCAACAACTCCGTTCACGCTGGTCCAGGGCCACCAATGACGTCGTTCCGGGTCTGGGGGTGTCAGGTTCGGTACCGTACTCGCAGACAGGTTTGCCTTTTGCACTCGCTTTTGATACCACGCTTTGTTCTTGGGTAACTTAGCTACCTGTTTGAAGTTCAAGAGAACGTCATGACTCACCTGCAGATAGCCAGTTACCGTCAAGCCCATCTGCATCGCACCTGCTGCACACTTAAAACCGTATTTCCCGCGATCTGTCCACATTTCGATGAAATTCAGCGGAATTTTATATTTCTTCGTGACCTTCATAAACGTTTCTTTTGCATTTCCGCAGTAGACTATGTGTGCAAAATAACGTGAGTAAATGAAATTCAAATGGTTGATGATATCGTACGACTCTGGAGTTGTCAACACAATAATCAACATGATCTGTTCGAGCACTTTGGACTTGGTTGTCAGTTCCACAGTGTTGTTGGTTTGGTAGGAACATAGTTTTTTGAAAGGATTCTGATAGTTGTCTCTCGTCTTGGTAAGTGATCCAGCTAAACTGTACACTGCTGGATAACCGAGATTGACATCACTAGATTTACGCACATAGGGTTCATCATAGTTAAGTTTAGAGAGAGTTTCCGTCCAGAATTTCACTTGGTACACATCCTTGGACGTCAGATAGCCATCATCCCACAACGCCTTGGTGAGGGAGCGGACACAGTTGAAGAATATAGTCTGATTACACGTCCATGTCTTCAGAACGTTGACGAGGTGAACTATAGACTTTTCATCAACTCCATTCCTACCCACAGCACTGCTAGTTAGGTTGTAACATTCCTTGGGAGGAAATATAGCAAGGCTGCCTTGAGTTTCCCACAGAAGGCGTTGCTTCCATAGTGACCAAACAAATGAACTTGTATTTGATGAGACGGAAACTAAAGACCAGAACGCTTCGTATCCGAAGAGCGCATTGCTCAGATCCGTAAACCCAAGCGCATTTGCGTGTAACTGAACAGGAAGTGAGAAACACGCCACTGTTCCCTTCACTACTCTCTCTGGTCGCCAATGTGACTGGATACTCAGTTTGGGCCAATCTCCAACTCTGTACTTGTTCAGTGTTGACGTGGTAGCTGTAAAATGTGAGGAGAGGCTGAACAGCCCATGGTTATCTGCTATGAGCCCGTGCGAAGTTGTGAGTGGGAAGTGTGAGACTTGTCGGTGGAGGTTGTGCAGTTGGGAGGTGAGGAACACCCATCGAGCCCCCCGCCTCACGGTGAACAGGACGGGCAGCAGCTCCCGGCTACCGTCACTCACCACGCTCGAGTCTAGTGCTAGCTCTCGCGGATCGGATATGAACAAACAGTTCATACATCTGAAAGACAACGAAAAAGCAGATGATGAGAGTAATTACGGGAGGAATAGTCATTGTTATTGCAAGTTAATTTGTTAATTTTGATGGTGAACCAATGCAACACTGTTATATTCTGGGTTTTATCAAGTTTTACCAGTCCAGTAACCAACAGATATCAATAGATATCAGTTGTCTGTAAGGTGTGAGGGACACGCACCTGTGGAGGACGGGAGAGGGTGTGTGGTAGTTAAGGACCAGCAGTCTCCACCCCCGCACATCCTGCAGCAGGGACAGGTCTTCATCCTCTGTCCGCGACAACCGCACCACTATCCACTTCTCCGACGTCCCACACAAACTAAATGGAAATACATAATTCATTATTTTCGTTTCCTTTTCGGCAATAAAGAATCAAATATGATTTATAGGAATATATTATTCAAATCCACCATCCACTTCTCCGATGTCCCACACAAACTAATTACGGACTGTCTCCATTTTCGTTTCCTTTTCGGCAATACAGATGCCAATATAATTTATAGGAACAAAATAATCGAATATAACGACGCACATCAGCAACTATATATATGAGATATGAGAGATGCACTTGTTGTTCTTATTGCATCTTAGCCATAGGATATGATTGGTGGAAGCGTGAATACGTACTCCTGTCTGGGGGGACGGGCTGCCTGCAGTTCCTGCAACTCCTGCATCTGCAGCGGGCTGGGGTCTGAGGTGAGCCGATGCTGCAGACTGGCGAGGTAGGCCAGGTACAGGTAGAGCGTCACACAGCAGCAGATGAGCAGTATCTCGGCTCGCTCACAGTCACGTCTCCTCACCATCTTCCTTTCTCTAATCCTCCTTTCCTTTTTATATCTCTCTCCCTCTCTTTGCCCACTCTATCTCCAGTTACCTCGTCTCTCCCCCACTCTATCTCCAGTTAGCTCGTTTCTCCCTCTCTTTGCCCACTCTATCTCCAGTTAGCTCGTCTCTCCCTCTCTTTGCCCACTCTATCTCCAGTTAGCTCGTCTCTCCCCCACTCTATCTCCAGTTAGCTCGTTTCTCCCTCTCTTTGCCCACTCTATCTCCAGTTAGCTCGTCTCTCCCTCTCTTTGCCCACTCTATCTCCAGTTAGCTCGTCTCTCCCCCACTCTATCTCCAGTTAGCTCGTTTCTCCCTCTCTTTGCCCACTCTATCTCCAGTTAGCTCGTCTCTCCCCCACTCTATCTCCAGTAAGCTCGTCTCTCCCTCTCTTTGCCCACTCTATCTCCAGTTAGCTCGTCTCTCCCCCACTCTATCTCCAGTTAGCTCGTCTCTCCCCCACTCTATCTCTCGTTCTCTGCCTCCCTCTTCCATCTATCGTCCACCCTCTCCCTTTAACTCTCTCCCCAGTCTCCCCTCAGTCACTCCTCGCCCTCATGCTCCAACCTGGAACATAGTCCGCATGTAAAACAAGACATCATTGCATCAGTTCACGTGATCACGCCGGTGAAGGCGTGCATCCTCTAATTTACATTGACGATTTACACGAGATGCCGCATTGAGAGATGTCGTATCTGTATATGGATGTACACAGTGAGAGATGCCGTATCTGAATATCGATGTACACAGTGAGAGATGGCGTATCTGTATATTGATGTACACAGAGAGATGCCGTATCTGAATATGGATGTACACAGTGAGAGATGCCGTATCTGTATATGGATGTACACAGTGAGAGATCTGTATATGGATGTACACAGTGAGAGATGCCGTATCTGTATATGGATGTACACAGTGAGAGATGCCGTATCTGTATATGGATGTACACAGTTGAGAGATGTCGTATCTGTATATGGATGTACACAGTGAGAGATGTCGTATCTGTATATGGATGTACACAGTGAGAGATGCCGTATCTGTATATGGATGTACACAGTGAGAGATGTCGTAGAGAGAGAGAGAGAGAGAGAGAGAGAGAGAGAGAGAGAGAGAGAGAGAGAGAGAGAGAGAGAGAGAGAGAGAGAGAGAGAGAGAGAGAGAGAGAGAGAGAGAGAGAGAGAGAGAGAGAGAGAGAGAGAGAGAGAGAGAGATGTGCCTCGGGTATACGTAGTACATGGTTGTTAATCCTGATGCATGCCGTGTCCCTACTTCCGTGTTCATAGAGAGAGAGAGAGAGAGAGAGAGAGAGAGAGAGAGAGAGAGAGAGAGAGAGAGAGAGAGAGAGAGAGAGAGAGAGAGAGAGAGAGAGAGAGAGAGAGAGAGAGAGAGAGAGAGAGAGTACAGATCGATGTACCTCGAGTATACGTAGTACATGGTTGTTAATCCTGATGCATGCCGTGTCCCTACTTCCGTGTTCATAGTGAGAGGTTCGGGTACGTACCCAACCGACACAAAACCTGACATGTAGGTCGTTATATGAATGAAGATGCTGATGCTACCTAGGCTCCGCCGGAGCGTGGCATTCTCGTCTATTCATAACTACATCACGCCCTCTACTTAGAGCGTGAACCTATTTGTTTATTTGTCAGTAGTTTCACAGATTATGCATGGTAACTCTGCTACGGAGCTACTATAGAAGCTAGCAGATCACGATATTTGGTATAGGTTTGATTCTCTCTAGAAGAACAATCGCAGACTCGAAGCTCTTACCTGTAAACTAAAGCTCTCAATAAAAACACTTACGCTTTCAGTTCGAGGTATAGAGGTGAGGCACACATACCCCGAACGGTGGTGAGACAAGGTAGGGTGAGTTCGTCTATTGCACGCTCGTCTACTGCTCGGTGAATAGAATTGGTAAGGTGAACTTGTCTACTGCAGGGTAGGTCTGCTCACCTGAAGACCGACAGTGATTGACGGACCTACTACATGAGCATCCACCCCACTGCCGAGCATCACTGTACTGTCACCCCACACCTAGCTTGCTCCAGCGTTGGAGCAGAACCATGCGTCTCGGCTAACTGCAGTCACCGACTTCCCATATCAACCGGTTGTGCAAGTGCATTATGGTGTGTTCTACCCATGAACGAAAAATAGAGCCACTGGCTCTGAAGCTCATCAGGAATCATGTTATTAATTATCTCTAAGGAAAAGATTAAGATATCACATAATAAGTCATTGCCAAGTCATCAAATTTAAAAGTTTTTATCAAAATTGGTTACACATTAATCCATATTCATTATAAATAATGTAGACCTTTGCAGTTTATTGTTTTACTTTTTATGTTTATTCTGGAATTATCAACATTTATTTCGGCAACAAGTAAAAATAACTTCGGTGACAGGGCTTTCTGTAAAGCAGCACCATGTCTTTGGAACAACCTACCCTCAAATATTCAAAACATCGAAGACCTTGAACTTTTCAAACGTGTCCTCAAAAATCACATTTTTGACAGTGCCTTTGCCTAAGCGCCTCTGAGCAAATGTGTTGGAAATGGCGTTATATAAATACTAACTTTATTTATATATTATTAAAATATTTCTCAGTAAACATTCATAAATGCCAGTCGCATAAGCTGCATTCATCATCCGACAATGACCACATATGATCGATCATTCACAATCACCCATTTCTGGCCACATTCATTCAAATGTTCTGACAAAGGGGTTTAATGCAAAGAAACTTTTGATCCCGGAATTACATGTTACTTCTATGTTAACAAGATGTCAACGTAGTGTACTGAGTAAGTTACGCTGTGGCACATTGCCACTGGAAATAGAAGTCGGCAGGTTACTGGTATACCCGCCCTAAAACACCTTTAGAAAATAGGATTTGTAAATTTTGCAACAGCAATGTAATAGAAAATGAAACACATTTTCTCACCGAGTGTGACTTTTATTCTGATCTTAGGTATAATATATGGCAGGATATTTATCGTGTTAACCCTTTCTTTACACAGTTGTCAAAAACAGCCCAATCTGTATTCGTATTACGCAATGCGAGGTTTGTGAAGCCTCTTGCCGCTCTAGCATTAAAAATGTATAATAGGCGAAAACAACAAGGATGAGACCCCTGTGACCCCATTTGGGGTCACGGGGTCACGAAATCTACAATTTAGAATCCCCGTTAGCCAAGGAGTCTGCACATACAATTTCAGCTCTCTAGAGTCATTGGTTCTGGAGAAGAAGTCGAAAATGCGAAAAGTTTACGGACGGATGGACGGACGCCGGACGCCATGCCATGCCATAAGCCCATCGGGCCTTTCAGGCCTGATGAGCTAAAATTATTCTTCTTCTTTCTTTATGATGAAGTACGAGTGACAATTGTTTCAAAGTCATCCATATTTATATGTTACTTTGAGTTATTCTTGTTAAGGAAATACAATAAAAACGTTAACAAGTTTTTATAAATATGTTATTATCCAAACTTGCTTAATTAATATCCTTTACTCGTTACTGATGATCTTTTCTCTTTAGTCAATTACCAGTTAGCATAATCCAGATCAAAGGCTTCCTTGAATAACATGTGTTCACAACTGAGGGGTCTACTCCAGGATGTGTCAATTTCATACAAAAACAATTCTTAATTATTTTATGAAGTCTGCACAAACAAACAGAAACTCAGAACAGAACAGAACAGAACAGAACAGAACAGAACAGAACAGAACAGAAATTTTATTCTCGAAAATCACACAAAGTGACACAGAGAACATACAGCATTTAAACACATACTAAAACAGTGTACAAAGTCCAGCTTTGATAAATTGAGCAATTTTAGAGTTAAGTGGCGAATAATCACATTTCATTAAATAAATAAATTTTTCAATATGAGGATGTTTACAGAAGTATTTGGGAAGGAATTGACATCTGAGGGAATGTAGAGCTGGGCAGTATAATAAAAAGTGAAGTTCATCGCATACAATAGTTGTACAAAATTGACAGGTTCTATTACATTTTGGAATGCCGGACCAACGTCCTGTTTCAATGGGAAGCCTATGGTTTGAAGTTCTAAATTTAGTTAGCCAGCGTCTGTAATGGTAAGGTAATTGTAACAAATATGATTCTAAAAATATTGATTGCTTGTACATTGTATAGTAATAACCTTTTGACGACTCCACAGCGGAGCGCCACCACAATTGCTTAAACTGATCTATGAGAATAAATTGTACATTATTTTTAAGCCAAGCAATGCTAGGTACAGACTGGGAGAGCCAAATATAATACAATCCAGTTTCCTCCAGGATACGCTTAACACTTGACAATAATGGAAAACTAAAACCCGAATTTGAAGAATACAAGTTGTACATCACATTGTAAAAAATGCTATTTAATTTACCATTACAACATATTATTTTAGCCCAATTTGATATAATTTTAACTTTTACATATATACTGATTGGGTGTCTACCTAGTTCCCCGTAAACCATGAAATCTGGAGTTGATTGCTTTACATTTAAAATATATTTGCAAAATTTAAGATGGACACGTTCGATGATGGTAACATTTTCAAACCCCCAAACTTCGGCTCCGTAAAGGAGAATAGGCTTGACAAGATTATCAAATAATTTCAGTTGGCAGTCTATTGGAATATCAAGTTGACGAATGCTCTTGAAAATAACAAACATAGCTTTATTAGCTTGTACAGTAGGGCGCTTAATTGCTTTAACGAACCTACCATTACCGGTGAAAAGAACACCAAGATACAGATATTCATTTGCAATGTCAATAGATGTACCATTAAACATAAAGTTGTATTTCTTTTTACAATATCCTTTTGAAAATATAACAACCTTTGTTTTTTTCTAAATTTACACTAAGTTTCCAAATTTTACAATATTGATTAAACACATTTAGAGCATGTTGTAACCCATCGCTTGTTTCAGCTAATATGACAGTATCGTCAGCATAAAGTAATATCAATAATTTCATAAAAATACCAAGCTGGTCCTCAATAAGCTTATTTACATGTTCAAGGCCAGTTACATCATGTTGGTGAAAGAAAAACTCAAGGTCATTTATGTACAGAGCAAACAGGAAGGGGGGTAAATTTTCACCTTGTCTAACCCCAATATTACATGGAAAGGCATTTGTTATTACATCATCATGTACCACTCTAGACTTTATATGCTCATACATATTCTTTATAATACAGAAACATTTCCCACCGATGTTATTTTGAATTAATTTATACCAAAGGCCGCTTCTCCAAACAGTGTCAAAGGCTTTACTGAAATCAACAAAAACACAAAAGAGTTTCTTTTTCAAATTTTGATAAATGTCAATTAAAGATTTAAGGACATAAGTTTGAACTCACCTACCTCAATTTTCATAATCCGATAAGTACGTACCAAATCTTCAAGCGGCTGATTGCATACGCAAACAATGTCATGTAAAACATCTCTTTATTCATCTTTATTACATCTGCAATTAGTTTCACTAACCAAAAAACAAACTTTATTACATCAAGCATCAACTATATCTATCATATTAAAACTGGGGCGAACCGACCCGGTCGAAACGACCCTGGGTCGAACCGGTTTTGGTACGAACTGACCCGGAACGTTCACATACCGACTTAATTCATTGCTTCCTTGTTGGATTTCCTTAAAAACTATATACGTGATTCTTTTCAAAGTTTGCACCCGAGAGAATTGTATCCCTTTGATTTTTTTTACCTTGGCCGTCAACTCAAGGGCTCAACGAAACATTGATATTTTACTATTTTAACGTGGCATTTGTTTTATATCTTACACCAAGCGTCCTCTGTAGGAGAGCTGCAGCGCCGACATATAATTTGATTGTATCTAAAACTTTGCCCTTGACTTTCTTTTCTTTTTAATCTTATTTTAAAATTCGCGGACTTTTCTAATGATAATAACGTAGATTACATGTATGTAAATGGATCGTTATGAAGCTAAATGAAACACATGAATAGTCTGGTTCCTGCCTTCCTCCAATCCATCGTACATGTGTATTTCCACAAAGCTGTTCCGACCTTTCAGAACTGTCGATTATTTATAAAGGAACGCATGGTAGGCCTACACATAGATATACGTCTGAGATTACATGGGCTTATCGTGACATAATTTTTTTTATCCCACCGGTATGTAATACCGTGGGATATAGTCATCACCCTGTCCGTCTGTCCGTCCGTAATCATTTCGTTTCCGGAGCAGAACTCGAAAACCATTTATCATATCTTTCTGAAACTTCACATATGTATTACACATTTATTGCAGTGGTGCCTTTTGATATTTTCAGATTTTTAATTTTCCATAGAAACTTGTTGAATTTGGACTTTGTTCAGAGACAGGTTCGTTTCCGGAGCACAGCTCCAAAACCGTTCATCATATCTTCCTGAAACTTTGCATGTGTATTACCCACTAACTGAAGTGGTGCCTTTTGATATTTTCAGATGTCTGAATTTTTTTTTTTTTTTTTTTTCTTCTGATGACTCTTGTTAATTCTAGGCGATCTTTGCAAACATACCACTATGTAGTTTCCATCAGACAAGGGTGACCAATGAATGTCACTGTACCGAATACCCTTTAGTCTTTACTAGCAGGGCTTGTCTTTAGTAAAATTAGCCAGTGTAAGATTGAAAACGTACCCGCGTTGGGAAACAAATTTCACATTTCATTATTTGCACACTTAATACACTAAGATTAACCCCTTTTCAAACATTTTAAGACGTGTAGTAATGTGCTATAGGACACTATCAGTCGAGGCGGATGACGCCACTTTGTTTACGTTTAGGGTCAAGGTCATTTAAACGTTATAACTGCTATGATATATTAAACAGTTTAAAAGAACAATTAGTTAATTAAATGAATTAAATAACGCACTATACTTTAAACCTTCTACATGTACATACCCTTAAACACCTCTAAATTTGGGCACTTAAAAAAGCAGAAACACAGTGCGTTCTTCCGGTTTGGGTGTATACAAACATACCGGGTAATTATTCAATGAGGGTACCTTTTCAATCCGTGCAGGGGTCATTTTTCAACAGCAGTCGGGTAATTATTCAACGTTGAAAAAATACCCGAGGCGTTGAAAAGTGACCCCGGGTCATAATTCAACGTTGAAAAAGTACCCGCCGGGTGTATTTTCAACATGGGTACGTTTTCAATCTTACACCGACCCTCTCAAGACGTGCTGGAACCACCATACCAGTGTTTAGACAGTCAGCTCATCAAAGATCGAACAGTGTAGTATATAGAGAATCTCACCCAAGTGTCTTCTGATATCAAATATATCAACACGAGTTGATAAAAGTTACAAATATCCGAGGCTTGCCGAGGATATTTTGACTTTTATCAACGAGTGTTGATATATTTGATATCAGAAGACACGAGGGTGAGATTCTATTTATCATCCAAAATCATTCTTCATTAGTTTTTAATGAAAAATTAAAATATCGGAACACAAAACTGCCATTTGGCTTCCAGTGCTATGATGTCATAGCATTGTGACGTCATCATGGTTATGACGTCATAGCATTGTGATGTCATTACTTTATGATGCAAAATCATTGTGATGTCATGTAGCTGACGCCAACAGGGCATTGTTCAAAATCTACTGTCAAAACGATATCTCCTAGGAGATATCGCTTGATCTCATACAAGCGATATCTCCTGTGGAACCCAGTTTTGGATGATAAAATATTATATTAGCCATTTCCATAATTTCTGGTCAACATGTCATAACCTGTTCACATGAAGCTCTCGTATTTGTTTTGTGTAATGCCTGGACTGTGTACTGGAATGTCACATGTTGAGTTTTAAGAAATGTTGTAAATGCTTTCTTAAAAATAAAAAAGTTCTGTTCTGAATGGGATGTCTATGAAAACTATGATGTGAATGGTCAGCTATTTGACTGGGCTTTGTCTGCGCACAGAACACGCGCCTATACAGAGTGTCCTCAGACCTTGTCACGTGGCAAAGAAACTATAGAACCAGTTCGTATCCCGATATGCACTATTTTGCAGTTTTACTTCCTCGGTACATGGTAGATTTGAATCAGACTGATTCACGACAGTGGGTAAGAGTGGCTATACCAGTTGGCTGTCTACTGTGATACCTGTACTGGGGATTATTGATGGAGATGGAGTAGCCGGAGTCTTGTCTTCATTTAGTTTCACTCAATTTGTCATCATATTTGAACTAAATGTCTACATGCAAAAGACTCAGTCTTAACTTTGTTATTTGTAAATCCTCAGGTTTGAATAAATCAATCCCCTGCAAATGTTTGATGATCCATTATTTTCAATATGCTTCTCAGAATAGTTTGCACAAGAGTGGCCCAAGAATTGAGTCTCGGAGGACACCAATCTCTAGCATCATTGACTCCAACAGGCTGTCGGAGATAAGCTTTCATTAACTCCTATTGCATAACATAGGAATGGTACATGGCTAATACATCTCACTGATGGTTACAATACTCCCACAAAGCATTGAAAGCAACTGAGAGATCGAGCTAGATGACACAAATCTATGTTTTGAATTATCAGCGTGTGTGTCTCAGTACTGTTGCTTCGATGATATGTAGACTGAAACTTCTGTCGTCAGAATGCTCTATCTCACACAGCGAGCTGTATACTAACTATCCAATGGGATTGCAGGCGGAGCCTTTCGACCAAGGATGATAGGCGATTGGAATATATTTAAAACGTCATTGTAGAAAGGTAGGACAACTTGGATTGGAAAGAAGTTTGGTCTCTTGAAAATCTCCGAGAAAAAGCATTAGCTTACTTTAGGTTGATCAGTGTCAGCCTAGAACTGTTGATGAGTCCACATATTTCAATTTAAAAACACGAGTCATCAGAAGATGATGTATTCCCAGAAGAATCGTAAAATACATCTCTAAAAATATACATTCCTAATACAACTATTTTCAAACAAAACTATTGTGTTATAAACTACAGTAAGGATACTTGTAGACTTATAATAGAATTGAAATATTGTTTAAAATGCAAAATAATCACATATGCATGTTTCGTGAAGTCCTACATGGATTAAGATGGAGAATGCATTTGGAGCAATGAATCGACTGCTCCTCATTTATTCACTTCATACCACATTATAGAGGGTCAGCAATGTATTGAAATGCAAGTCATCAATGTCCTGTCATACTTGCATTACATGATATAATACCGAGAACCTTTGTGAGATTTACAAGTTCGAGCCAACATGGATATGTACATTATTATACTTCTCTCTTATTCTCTCTGAACATGACCTTATTCAGACAGCACAGTAACTCAGCAAGTTTAGTTCCAGAAATGTTGCAAGAAGCGGGTAACCTTGGAGGTCCATTAAATAAGCATGCACAAATTTTCTTGATCTGCCACAGAATCTGATCCAACCCTGTGAAGCAGTCCTCTTCCTCCACATACTCCCCAATTGACAATAACAAAACATTTATGGAACTGTTTCCCTCTTCACTTGCTCCAATGGTTGATGTTCATTCCTCTTGTTCCTGTAACCTCTATAAAAACTGATCCTTCTGGTCCTCACTCATACCAGTTTAGAGGAGGCATGTTCCAGTGGGTGAGGGTGAGGATGAGAGGTGTGAGTCAAGGAGTTGGCTGGTCCTCACTCATACCAGTTTAGAGGAGGCATGTTCCAGTGGGTGAGGGTGAGGATGAGAGGTGTGAGTCAAGGAGTTGGCTGGTCCTCACTCATACCAGTTTAGAGGAGGCCTGTTCCAGTGGATGAGGGTGAGGATGAGAGGTGTGAGTCAGGGAGCTGTGTTGTTGACTCTGCTGGGTGTGATGCAGGTCCAGCAATTCCCTCAGTCTCCCCTTCATCTCACTCACACCATGTCCAGTCTTCCCTGATATCATAAACACTTCATCAAACTGTAGTAATCGAGACGGTCGCATTGCCGGGGGAACATCACTTAAACTTTCTGCAAAGAAACAATAATTTTAATCATTATATTAACCATTGCTTGGCAATCCCTCTCAGCTACCCCCTTTGTACATATTCTCCCCTTCAGCATCCCTGTTACCCCTTTTGTACCATTTCTTCCCCTCAGTGTCCCTGCTACCCCCTTAACGTCCGTGCTACCCCCTCAGTGTCCATGCTACCACCTTAGAGTTCGTGCTACCCCCTCAGTGTCCATGCTACCACCTTAGAGTTCGTGCTACCCCCTCAGTGTCCATGCTACCACCTTAGAGTTCGTGCTACTCCCTCAGTGTCCATGCTACCACCTTAGAGTTCGTGCTACTCCCTCAGTGTCCATGCTACCCCCTTAGCGTCCATGCTACCCCCTTAGCGTCCGTTCTACCCCCCTCAGTGTCCCTGCTACCCCCTTAGCGTCCATGCTACCCCCCCAGTGTCCCTGCTACCCCCTTAGCGTCCGTTCTACCCCCCTCAGTGTCCCTGCTACCCCCTTAGCATCCATGCTACCCCCCCAGTGTCCCTGCTACCCCCTTAGCGTCCGTTCTACCCCCCTCAGTGTCCCTGCTACCCCCTTAGCATCCATGCTACCCCCCCAGTGTCCCTGCTACCCCCTTAGCGTCCGTTCTACCCCCTCAGTGTCCCTGATACCCCCATCACGTCTGTGCTACCCCCTGTGTCCTTGCTACCCCCTTAGCGTCCGTGCTAACCCCCCAGTGTCCGTGCTACCCCCTTAGCGTCCTTACTACCCCCCTCAGGGTCCCTTACCCCCTCTTACCAGGCAGGTGCTTGATCTGCTGGAGGGTTTGCCTGGCACACTGCTCCCCTCCACTCACATCCAGCTTGTTGAGGGCCAGCACAGCAGGCTTGTCCAGCAGCTCCTCTCTGTACAGTTCCAACTCCTGAAATCACATACAGTAATTGTACTCAGGTTTAGTCTTTCTCCAGTGTTTATAAAGGTGATAATGAGGATATCTTAACTTAATCAACAAGAGAATTAGTGAGCAAAGCTCACTCATGATACCCCCGCTTTTCCATTAATGTTTGAAAATAGCAAAAGGGTATCAATGTTTAAACTTTTGTATGAAAAGACCATAACATATATTATTAATATAAAGCAGAGTAAGTATTACACCTCTAAGCATGTTTTAGAAGTAAAAGTCAAAGTGGTTTCGTAACATTTGAACAACTAGAAGAGCGTTTGCGGGACACCGCAAAAGCAGAGCAGCTCCGAAACTTTGGGTCTCGCCTTCCCCTGTTCCGCCTTCTCCTCAGCATAAATAAAATGGGATTTTTTTTGGACCAAAATTTGTTCATTATTCAAGTTATTCTAACAAGTTGAATCATCACTGGGGTCACTTTTCACAAGTTTTTTCTTAAAACCTATTTCTGATTTCAAAATTGGATCAAAGGATTAACATGACCTGAACCAATATCTCATGACCTTGACCTTAGACCTTCAAGGTCACACAATCACTGATTACTTTTCATTGTGTATAACAATCATGCAATGACTCAAAGTGTTCATTGTTAACATAAGGCATATTCACAATAGCATGCTTAAGTTGTGACCTTGCTGTGACCTTGACCTTTGACAGATTTTAGCGAAAACTTTTTCAAATCTTGGTCTATCTCCATAGTTGATATATACCAAATAAGAGCCTGACAGCACAAAAACGTTTGAAGTTATCATGTTTACAAGGATTATTGTAATAATTAAAGCACTCATGACCTTGACCTTTGACCTTGAATGTGAACATGTCAAAATCATTTACCAGATTTATAAGAAAGAAGCTATGTATATGAGGTGTTAATACCTTCTTGGAAACAAGTAGTATTTGAGTTATGAGCGGAACCAAAAGTGTGACCATAGACGCGCACAAAAAGGCGCTTAAAAGTGGAAAATCTGAAAAAATAATCATGGAATCTGAGGGAAACATAGAAAAGGCACATCTAGGGACCATAAAGTGTACATGTATAAAGTTTCATAACAATTGAACAAGTAGTATTTGAGTTATGAGCGGAACCAAAAGTGTAAGCATAGACGCGCACACAAAGACGCTTAAAAGTGGAAAATCTGAAAAAATAATCATGGAATCTGAGTGAAACATAGAAAAGGCACATCTAGGGACCATAAAGTGTACATGTATAAAGTTTCATAACAATTGAACAAGTAGTATTTGAGTTATGAGCGGAACCAAAAGTGTTCCGGACGGACGGACGGACGGACGCGCTGAGCGCTATATACCCCCGACTACTTCGTAGCGGGGGTATAAAAAGAAATAAATATCCAGTTAGAAAATTTCAATGTTTTAACCCATAATTCTTTGATTACAAATTGAATTTTCAATGTGCTAATTAGTGCCATACTTGGACACCACTCCTGGCTGTATCATCATGGGGCCTGATACAGTATCCTTTTGCATACATTTGTTACCATAGCAAGATTCAAATATTTACAAGCTTTTTTGTATGTATTAAGATTGTTGGCTGTAAATGGCTGAAGTTTATCATTTAAAGGGGAACACAAGCAGAGCGGTTTGCCTTAATTTTTTTAATGCTTGTAAGGCTTTTTTTTTTTAGTTTTCCTTGGATTTTTTCAAACTGCCAGAGGTTCATTCAACTAATGGAGTTAAAAAGAGATTTTAAATAAAAGCTCACACATTGTTAGTTAAAGGCACAGACATGCCCACCTTTTGATTTGAAAACACAAACAAACAAACAACACTTTGAAGTTTTAAAATCCTTATTTTTAGGGAGTAGAACCATAAAATCAAAAGATGAACTTTCTTGAGCTTCCTAGCACTAATAGTTCCTGAAGAGAAAAGGAAAGAAGATATGAGTTTGAACACTCTACTTTGCCCATAGTTGAGGGATGATCAAGACCAAATGAACAAATTTAAGTCTCTGTGTAACAAAGTAGTTGACATTTTGAAAATTTCAGCTTCCAATCGTTCGGGAGAAGAATTTGTTTTAACGGTTTTAGGGATAATTTGCATAATTTGAGGAGAGGTCGGGACAAAATGTACAAACTTAATCACCTAGATACAAGGTCACTTTCCTGAAACTTTCAGTTTTGAGGGTTCAGCGGTTCTTGAGGAGAAGTATGTGGAACTTTTATGGACGACGTCCAAATTCATCCAAATTGTCAAAGAGTCACCAAATCTACAATTTATTCTCCACATTGGCCATGCGTCCTGATTGTGTGTTACCTTTGTTGAGGAGCAGGACGGTGTGGAAGGGAGAGTGGTGCTGATTGTGTGTTACCTTGTTGAGGAGCAGGACGTTGTGGAAGGGAGAGTGGTGCTGATTGTGTGTTATCTTGTTGAGGAGCAGGACGGTGTGGAAGGGAGAGCGTTGCTGATTGTGTTACCTTGTTGAGGAGCAGGACGGTGTGGAAGGGAGAGTGGTGCTGATTGTGTGTTACCTTGTTGAGGAGCAGGACGGTGTGGAAGGGAGAGCGGTGCTGATTGTGTGTAACCTTGTTGAGGAGCAGGACGGTGTGGAAGGGAGAGCGGTGCTGATTGTGTGTTACCTTGTTGAGGAGCAGGACAGTGTGGAAGGGAGAGTGGTGCTGATTGTGTGTTACCTTGTTGAGGAGCAGGACGGTGTGGAAGGGAGAGCGGTGCTGATTGTGTGTTACCTTGTTGAGGAGCAGGATGGTGTGGAAGGGAGAGCGGTGCTGATTGTGTGTTACCTTGTTGAGGAGCAGGACGGTGTGGAAGGGAGAGCGGTGCTGATTGTGTTACCTTGTTGAGGAGCAGGACGGTGTGGAAGGGAGAGCGGTGCTGATTGTGTGTTACCTTGTTGAGGAGCAGGATGGTGTGGAAGGGAGAGCGGTGCTGATTGTGTTACCTTGTTGAGGAGCAGGACAGTGTGGAAGGGAGAGCGGTGCTGATTGTGTGTTACCTTGTTGAGGAGCAGGACGGTGTGGAAGGGAGAGTGGTGCTGATTGTGTTACCTTGTTGAGGAGCAGGACGGTGTGGAAGGGAGAGTGGTGCTGATTGTGTGTTACCTTGTTGCGGAGCAGGACGGTGTGGAAGGGAGAGCGGTGCTGATTGTGTGTTACCTTGTTGAGGAGCAGGACGGTGTGGAAGGGAGAGTGGTGCTGATTGTGTGTTACCTTGTTGAGGAGCAGGACGGTGTGGAAGGGAGAGTGGTGCTGATTGTGTGTTACCTTGTTGAGGAGCAGGACCGTGTGAAAGGGAGAGCGGTGCTGATTGTGTTACCTTGTTGAGGAGCAGGACGGTGTGGAAGGGAGAGCGGTGCTGATTGTGTGTTACCTTGTTGAGGAGCAGGATGGTGTGGAAGGGAGAGCGGTGCTGATTGTGTGTTACCTTGTTGAGGAGCAGGACGGTGTGGAAGGGAGAGCGGTGCTGGTTGTGTGTTACCTTGTTGAGGAGCAGGACGGTGAGAAAGGGAGAGCGGTGCTGATTGTGTGTTACCTTGTTGAGGAGCAGGACGGTGTGAAAGGGAGAGCGGTGCTGATTGTGTGTAACCTTGTTGAGGAGCAGGACGGTGTGAAAGGGAGAGCGGTGCTGATTGTGTTACCTTGTTGAGGAGCAGGACGGTGTGGAAGGGAGAGTGGTGCTGATTGTGTGTTACCTTGTTGAGGAGCAGGACGGTGTGGAAGGGAGAGCGGTGCTGGTTTTGTGTTACCTTGTTGAGGAGCAGGACGGTGTGGAAGGGAGAGCGGTGCTGATTGTGTGTTACCTTGTTGAGGAGCAGGACGGTGTGGAAGGGAGAGTGGTGCTGATTGTGTGTTACCTTGTTGAGGAGCAGGACGGTGTGGAAGGGAGAGCGGTGCTGGTTTTGTGTTACCTTGTTGAGGAGCAGGACGGTGTGAAAGGGAGAGCGGTGCTGATTGTGTGTTACCTTGTTGAGGAGCAGGACGGTGTGGAAGGGAGAGCGGTGCTGGTTTTGTGTTACCTTGTTGAGGAGCAGGACGGTGTGAAAGGGAGAGCGGTGCTGATTGTGTGTTACCTTGTTGAGGAGCAGGACGGTGTGGAAGGGAGAGTGGTGCTGATTGTGTGTTACCTTGTTGAGGAGCAGGACGGTGTGGAAGACGGAGTGGTGCTGATTGTGTGTTACCTTGTTGAGGAGCAGGACGGTGTGGAAGGGAGAGTGGTGCTGATTGTGTGTTACCTTGTTGAGGAGCAGGACGGTGTGGAAGGGAGAGCGGTGCTGGTTGTGTGTTACCTTGTTGAGGAGCAGGACGGTGAGAAAGGGAGAGCGGTGCTGATTGTGTGTTACCTTGTTGAGGAGCAGGACGGTGTGAAAGGGAGAGTGGTGCTGATTGTGTGTTACCTTGTTGAGGAGCAGGACGGTGTGGAAGGGAGAGCGGTGCTGGTTTTGTGTTACCTTGTTGAGGAGCAGGACGGTGTGAAAGGGAGAGCGGTGCTGATTGTGTGTTACCTTGTTGAGGAGCAGGACGGTGTGGAAGGGAGAGTGGTGCTGATTGTGTGTTACCTTGTTGAGGAGCAGGACCGTGTGAAAGGGAGAGCGGTGCTGATTGTGTTACCTTGTTGAGGAGCAGGACGGTGTGGAAGGGAGAGTGGTGCTGATTGTGTGTTACCTTGTTGAGGAGCAGGACGGTGTGGAAGGGAGAGCTGTGCTGATTGTGTGTTACCTTGTTGAGGAGCAGGACGGTGTGGAAGGGAGAGCGGTGCTGATTGTGTGTTACCTTGTTGAGGAGCAGGACGGTGTGGAAGGGAGAGCGGTGCTGATTGTGTGTTACCTTGTTGAGGAGCAGGACGGTGTGGAAGGGAGAGTGGTGCTGATTGTGTGTTATCTTGTTGAGGAGCAGTACGGTGTGGAAGGGAGAGCGGTGCTGATTGTGTGTTATCTTTTTGAGGAGAAGGACGGTGTGGAAGGGAGAGCGGTGCTGATTGTGTGTTACCTTGTTGAGGAGCAGGACGGTGTGGAAGGGAGAGTGGTGCTGATTGTGTGTTATCTTGTTGAGGAGCAGTACGGTGTGGAAGGGAGAGCGGTGCTGATTGTGTGTTATCTTTTTGAGGAGAAGGACGGTGTGGAAGGGAGAGCGGTGCTGATTGTGTGTTACCTTGTTGAGGAGCAGGACGGTGTGGAAGGGAGAGTGGTGCTGATTGTGTGTTACCTTGTTGAGGAGCAGGACGGTGTGGAAGGGAGAGCGGTGCTGATTGTGTGTTACCTTGTTGAGGAGCAGGACGGTGTGGAAGGGAGAGCGGTGCTATTTGTGTTACCTTGTTGAGGAGCAGGACGGTGTGGAAGGGAGAGCGGTGCTGATTGTGTGTTACCTTGTTGAGGAGCAGGATGGTGTGGAAGGGAGAGCGGTGCTGATTGTGTGTTAACTTGTTGAGGAGCAGGACGGTGTGGAAGGGAGAGCGGTGCTGATTGTGTGTTACCTTGTTGAGGAGCAGGACGGTGTGGAAGGGAGAGCGGTGCTGGTTGTGTGTTACCTTGTTGAGGAGCAGGATGGTGTGGAAGGGAGAGCGGTGCTGGTTGTGTGTTACCTTGTTGAGGAGCAGGACGGTGTGGAAGGGAGAGCGGTGCTGATTGTGTTACAATGTTGAGGAGCAGGACGTTGTGGAAGGGAGAGTGGTGCTGATTGTGTGTTATCTTGTTGAGGAGCAGGACGGTGTGGAAGGGAGAGCGTTGCTGATTGTGTTACCTTGTTGAGGAGCAGGACGGTGTGGAAGGGAGAGTGGTGCTGATTGTGTGTTACCTTGTTGAGGAGCAGGACGGTGTGGAAGGGAGAGCGGTGCTGATTGTGTGTTACCTTGTTGAGGAGCAGGACGGTGTGGAAGGGAGAGCGGTGCTGATTGTGTTAACTTGTTGAGGAGCAGGACGGTGTGGAAGGGAGAGCGGTGCTGATTGTGTGTTACCTTGTTGAGGAGCAGGACGGTGTGGAAGGGAGAGCGGTGCTGATTGTGTGTTACCTTGTTGAGGAGCAGGACGGTGTGGAAGGGAGAGCGGTGCTGATTGTGTGTTATCTTTTTGAGGAGAAGGACGGTGTGGAAGGGAGAGCGGTGCTGATAGTGTGTTACCTTGTTGAGGAGCAGGACGGTTTGAAAGGGAGAGCGGTGCTGATTGTGTGTTACCTTGTTGAGGAGCAGTACGGTGTGGAAGGGAGAGCGGTGCTGATTGTGTGTTATCTTGTTGAGGAGCAGTACGGTGTGGAAGGGAGAGCGGTGCTGATTGTGTGTTATCTTTTTGAGGAGAAGGACGGTGTGGAAGGGAGAGCGGTGCTGATAGTGTGTTACCTTGTTGAGGAGAAGGACGGTGTGGAAGGAAGAGCGGTGCTGATTGTGTGTTATCTTGTTGAGGAGAAGGACGGTGTGGAAGGGAGAGGGGTGCTGATTGTGTGTTATCTTGTTGAGGAGCAGTACGGTGTGGAAGGGAGAGCGGTGCTGATTGTGTGTTATCTTTTTGAGGAGAAGGACGGTGTGGAAGGGAGAGCGGTGCTGATTGTGTGTTATCTTTTTGAGGAGAAGGTCGGTGTGGAAGGGAGAGCAGTGCTGATTCTGTGTTATCTTGTTGAGGAGCAGTACGGTGTGGAAGGGAGAGCGGTGCTGATTGTGTGTTACCTTGTTGAGGAGCAGGACGGTGTGGAAGGGAGAGCGGTGCTGATTGTGTGTTATCTTTTTGAGGAGAAGGACGGTGTGGAAGGGAGAGCGGTGCTGATTGTGTGTTATCTTTTTGAGGAGAAGGACGGTGTGGAAGGGAGAGCGGTGCTGATTGTGTGTTATCTTGTTGAGGAGCAGTACGGTGTGGAAGGGAGAGCGGTGCTGATTGTGTGTTATCTTGTTGAGGAGCAGGACGGTGTGGAAGGGAGAGCGGTGCTGATTGTGTGTTATCTTGTTGAGGAGCAGTACGGTGTGGAAGGGAGAGCGGTGCTGATTGTGTGTTATCTTTTTGAGGAGAAGGACGGTGTGGAAGGGAGAGCGGTGCTGATAGTGTGTTACCTTGTTGAGGAGCAGGACAGTTTGAAAGGGAGAGCGGTGCTGATTGTGTGTTACCTTGTTGAGGAGCAGTACGGTGTGGAAGGGAGAGCGGTGCTGATTGTGTGTTATCTTGTTGAGGAGCAGTACGGTGTGGAAGGGAGAGCGGTGCTGATTGTGTGTTATCTTTTTGAGGAGAAGGACGGTGTGGAAGGGAGAGCGGTGCTGATAGTGTGTTACCTTGTTGAGGAGAAGGACGGTGTGGAAGGGAGAGCGGTGCTGATTGTGTGTTATCTTGTTGAGGAGCAGTACGGTGTGGAAGGGAGAGCGGTGCTGATTGTGTGTTATCTTGTTGAGGAGCAGGACGGTGTGGAAGGGAGAGCGGTGCTGATTGTGTGTTATCTTGTTGAGGAGCAGTACGGTGTGGAAGGGAGAGCGGTGCTGATTGTGTGTTATCTTTTTGAGGAGAAGGACGGTGTGGAAGGGAGAGCGGTGCAGATAGTGTGTTACCTTGTTGAGGAGAAGGACGGTGTGGAAGGGAGAGCGGTGCTGATTGTGTGTTATCTTGTTGAGGAGCAGTACGGTGTGGAAGGGAGAGCGGTGCTGATTGTGTGTTATCTTGTTGAGGAGCAGGACGGTGTGGAAGGGAGAGCGGTGCTGATTGTGTGTTATCTTGTTGAGGAGCAGGACGGTGTGGAAGGGAGAGCGGTGCTGATTGTGTGTTATCTTGTTGAGGAGCAGTACGGTGTGGAAGGGAGAGCGGTGCTGATTGTGTGTTATCTTGTTGAGGAGCAGGACGGTGTGGAAGGGAGAGCGGTGCTGATTGTGTGTTATCTTGTTGAGGAGCAGTACGGTGTGGAAGGGAGAGCGGTGCTGATTGTGTGTTATCTTGTTGAGGAGCAGTACGGTGTGGAAGGGAGAGCGGTGCTGATTGTGTGTTATCTTGTTGAGGAGCAGTACGGTGTGGAAGGGAGAGCGGTGCTGATTGTGTGTTATCTTGTTGAGGAGCAGTACGGTGTGGAAGGGAGAGCGGTGCTAATTGTGTGTTATCTTGTTGAGGAGCAGTACGGTGTGGAAGGGAGAGCGGTGCTGATTGTGTGTTATCTTGTTGAGGAGCAGGACGGTGTGGAAGGGAGAGCGGTGCTGATTGTGTGTTATCTTGTTGAGGAGCAGTACGGTGTGGAAGGGAGAGCGGTGCTGATTGTGTGTTATCTTTTTGAGGAGCAGGACGGTGTGGAAGGGAGAGCGGTGCTGATTGTGTGTTATCTTGTTGAGGAGCAGGACGGTGTGGAAGGGAGAGCGGTGCTGATTGTGTGTTATCTTGTTGAGGAGCAGTACGGTGTGGAAGGGAGAGCGGTGCTGATTGTGTGTTATCTTGTTGAGGAGCAGGACGGTGTGGAAGGGAGAGCGGTGCTGATTGTGTGTTATCTTGTTGAGGAGCAGTACGGTGTGGAAGGGAGAGCGGTGCTGATTGTGTGTTATCTTGTTGAGGAGCAGGACGGTGTGGAAGGGAGAGTGGTGCTGATTGTGTGTTATCTTGTTGAGGAGCAGTACGGTGTGGAAGGGAGAGCGGTGCTGATTGTGTGTTATCTTTTTGAGGAGAAGGACGGTGTGGAAGGGAGAGCGGTGCTGATTGTGTGTAACCTTGTTGAGGAGCAGGACAGTGTGGAAGGGAGAGCGGTGCTGATTGTGTGTTACCTTGTTGAGGAGCAGTACGGTGTGGAAGGGAGAGTGGTGCTGATTGTGTGTTACCTTGTTGAGGAGCAGGACGGTTTGAAAGGGAGAGCGGTGCTGATTGTGTGTTACCTTGTTGAGGAGCAGTACGGTGTGGAAGGGAGAGCGGTGCTGATTGTGTGTTATCTTGTTGAGGAGCAGTACGGTGTGGAAGGGAGAGCGGTGCTGATTGTGTGTTATCTTTTTGAGGAGAAGGACGGTGTGGAAAGGGAGAGCGGTGCTGATAGTGTGTTACCTTGTTGAGGAGAAGGACGGTGTGGAAGGGAGAGCGGTGCTGATTGTGTGTTATCTTGTTGAGGAGCAGTACGGTGTGGAACGGAGAGCGGTGCTGATTGTGTGTTATCTTTTTGAGGAGAAGGACGGTGTGGAAGGGAGAGCGGTGCTGATTGTGTGTTACCTTGTTGAGGAGCAGGACGGTTTGAAAGGGAGAGCGGTGCTGATTGTGTGTTACCTTGTTGAGGAGCAGTACGGTATGGAAGGGAGAGCGGTGCTGATTGTGTGTTATCTTGTTGAGGAGCAGGACGGTGTGGAAGGGAGAGCGGTGCTGATTGTGTGTTACCTTGTTGAGGAGAAGGACGGTGTGGAAGGGAGAGCGGTGCTGATTGTGTGTTACCTTGTTGAGGAGCAGGATGGTGTGGAAGGGAGAGCGGTGCTGATTGTGTGTTACCTTGTTGAGGAGCAGGACGGTGTGGAAGGGAGAGCGGTGCTGGTTTTGTGTTACCTTGTTGAGGAGCAGGACGGTGTGGAAGGGAGAGCGGTGCTGATTGTGTGTTACCTTGTTGAGGAGCAGGACGGTTTGAAAGGGAGAGCGGTGCTGGTTGTGTGTTACCTTGTTGAGGAGCAGGACGGTGAGAAAGGGCGAGTGGTGCTGATTGTGTTACCTTGTTGAGGAGCAGGATGGTGTGGAAGGGAGAGCGGTGCTGGTGTTGCACTCCGAGTGAGAAGCCGAACACATCCACTAGAAGCACCAGCAACTTGGTGCGCTCTACGTGCTTCAGGAACTTGTGGCCCATCCCATAGTTGACATGTGCTCCCTCAATGAGACCTGGCAGGTCGGCCACACTGATCTGGGAAGTACAAGCACTGAATATGGTAACTAAAGAGACATCTGCTGCTAATACTGTTCACATAATCTCCTTTTTTCACTATTATCAAGAATTGTAAATTTTAACTTGAACAAGCAATTATCATTAAGGTGACATGATCCCCTACTAATGACTAATGTCCTGCATCTTCTCTAGAAGAGGTTCAGCTGTGACCATGAGAATACTGTCAAGGTAACCAAAGTCCAATTAGCTCTTTGCCTTCCTTAGGAGAAGCTTTGTGTAAGATATGAAGAGAATCCAGTGACTGGTTCTTGAGATAACCTGCTGACAATCTTAATATGCAAGGTTGCATGCTGAAAAATTCAATATTCCACTGTGACCTAAGAATAATGTCACGGTCACCAAAAATTTAACCAGCCCTTCATCTTCCCTCGGAGAAGCTATGAATAATATTTAAAGAGAACCCAGTCAAGCCATCTTGACATATCCCACTGACAAAGGTTAAATGGCAAAATGGCAAAGCCTCGTTGTAATCTTGGAAAGAAGGTCCAGGTCACAAAACTTTCTTGGACATTACTCTCTCTATGATGAACCCTTATGAAAAATATGAAAGAAAAGAACTTGAGTTAATCCATTTCATACATTTGTATGCCTATTAGTTTCAGATAAATTGCATGAATAAGCGAAATAAAATAAAACTCTTTGTCATAAAATTAATCTTAACCCTCAATTTGCTGCATTGTATTCTACTGATGTGTGAAATCTACTGGTAATGTACTTGTATTCTACTGATGATCTGAAGGCATTCTACTGATGTGAAAATATTCTACTGATGATGTGAATTTATCATCAGATACTGTTCAACATGCGTTAATATATCCGATATCAGAAGACATTTGGGTGAGATTCTCTATGCACTCTAATGATAATGTGAATGTATTCTACCAATTATGTGTTAGTATTATAATTCTACTGATAATGTGAAATCATTCTATTGATGATGTGAATGTATTCTACTGATTATGTGAATATAATATACTGATGTGTTTGTATTCTACTGATGATGTGTGCATTCTACTGATGATGTGTCTGCAGTCTACTGTCGATGTGAATACATCAAGTGTACTGACCTGTCTGTTATCAGGGTATGCCATCACTCCAAGCTGTGGCCGGATGGTTGTGACTGAAGTAAAGGACAGTAAACCACGAAATACAGAGCCAAACTCATCAGCCTCCAACATCCATGATTTAAAAAGAGTTATTTAAGAAAAGTTTTTTATGTGTCATTCTGCTATGTGTCCCCATTGACCAAGGAACGTATATACACAATCTCCAAATAGTGCAAATTTTGGTAATTTTTAAGGGACGTGTGCCATTGCAAGATTCGAATCAAATCGCAGACTGAGTTGTTTCATTTTAAAGAGTCAGTACTTCCTGAATTTCTAGCAGATTCCTAGTTCTGGCTATATATGTCTAGTTGTCACAGCTCCCCAGGACCAGATAGAACTTAACCATGGGTAGAACATTTAATATTTCAAGCATAGCCTGTTCCCGTCTGGGAGTCAGGATCAGACTAGAGGAGCCCATGTTACAGGAGAGTGACTCTACGCAACGTTGGAAGAGGAGTCGTCTACTGAACACACAACTGTCTCCACATACGATCCTTATAGGATAAGCTTCTTTTCTTTCCTGATTTTAGCAAAAAATACACACTTTTAGATCTTTGAAATATGCATACAGGTCTTTCGGGAGGAGGAGTGAGATGGGAGAAGCTAGACAGACTGGTGACATCATATTCGATTTTAAAGAGCACTCATCAAAAGATGATATATCTCACCGGTCACACATAGTTTGTAAGACACATGCTTGAAAGATATTTGTTTATCTTCAGAGTACAACTTCAGTAGGTGGGTAATACACATGCTGAGATATGATGAAGAATTTCTACTCCACAAACGAACCTTTCCCTGACAAAGTCCAAAACCAAAGCATTTCTACGAAAATGAAATTTGTTTTTTTTCTCATAAGTCTGAAAATATCAAAAGGCACCACTTCAGGTAGTGGGTAATACACATGAAAAGTTTCAGAAAGATATCAAGAATGCTTTTTGAGTTCTGCTTCAGAAACCAAATAATTATGGATGGACATGGTGAAAGAAAGTAGCTAGACGTGAGTAAAAGCTTACATGGATATTCAGCTATCTTTGGCTTGGCTCTGGACACCGCAGACAGAAAGGTTGACTTTCCGGCATTGGGAAATCTGAAAATGCAACAGCTTCTGTGTCAGGAGCGTGTGCTTAAGTTTGTTTCAAGGCTAGTGCTTCAGTGCTTACCCTGAATAAAAAACCTGCACATAACATCTTCTCAGAATATTTCCAAACCTAAAATTGCATCATGCATCTTCTACAATTATTCACACTTGAAAACATTGCACCTGGTAAAGAAGATTCCACAGTGACCTTTTATTTAGAAGTATATAGTAGCCCACTTAGGTATCTGATACCAGCCTGGGCCCATATTTTCGAAGCTGTCTTAGTGCTAAGATAGTCATAAGTCAATGTTAATGTATGGCACTTAAGACTATCTTAGTGCTAAGAGAGCTTTGAAAATATGGGTCCTGGAGTTTTCAAACAGGTGTAGGCCATGGGCCGAAAGCCGTAGCTTGTCTCTAAAGTGACTTTAGGTCCAAGTTTTTGGTGAAGGCAGAAACAATATATCAATTTAATCCTGAGTGTTTACTGCTTCCAAAAATGCAATGTTTCACTTGTTCATTATCAAAGGTCTTCTTAGCCACGGAAAAACTGATTTTTTGACAAAAGTTTTTAATATATTTCCACATATTGCATATCTGTTGAAAGAGAATATGTTGTTCTATCTAAATATTGTAATCCAACTGGGTTTCCTATTAAAAAATGTGAAATTTCTGCAAAAAATGTTCTGAACAAAATTAATTTTTCTCCAACCTTCCCATTTCGTTTATGATTTTAAAAAGAAAATTAAATTTTAGCCCTAATTCAATTCATAGTGTAGGAAACAGATGTAATTACAACAATGAGAAGTTGGAATTTTTAAACTACATACATTTCCAAGAGAGCTAAATGAATTTTTATAACAGGGGTGAGAGTTTTTTTTGAGCAAAGGGAGGTAACTCTTGCAAGAATTTCTAATTTTTTTTAACATTTCTCATAGAATTTGCCATCAAGTAACAACTGATTCTTATTACAAACATACGAAAACACATTATGGAATGATATGTTACAAAAATGTAGAAGAATGTAAATATAAATTTTTGATTTTCCCCCCTTTTTTCCCAATGGCATAAATATATGTAAAAAAAACAAAATGCAAACATCAACTACAATAATGCAGCGATACAAAATTGTACATAAGAAATTAAATTTTTATTAAAGGTGTGTTAAGTCTGTTCGCTAAAGATACCCATTTTCTGTAGAAGTAGTTAAAGGTTTGAGATTTAAAAAAAAATAAAAATATGAATGAAAATATCTTTGATTTAAAAAAAGGTTATAAAACAATTATGTTTTCCCCTTTACTTACTTCTTTGAATCCTTTGAATGCTCATAATTTTTTTATTATGAGAATTTGATTCAAAAGAACTTATGTGTTTGGTAGGCCAGATAAATAGAGGATTCTTCAGTGTTTTCAGTATGATGTTGCAGTTTATCTCTCAGCGAGTGCCAGTATTTTTTAAGTGGCGCAGATACGAGTGAAAAATATATATGAGATGAGATAAGTGACATTACACTGTAAATACAAAATATTCTATATATTATATGCTTCTGTGTTTAAAAAAAATGTGGTGTTTTAAAGTTAAAAAGTTAAAAACTTAGGGAGTTCTTGTGATATCATACGCTGACGTTGTTGATGGCAGACATGACGTCATATTATTGTGGACATGATGTCATTCCCTGTGTGAAATTTTCACTGTGTTGAGAACTGAGATCAAACTGCAGTGGTACTGGTGAGAACGTTTTCTCAAACAGATAAATAGAGAAATTCTGTCTTTTCTTGACCATAAAAATATAAAAAAATGTTTTTATTTGCTTTATCAATGAAAACATACTGGTTACAAACTACAATTCTTACTACTCACAAACCTCAATCCAAATAGTGTTATACCATCTGTCATGATTATGGATTGAACTAATGACATCAAACTATTAATTGACAACATACTTTCATCTCTCTCTTTTGCATGAGCGGGTACGTATTGCCCCCCCCCCCCCCCCCCCCCCCCTCTGAAAATTCCGGGATCCGCCACTGCTGACAATGTTATGACCTCAAAGTTGATGATGTAAATAGAGATTATTAACCAAGTGTGTTTCCGTATCATTAATATCATATTTTTGGAATAAAAATTGTATTATGCGAGCCTTTGGCGAGCATAATACATTATTTTTTATTCCAAATATGATATTAATGATACGGAAACACACGAGGTTAATAATCTCTTTATCATATATGTCATTATTAAAATAAGCGTGTTTTGTAGTAAAATTGGAAAGAGAATTGACCTAGTTTTAGCGTAGTAATATCATAGACGGTACATCAAAGTGATGGTCACGACAACGGCTGTGAAGTGCCTAGAAATAGTTCTTAATTAAAAAATAAAATAAAACACGATGTGCGCGTTTATTAAAAAATCAACAATTGGTCGCTGATTTCTTATTCATGGAGATATTTTCAATCAATTCATATGCACCTATCTAATAATTAAAAAGCACTCATCACTTGGTCACGTCGCTAGAACAAGGGAAGTAACTCTAGTTTCAACGTTTTGGAAGCTGCGTTGCAGGGTTGATTCGGATTGCTGCATAACAGTATCTTTCACACTTAAACGGTAATTATTTGTGGGATGAGGTTGTTTCTTTCGTTTATGACAATAAGTACCTATAAATGTATCTAATACCGTATGCTCAGCCCTCAAGAACTGCCGAAACGCTAGTGCGATCGACGAGGCGTGTCGGTTTGACGCTGACACATCAAATTCATTTTGTACACAGGACACTGCAGCTACTTGCTGATTCTGTTGGCCAATAGCGCACTGAAGTTTTGAATGATTCTTAGATTAAATCTACAATTATCTTTACTTTGTTAAAACTAAAAATGCACAGTTTCATATCAGATGAATTTTTTTTTCGAATGTCCATTCTTTCAAGCGGAAATACACGGATAAACTCCCGGTTACGCTTTCCAATGATTCGTAAACAGTTTTAGGATTCGCATGAAAGATTGGAATTTTTCCGAAAGTAGTTCGTGTAATTGACCTTTGACCTGTTTTGCATATTTATCAGATTTGGATACCAAGTTTATCAGATTGCTTTATTGCATCGATAACACCCGCCATTATATGATAATGTTATGTTATGATGCCATAGTGCTGATGACGTCACAATGCTATTCTACTTCACTGAGCTCACTGACAAAGAAGCTAAAAGGCAGTGTTGTGTTTGAGATATGTTCATTCATTAAGATAAGATATCCCGGAGGAAATTTGTTTCATTGGCATGCTGGGGATATTTGTAACTTTAATCAAGTCCTGTTGATATATTTGATATCAGAAGACACATGGGTAAGATTCTCAATTGATGAGCATTTAGAACAATGTTAAATTATAATATATACTACCGTATATTTGTACGGTTACTGCCCTTCTAGAAAAAAACTATAGAGCTTCTCTGTAATCAGACCTCATACACTTTTGATCAAGGTTCCAATGGACACGGAGATCTCACTATCACCTTTTATCATCCAATATTATGTTCCGTAGTATCTTCAACATTGCCGTAGGAACCAGGGGATTTAAAGTAACCAACCAAATACTGAAGAGTTGCTTTAAGATATTATCACTTTTTTCAATAACTTTGATTTTGACTCAAATGTGTTACCAAGACTGATAGGTTCATTTTCAAAGCATAGCTAAAAACCTGTTAATTTTATTTTTCTGAAACTCTTTAGGTGTATTATCCATATGCCTTTTTTATTTTAAGATTTTAAAATTATTAATTTAGTTTCTATGGAAATGGTTTGGATTTGGACACAGGGACAGGTTCGTTTCCATAAGAAATTTATAAAAAAAAAAGTTTATCTTTTATCTTTTTTAACCTAATATGTGTTATCCACCTTGTGAATTAGTTCATTTCCGGAGCAGAACTGTTTGTGTTATCTTTTTTAAACTTAATACGTGGTAATCAGTATTAAAGGTGGTATTTTATGACATGTTAATTGTTTTTAATATATAAGTACATGTATTGTGTTTTCATGGAAACGAACTGGACTTTTATTGAGGGATAGGTTTCTTTCATTTCCCAACATAAAAGGTCAATATACCTTTTTAAAAATATGGGCCTTTTATGTTTCAAAACTTTCAAATTTTGATTTGTTTCCATGAAAAGAAGTGAGACCTGGAGCCATTTTGTGAGGGACCCATACTTTTGTTTCTACTGCTTGCAAAGTTTATCTGCACGTCAGTTTTATAGACAGTAGATAGGTAGATATAATATGCATAGAGTCAATATGAACACCCAACAAAATTCAACTTAGTATTTGCATATAAAATATAATCATGTTATCGTAATACATTGTTTGCTCAGGATTGTTTGTCATTTTTGAAGATATTACAGATATTGCTAAAGGTAAAAAAAAAATTCTGTGTTTTTTCAAAAGGTGTGAATACTTTTGTCTTCTTTTTCTTTCTTTCTTTTTTTGTCTATTTTTTTTTTTATTCCATTTCATTTCAAATACATAGAATATACATACAAAACAAAAATATACATGTCATCAGTCTATTGTTGTCAAAGATAAATAATAATAGGTGTCAGTAAAAGTTACCAGATTGATGTTAATGGCCACAAAATTGACTACCATTAAAGTGTTTTACATGCCATCATCAAAAATGTTTTCTACTCAAATACCAAATTAACTGTTAGTTATAATAGCCATGAAGACAGTTTTAAAATTAAAATTAAAACAAATTTCTCACTTGTGTTCCATTTAATTTGGGCAAATGATCCATTTTCTCAACAGGAACCCGATATTGTAAGTAAAACGAAGGTTAAATGAAGGTAAACAAAAACCCTACACCCTATATCAAATAAAAAGAATAAAGGAACAAGGTCAGCCATACTGCCGATCTAAGGAAGCGGCCCATTCAACTTCAGGTCAAAATGTACGCTAAGAATCGGTGACATTCACAAATAAACGCACGTACCAATCAACTATACATTTCATCACAAACCCAGTTGATTTCAAACATATGTCACCCTTCAGATAACTTTAGTAGCTCTTCTAACTCGAAAATTGACCAAAAAACCTCTCCCATGAACATTATTCTGCAGTATCACAGTGTTAATAATCAAAATTATGATTATTTTTCTGTTTTCCATCCAGAAGTAGCCATTGTTTAATATACCCATATATATGGCCCCTGGAAACTTCTGATATTGCCACAATTTGATCAGTTGAAGACTCACAAACAGACAGACACACAATCTATAATGGGGGCGGCTATCTTTGTTGTACCGGGCAGGCTGACCTAGCTGCTCTCTGATTGGTTGAAAATAGCATATTTCTCAAGGGCCTTCTATTACTGTTTATTAATTAATGAACAAGTGTTTTTGGTGAAACATTGAATATTTTGTGAAAAATAACCATTTTCTACAATATAAAGTAAAGTTTTCCCCTTCACCAAAAACTTGGACCTCAAATGAACAAAAACAGTCCTCGGCCCATGGCCTAGTGATATTTCCAACCCTATGTGTGTTGTGTTGTGTTGTGTTGTGTAGAGGTGACGAGACTACCTACCCTACTAGTCCGATGTCTGCAATTAGCTTCAGATCAAGCTGCAAATTATGCACATGACCCTTCTGCCCCAGGAAGTTGTTAGCAGAGTTACCTCCCCTGCCCCCCTCAGCAACAACCACCTCCTGTCCTGCTTCATTCAGGTCTCCTGGGTTCAACATCAAAACTAATCAGTGTCATATTTAGACATTCTGAAAACCAGGGTACTTTGTTTGGCTCCCTTCACTTTGAAACTCCTAGATTCCTTCCATGAAAAAGCTTGATAAGCTCTAAATATAACTACCAATCACAGAAAAGTCTATCAGCTTTTCTATAGATCAATTATCAGCGATTTCCTTTCATACACACCAATCCCCTTGGAGTTTATGTTGACAAAAATGGCTGATATCATATACGTATCATAAACTTGTTGGCGATCTATTACATCAATTATGTTAACTTTATGTTTGTTTATGTATTATTATTGTATGCAAATGATTAAAAAAATTAGCGAATGTTTGTCATTGTAAGTACATGAGAAAACATACATCTAACACTCCAAATCTCTCTTTTAAACGAGTGGACTGTACGAGCGAGAGTTAGTATGCTATATAGAATATGAAGGAACAATCAACGCTCTTTCGATGTGAAAAGCATGAAATACAATTTGAGGCAATTAAGACGAAACTGGACTGTCTCGTCAAGCATGTGCGGCACTAACACGCATCCTCAGCTTCAAGGTCATTGTTTAAATCATAATTTACCTCCTTATTTGGTTACGCCAAGGAATTAAGAAACACGGTTTGCCATTGGTGTGTCATAATAAGCAAAAGGGACTCATCGAGCTTTTTGACGGGAAAGTATCCAGGGGACGAGTTTCAAAGTGAAGCGAGCAAAACAACATACCCTGGTTTCCAGGATGTATTTAGAGGATATTTGACTTTTCTTGATAAATACTGGTACCCTGTTTATCTCATCGAGTTAGTCACAAGCGATAATATTTAACTTCTTTTTTTATCTAACAAAAGAGGTGATATAAACATGGTATTTGTCAACACATTAAGCTATTCAAATCAATATTGTTCTACTTCCATAGTTCCCTTACAATTTCCCTTCAAGAGCAGAACTTGAAAATATAAGTTGAGAAAAGAGGTTGTAAAACTTATTTACTCACCGACTACTAAGTGATATATCAACTCATCAACTACTTAATGATACATCAACTCACCGACTACTATGTGATATATCAACTTACCGACCACTTGCCCCTCTTCAGTTTTGACAACAACACCAACTGGCACATTCACTCGCAATTCTTTTCCATTTTCCCCAAGAAGATGGATTTTCCTTGAAAAATCAAATTCAAACCAATGAACGGTACAGTCACATAAATTTCAAACTCTTACCTTCCAAAACCTCTTCATGCAAGTTTCTCCTCCTATATTGGTATCATAAAAGCAGAAAATATCATAAATATTAAGAAGTAAGTAAAACTAATGAGTTAGGTCTTACACATTTTGAGTGATGGTCTTGAAACAAAATAAGTTGCGTAAGTTGAGTTTCAACATGGACTTAGCTAAATTCTATTAATATTCCAAAGAAGTTGAAAACCCCAAAAGGCACATCGACACACGATGATTGTTCCACATCCCCTGTTTATGAGCTAGGCATTTTGAAAAGGTTTAATAACAATGCTTTATGTTTTATTATCAAAAGAGAAAGGTATTTCTAACGAAAAGCTCTGAGCATCTCACCTGCTGTTTTTACCAGACGCTGCTGTGAATCTCTTGTCTGGAGAGCGTTCTGCTAGCTGGAGGAGCGTCTCTCCCTGTCGTGCTACCATGACAACGCTGCCCCCGTTCCCACCCACACCTCCATGTTTAGGTAGACCTTGACCTCCCGCCCCACCTCTCGCAAACACTCGCAACGAGTCCACAAAAGTCCTCTTCTTCTTCTGTCAAGCAGATATTTAGTATTATGGAGATAGATTATGGGGTATTTTTTGTGGAAATGAAATTCGAGAGGATGTTCTCGTTTACACAAATATTATATAAATACATGATTAGAACACGGGAAAATTAAAATATAGGCCTATTAAAGGTGCATCCATTGTGTTTCATAAAATTTTATTTGGCTTTAATACGTTCCAACACATCATATGAGCTGTTTACAATACAAAAAAATTCACTCAGCTTGCATATTCATCCCCAATCGGCAAACATATCATAATTACTAGTTTCCAATTAAAATCGAGTAACATCATTATGTATGTGCAGAAACCGAAAGTGCACGTCCTATTTACATGCACAGTAGGTATATGACCTATTGAACATTATCAACCCAAATTTGTTATTTTGTCTGGTTTAAATAAGATTCCAAAATTACGTTTGACTCATTGGCGCGCGCCACACGCTGTGCATTGTCCGGTTTTCGATCATTAATCGAATCTTTTACCTTCATATCGTCAATATACTAAATCGAGTATCATTAAAATGGTAGTTTTCGGTAACAGTTGGTACTTCTCGATGAAATAAGACTATTTACAACGTTTGCCATATTTGACCCCCAACAACACAATGGATGTACCTTTAATGAAGTTAATATTTTGATGACTTTTCACAACTTGATAAAGACAAGCGCATATTTGTTGAAAAATAAAAACAATGAGGAATGAAGCCAGACTTCATCGGCGCTGCGAGTGGGGAAAACTTCGCTACGGACTAAACGCATATTGTTTATTTGTTTTATTATATGTAATGTGTTACAATGTGAATTTTCTATCATTGTATTTGTTTAATTTTTAAAGTGTAAAATTGGGTTAAATATAGCGTGTTTTCATTTCACGTAATGCCAAAAATCCAATATGGCGGATGCTGACGATAGATCGGTGATAGAACTTTCCCTTTAATTGGGTATAGCTTTTCTCCACAGTCATTTAATCATGATAGAGCGAATCCGATAGAGCTAGCTTCAATACAGTAGTTTCATCTTTCATGTTGCAAACGCCAGGGATAATTTCCCTGTTATGTTTATTCAAGTTGTCAACTTTGCCTTGAATGTTTCTCATTAAACATTCTTGAGCCCAAATTCATTGTTGTCGTTTTTATGCTTGCATGTTGTTTTATGAATATGAATGTATATTTTTTACTAAAGTGTGGAGTTGAGCTGATTGATGAAATAGGAATAGTGATTTGCTGCTTGGATCAAAGAATTGCACCGCTTTCGCCTAAAAGATTTTTCGCCTAGGAATATTTTACCCCTTTCGCCAAACGATATTTTGTCCTGTCCCTATGGACATTTAATAAACTATTTGCAAGATAAGTGGTTATTGTTGGTTATTTATCATACAATTTGCAAAATATATATGTATTCGGCCATGAATATGTCCGATTGAGATACGAGTCAAAACTCGCGGCTATCTAAAATGTTGTAGATTTCTAGATATTTATATGAACATAATAAAACATAACATGAAAGACATGAACAAACCTTATCTGAAATCCAAAATATAATCCAAAGTTGAATTAATCCAGAAAGAATGACACACACATCCTTGCAACGAAAGAGCTCGTAACTTGCCCTAAAACACGTTTTCTGGGTGACACCAAAATTAAGACTGAAGCAGAAACGTCTTCACCAAGTGTCAGAAAAAGTATTGATTGGTAAAGTCAGAATGTTTTTGTTTTTAATCCTTTGTGTGTAGAGTAGAGTCATTTAAAATTGATGTGTTGTGACAACTCCATCTTAATCCGATTTGCACACACTGTAGTTATCACAACATGTTAACTTGGTTCACTCATGTTATCACAACACATGAAGTAATTAACTCAGCCTGACATGTACTGTTGAAATTACAAGTGAACTAAATTCACTTTATCATGTTTTCAATATAAGTCAAAGAAAAACTGCAGGTTGGCATCATTTGTTGATTTTTTTCACAATGTCCGACAACTGTGTATACTGTTCCAAACCTTGTGACTGGAGACAACAGTCTCACTAATGTGACTTTATATATCCTCTTTATTAAAGAAATGAAAAATGTACATTGAAATAGCTCAGTAGCATGTCTGAATAATATTGTAAATTACTTTTGAGAGAAAATGGAAAATACTTGAGAACGTAATTGTAATATTTATATATATATATATTTATATATATATATATGCCCATGCATTATTAATGACTGTTTCTCGTCAACATCTGTCCATTCATTCTTGTTCCAACTGGTGATAGTAAAATTATATGTCAACTGCCATGTTGTATTATCTCACTCTATGTATACTATGAAAGATTGATTGTATCCAACTGAAGTGAATAAAAACAACTTTTAAAAAATTAGTGTATATTAATATACTATTCTGTAGTATGCATATCAGTATTGAACATGTATTTAATAAACATATGATACTCTTTTGAGTATATGATACTCTTTTATGATACTCACCAACAAATGTAATAAAACAACAACATACTACGGGAATAAAAAACCAATTGTCAACATCTATTTTGTTACACATGCTACGTGCATATTGTATCATTGTATTGTCTACATACTGAAAATGAATAAAATCTTCTGAACTGTGAAACTGTGCACTGAAGAATGAATAAAAAACATTCAAACTCCTATCAAGAGCTTTGTGGTCTTATTATGATGTCTGATGCCATGCACAAATTTAAAAAAAATATACTTCATGATATTCCGTCTGGAATTATTTCATCAAGAGTGACTAAAAAAAATTCGATGCGTTGCGCAACGAAGACAGAAAACCAGTTTCGGATCCTTTCTCAGCATGGCGGATGCTTCAATATAACGCTAATAGTTTCCAGTTTTCAGGATTCTGAGGTACAAAACAACTATATTTTGTAAAAAATATCCATTATCCACAAGTGCAAACATTCATGAATAATTAAGATAGTATTTTAGCGATTTACAGGTATTAGGCGAAAACGGCAAAATATACGATTCTCGGCTGTCGGGCGATTTTTGATAACTACTTTATTGTTTCGATATAAGGCAAAATAACGTATATTTTGTAATGAAACTTTAACACAAGTGTAACAGTTACATCCCTAGCTATTGTAGATTAAAGATAAAACATAACTACCTTGTAAACTATATTTAAACGATTTTTGGCGAAAGCGGTAAAATATCCATTAGGCGAAAAATCTTTTAGGCGAACGAGGTGTATTCCGGATCAAAGGAGAACAACTGATTGATAAAATAGGTTCTAACTGCATGTTACAGTGAGCAGTTAGGGTGAAATAACATCATATGTAAATACCACGAAAATAGGTGACCAATGAAAACAGGTAACTCAAGGGTATGATTGGTAGTGATAGGGAAGACCGTCTGACGGCAATCCAAGAGTTAAAAAGGATAGCACTGAACAATATCTATCTATATACGTCCGTACCCTTTTAGGTGGTTTCTTTTCTACAAACGTTGCGTTGTATTTGCGCCGAATGAGTGTAAAGGGTTTAAAATTCCAAAAATGTACATGCCGTAAGGGCGCAGCCATATTGTTTTGAAATTACCTCCCTTGGTCAACATGGGTCTTTTGCTTTGCTATTCTGCGCGAAATTTGACGACTGGGTTCTGTCGCTTATGACGGAAGTCGCTATTTCCATAGTGACGACGTCCATATTGAAGGGTTTTGATGGATACTTTCAGAGATTAGTTCACTTCTTGCCGCTTGAATTTTCCAAGGATCGTGAAACACCGGGTGGACTTCTCAAAGTCCCGATTTTCGCCATGAGTGGAGAAACTGTAAACGGGTAATATACTGTAAAATAGCTTTATAAATAAACAAAACGCCGGACACACACTGTGACAGTGTAGAATGAAATTATGTTGATACAGTGCTGTCGGGTAAAGCTACGCACCTAAGAAATGACGGACCATTTATTATATACCAGTAAAATATTTCACTTGTGAGAAATATGCCACGAAATGAAAGTGAAGTCTTTTAGTGATAACAATAAAATAAATTTCGGCATAAGAGTATTTGAAGGGTCCAAATGACGGGGGCTCCATAATGATGTTTAAATGCTACTGAAGTAAGAGAAACTGATCATACAAAGTGATCAAAATAGCAGAGATGATTTTCTATAACATAAATTTTTTTTCTATAACATGACATATCATATCTGACATCAGAAAATTTGGTTGCAGGACAGAAATGTACTTGAAACATCGTATTTATTGAATTTTGGTTGCAGTCCCCTATAGGGATCTGCAACCAAATTTATTTACAGCAATTATTCATCATTTTTCCTACCTTGGCAAAAAATTATTTGGTTGCAGAGAAAGAAATAGTGTGTTGACAAGTACATAGGATTAGTTTGGTTGCAGAGGTTTTCAAATTTATTAAATTTGACAAAAATACGATGGCATTTTCTGAATCATTTCGGCAAGTTCTCTCTCGCTAAGTGTATGACGTAATGAAACCAATTTATGTAACGCATCCTTCCATTGGCTCATTCCGTATCAACAATTTCTAAACAAAAAAATAAATTCATTTTTATTAATTCTGGTTGCTTTTATTCACGTTTCTAGATAGAAACTATTCATTAAAATAACTTAATGCTGTTTATTTCCAATAAAACTAATTTAGCAATCAAAGATATCTATGACAACCAATCAGAATTGTGATAAGATTTGACAACAATTCGAATTCATCTCGCGGCCACGTTGTCAGCTGGTTGTAAACAAAAACGTAAATTAATGCTTAAATTTGGACAAAATGTGTCAAAAGTGCCTACATAGACATGCCTTATGGTAGGAAATGTTAAATTAAACAAGGTTAGTGAGTAGTTTCTATCTATAGCATTAGAAATGACAGCAACATGATTTAATATGACATGATCGAAAACCGGACTCGGTAACGATCGCTAAAAAGTTTCTGCTAACTGTAAATATTGAAATAAAAGGCAAGGTAAGTTCCAACATTCATCAGATCATGATATTTTCCTTCTGCAACCAAATTGTGTCAAGTCAAGGCTGTTCTGTTTGATGAAAACATGTATTTTGATGGTTTAAAAAGTTTGGTTGCAGTTGCCTATAGGGACTGCAACCAAATTCGGAAATGACCCGATTTCCATGTGAAGTTATAATCTGCAACCAAATTCAAAGATATCATGTTATATATCATGCTATAGATAATTATTTCAGCTATCAGAAAAACTTCATCTGAGCAATTTTGAAGAGTTTGGTTGCATTTTATGGCTATTTTAGACACCCCGTCATTGGGACCCTTCAAATACTCTTAGGCCTAAATTTCTATAGAAATTTTAAATAGAAATGCATTGACGCTAAAAGTAATATAAGATGACTGCGCCATTTTCGGGGATGTAGGTCGTATGCATTGGGTCGACAGAGGTTTCGGTGTCTACCGAGGATGTAGCTCAGCTATGGTAGTGACTGTACTGGGGATCATCATAGTACCTCAGTTGGTAGAGTAGTCCGGTCATCACCCGGAAAACCAGGGCTGATTCCCGGTTGCATCACACATAAAGACGTTAAAAGGTGGAAGTTGTTGCTTCCTTGCTTGACACTCAGCATTAGACAGAACAACGCTTGAACTGGCGCTTTGAGCTATGTAAGGTTGAAATGCCATGATGCCGTCATTGAGTAAAGGCAGGCCCACTTATGTTAGGATGTAATACATGTTATTGAGTAAGTTTCAGTATCAGTATTAATGTATCAACCGTGTAATGAATCATTACACCTCTAGTACATGCATGTATGTGTGTTGCAGGATCACAGGAGAGACAGGTCCCAGTGTAGGATCTGAGTCCGGTAGCACCCCCAGTCTCTCTCTACCCACAGCCAGTCAAGAGGGACTGAACTTCCTTGAGAGTATCGGTGAGATCTTCCTCCATCCCTTCACCCCATTACTTGTGTACACTCTTCTTAACTCAATCTGATTAACTCGAGATGAGTCTTGTTTGTGAAACTCTTAACTGTTGTGATGTAATTGTCAAAGGTACTATAAAAATTATGTCCTTGTAAAGTACACAATCTTTGCCTTGTAATTTTGCAGTTATGTAACAGCAAGTTTCGGACTGATGATTGGTGATAATAATATTAAATATGTGTTGTGTGTAATGTCACATTTGGCGCTATCACTGTTCCCTTGTAGCATTACATACCGGATAACAAGTGGTCAAGATGTTTTACAACAATTACTCCAGGTGTATTGCTGTATTGTTCAAGTCTATTGTAATGATTTGGTTTTGCAATATGCTCTGACCATAATGGCCTATATGCTGGGTGATAGGAATATCAAGACAATGATGGAAAGATGTTGGGATTCCCCATCCCCTCTTAATCTAAGTGTTCTATACCTTTTTTTTCAATTTAAAGAAAAAAAGAGTTTTAAGAATAATCACATGTCTTCCCTTCCATCTGCACAAATGTAAATACATAAAGAGAGCTGCAACCTCTTACTGGCATTTCCACAATAATTTCCAAATGACACAATAATCTTACAATGAGGAAATATACAGACATAATTTTTTTTGAATATGCTATTTATTACTGAAATGAAAGGTGTTTTCAATCAAGGTTTAAGGGGAGAGGGGGTATCCAGGAATCAAACTCACAAGAACATTATAAGAATTGTCAAACAGTTATGCAGAATTAAGGATTATCTGTCCTGAGTTAATCATTGTGATAAACTCCAAGTTTTAGGATGACAGAATAGCAGTGGACAGATAATTCGTAATTCCAAGCACCAGTTAGTTGTTGCGAATGCCCTTCAATGTCAATTTGATGAACCCCCACCCTGTTATATTCTTGGTGTAAGCCTATTAGTATTACAAGTTATAACACTGTTTTGTTGTATTGTAACAGATGCAGAGAAGGACTTCAAGTATCTACTGTTTGAGGACAACCTGGTGACGGTGTCTGACACAGGGAAGGAGCTGGGAGAGTTCACCGTTACCGTGGAGCCGTGCAAGTCTCTCAAGTCTAATGACCTGTTCCTCATTCACGCCAACAGTCACGGGGCCATAGACGGGGTTCCCTGCGGCACGTCCATCACCTGCTACGTGACGAGGAACCTGGAGACAGTTGAGCAGCAGCACCATGAGTATGTCAAGGTGAGTGAGGGTTAGCCATTAGTAGCCCTTGTTGTCAGTGTTTCAACCCTTGTGTACTGTAACAGAGATCAAGTCTTGGTGCATGGGAACATATAATGTCTTATCTTTCATCCTAATGATATGTCTAGTCGGGTTAGAAGGCTTTGGAAAGGACTAGATTTATGAAATCTACTTGCTGGATGGGTTATTTAGGAAAATACGTAAGCATTGACTCATACACAGAGACTCTGACCATGAGTCTGTGGTCTGTGGTGGCACTCAAAGGGTCACTTCAGACAGACAGACAGACAGACAGACAGATCCCTGACTTATCTCTCATTGTATAAAACCAAATGTATAACTACAATCGTTAAAATACTGCTCAAGGTTTCTTAAAGTAAGCCTTGTAAGGTCTATGTGATTTAGGAGAATTTGCCAAGAACATCGGCTAAACGATTGAGATTGTTGTGCAAGTTTGACACTGAAACTAATGCATGTGACCATTGTATTTCAGTTGGAGAATTGTCCACTTGATAGAAAGACTTTCATTGCACAACAAGCAGATGGTTTTGTTGTGAACAGAATTATAACACAGGGAGAGGTATGTACTTCATTACAGATAATGCACGTTTTGTTGTGTGTACGACTCCTGACAAGTTAGCTGATGTATGTTCAGCAATACCTTATTATTAAGTCTACACGTTTATCGCAAAACAGGTGAAAAGAAATCAACAGTGTATATACTTACATACGAAATGGAATAACTCAATAATTATTTACTGGACTCTTTTCATATTTTGCATGAAGCTTCACATGCCAATCAAATGGTTGGTGTATATGCCGAGTGCTTTAATGAATCTAGCATAGCCACTGAATTGCATGTTAAGTTTGTCAGAACGACCTTGACAGTGTTATATCAAGTTTAGAATGAGTTTTGAAAGTATTTGTGTCAACAACCACACTAAAACATACCAAGTATAATCTGTTATCACAAGCTATATTACTTCTAATACAGATTTTCTTTGACTTAGAAGTGATAATATGCGGCGGTGGGTCATTGTTAAAGTTCTTGTATAATGTTTGTTTATCTAAGCAGTCAATTGTTGAGGAAATTCTGACATGCTCAATGTTTTCTTCATACACGATAACAATTGTTTGTTTGTTATTCAGGACATTCAGAGAACATCAAAGACGATAGCATACGATAACATGAAAGGTTTCATATCCGAAGGTGAGTGAGTATATATCTCTTGAAATAATGTCCTCAATCTTCATATGGATTACCGGTCCCAAATAATAATGTCGTCATGTAGTCAGTTAGACGTAAGCTCCATATATACAATATTTCCTCTAATAGGAGCCAAGTTGCTTACTGAATTAACATTTAGGGGTCTTACCCCACCAGCACTTATCGGAGGCGCGGCTCTTATTTGGGGCCTAGCCATTATTTATTTTTTTAGGTTTCACCAGATTTGCCAGAATAACATACACACTTCACTCCATTTGACATTGACCTGATGTCCAAGGAAGGGCACATATAAATATTAATATATCTGGGAGAAAATAATGCGATATAAACAGGGCCCCTGATAGAGATCCGAATCTAATGCATCTTTAGATACCTTTATCCCCTGGCTACTAACAGAGGTCCGAAACCCTATTAGATGAAATATGGTAGATACTGTCGAAAAGCCTAGTGGCAGTAAGTTGTTGTGAGGCCAGATGATGTAGTGTTAGAAGTTGTGTGTCCCCTGCAGTGTATGACTAGTGTGATATGGAGACTGGGGAAGTGAGAGTCTACAGGTGCTGTGCTGTGTTGTGTTGTAGGCTCCAACCTGCTGCTGCACCGCTTGCTCATGGAGAAGGGACTGCCGGATGGGCTGCAGCTGCTCTCCTTCGACTCGGACACTAACCTCTGTCAGGCAGTCTATGTACGTTCAGCACCATCGCCGTCATTGACTCATATGTGTGCATAAATGCTTGTTACCGCAGTCAAAATACATTAACAGAAAATAAAAAAATCTTTATATATGTACATATATGTACTTTTCACATTTTCGACTTTTTCTCCAGAACCGTTACAGCCCCAAAACTTTGTTGGGAGATACTTTGCACCGAGAGGATCATGTTTATATGTATATGTACATGTTTCAGAGGAGTCTTGAGGAGCGCACACAGAATGTGGAGGGGCTGGAGATGAAAGTGTTGGGCATCGAGCGCACCATCAACTCCACCGCAGACCTTCCCACCACCTGGCAGTCCTACTTTTCTCTCGATGGGTTGGTATCTCCACTCTCCTCATTGTCACACTCAGCATTTATACCTGGTGTTCTACTTCAAGCAATTGGTAGCTTATATGGTTTCGGCAAAATATTTGGCTTACCTCAGTCGAGAGTTGTCATGTCTATTTATGTGTAAAATGTTGTGAATGAAATAGACAACACAGAAATGTTTTATGCTTGCTTGTGCAAGCTTATTGACTTGAGTCATGCTTTCACTCACTGTCCTATGACGCACATGGTCGTGGAATAATTTTCTTTTATTGAGTCTGTGAAAATACAAATTCATAAAGGTTATTTGATGCCATAGCTGACCCATGAAAGTGTGAGATCTTTCATTCATCACATGATGTCAATATTGTATACATGTATGTACAGACACCTGACGAACCGAGTGCAGGTGGGCTCCCCGGTCACGATGAAGTTGGCCCGCATACCTCCAGCTATTGAGAGAGGTAAGTTCACACACTGCATGCATACTTCCCTATTCCAGTCTCCATAACTGGCTGATTTAAGCCTTGCAGTATTTGCGTTAGGTTTCTGTGCTAGGAAATCAGAGCCCATTATGCATTTCAGATGCAGCGCTCCGCTATCTTGGCACGGTAAAGTGAGGGAAATACTGCAAGCCTTAAATCAGCCAGTTAGGGAGACTGTCAAGAGTTGTGCCTTGTGTAGGGTAGTTGACCTTGTCTTCATCAACTAGTATTGTAAATTTACTCACGGGACAAATATGTTTGAATGTATCGTGTGAATGTGACGAACCCGGCCACCGTGTGTTGCAGACGAGGAGCCCCCCAAGCCAGTGTTTGAGAAGCAGCCCCTCAACTGGGAGGAGGACATGCAACTCTACTCCAAGTTCCTCGATAGAAAGGTGAGCCGAGTCCACGAATATTTCTCATCAAACAAACTATACATAGGATCAAATCAAACTTTTGTAGGATGGACTTTTCTGTTTATAAGCATCGTTGCCAACTTTTTGTTGAGAATGAAGCAGTGGCGGATCCAGAAATTTTCGAAGGGGTGGTTCACCTTTGGGGTCATTCAAATTTACATGCAAAAGTTTTCTAAAGGGGGGCTTTGAACATCCTGAACCCTTTCTTGAGCATAATGTTGACATGCTGTATGTGCTGTATACAGGAGGAGCTGAAGGGCGACCATGCACAGTACATGCGCCACCACCCGGAGCTGAAGGCCCTGCTGGCAGACTTCCTCCAGTTCCTGCTGCTCAGGAAACCTGACGACGTGCTGTCCTTCTGCGGAGAGTACTTCGCTTCTTTCTCCAACACCATGCCGTCATCAAGTCCCTACATGGCTTCCAGTGCGTCCACACCCTTCCCTGCCAGCCGCAACAACTCAACCATACAGAAACTCTCTACCCCCTCCCGATGAGCTGCAACAACTCCAACATACATAAACTCTCTACTCTCTGCCGATGAGCTGGCCCCAATCTGTGCCAATCACACTCATTGGTCTCAATCTCTGACCTAACCCTCCCTTGCAGCACTGTTTACTATCCTATCCACACCTGCGACCAGTATGTCAAGTCCAGGCCTTGCAAGTTCATCAGTCCTGATTGCATCTTCAGTCTGCTTAGTCCAAGTAACTAAACCCCTATGATATCATGTTAGTGAAATACAAGATTATGCAGACTTCTGAGAGATGTTAACAATGATTTATAAAAAATGTTGAAGGAAACTTCAATATTCCTGGTCATTTCATAAACATTTGTGGACAGTGTGACATGGTTCCAAGGTTGTGGAATTGATTTCTCTGTACCCCATGGATGTACTTCACAAAGTCTGTTTCATGTGTAAAAGGCATCATATTTATTGTGTTTAGTTTCTTACATGTCATATGCCATCATACCTTTATTTTTGTGGATATGCTGATGAAATCTGTTTTGATTGCATCTAAACATTTATATTCTTTTGTCACTCAACTCATTTCTTCCCACATAATCTCTCTTGTGCAAGTTACAATCTTTTAATGTAAATGAACATTATTATCCCTCTTTTTTCATTGTTTGAGAGCATCTTAACTTTTCTTTTAACAGTTGGTTTGGCGCTTAGTTGATTAATCTTGCAAAGAAAAAGGTGCTGGTAAAATAGCAAGAGTTTCATTTACAAATCTGTGGTATCTTCATATATATTTATTACTGCGATTTAAAACAAGAGGTCAAAATTCCTTTCAGCATTCGTCTTTTAAATGATATTTAAGTTAAACGAGTTTGATTGTTCTTTGTATAAACTTGTAACTTGTACGGTTTGTCCGTTTGGGGTAATAAAGTATCATGACAGGTGCGATGTAATACTGGAAGATATGAGTTGAGTAGGCTCTGTTGGGAGGGAATGGCGAACTGACTGCTTCTGTGGTGATCGTACGTACACTATAGTTCTTGAGCAAGTGGTTATACCGACAACGTCACATTGTTTTGTTATAAATTGAAATTTTAAATACCATTTGTTGAAAAGTCAGTATTTTATACATGTTATCTTTAAAAACAGAAACTTACGTTTGTGTAAAAATTTGGAATGGTTTGTTTTTAATAAATTATGACATTAAAGTGTCTGTTTCTTAATTTTAACTAGTTGATCATTGCAGTAACGCATAGTACTGTACTAGTAGATCTTCACTACAACTGAACATCATGTTGGTTCCTGAACTCACAACGCTGATGAATGGCTTCATTGTCCCCTGCCGCAACGCGGAACTGTGTACTAAGCTGTGTCCGTAGACTCTTGTTTACGCGATATCTCATGAAGCATTGCATCCAAAGTCTTCCAAAGTTGGTGCCAGGCTACATTGGGGGAAGACGCAGACCATGACCATATTTTCAAGGTCACCATGACACGTTGACAACTTTTAGAACTCTTGTGAACGCAATATCTCATGAAGGTTTGCATCTACTGTCTTCAAATTTGACGTCGGCCTGCATTGTGAGAAGACGCAGACACCAGTCTATTTTGGTGACCTTGACCTTATTTCTAAGGTCACAACACTTTGACCACTTTTAGAACTCTTGTTAACTCATGAAGGGTTGCATGCAAAGTCTTCAAATTTGGTGACAGCTACATTGGGGGATGACGCAGACACCAGTCGCTTTTGATGACTGTTACCTTATTTTCAAGGTCACCACAGTACTTCGACCACTTTCAAACTCTTGTTAACGCAATATCTCATGAACCCAAGCACCAAAGTCTTCAAATTTGGTGTCAGTCTACATTGGGGGATGACGCAGACACCAGTCTATTTTGGTGACCTTGACCTTATTTTCAAGGTGACTATGACACTTGACCAAATGATGTGTCTTACTAAACTCTATGTTAACGGCTGGGGACACTGGGACACTGCGATACTGCGTTAGTGGCAAACACTTGTTATGTATTGTTTTAATTTTTGTAGGAAAGTGTGCTATTCTTTGTCATATTGTCAAATCTGAAAACAAAAAAATCTTACCCTCAGTAATATGTTCAACTGGATTGTGTAATAATCATGTAAGAGAACGGCATTCGTAAGACAGTCATGTGTGCTGCCTGTTTGTTGAAGATGCTGGAGGAACTACCAATTGTTGATATGTGACAGTTGAACTGTCAGCTAGCACAGGTGGATCATCCAGCAAAACTCGTTCTGTCTCAACAGGCAATAATCGAGGCATTGTTAGAAATTCAGCAATGGAATAAAAGACGAAAAACTATGTGATTCTCAAAGGAATATTGTCAAATTTCCACCCTGCTTCCATATCGAATCTAATCGGTCATCTGCCCATACTCTACATGACTATTCTTGGTCATGTGATCGTCATGTGTCACGTGACCACACCTGTGTGCATACTGCTCTCACTTTGCATACTTGTCAGGTGATATAGTTAGTTGATTCTCTCACCAGTTTGGGTTGGAACCGTTCACATCAGTAGAATTAATATCGTCAGAATGAATGATGCTTTTCTAATGGCTTTCAATATATGTAAGGCGATAATATTACGAGAAACTGATAAAGGAATTCTTGAGTTGAATTTATCAAAGAAGATGTATCCTGATTTTCCCTAGTAATTTGTGGAATTTCATTACCAATCAAAAAAGGGACATTTTTCAAATCAACCAATTAGAATAAAAAATGCACGGAAGTCATGTTGCAATAAACTTGTCCTCAATTTCCATGGACATTCACTTTGTGATATTGAAACAACAAACACCAAGTAAACACTTTATTTGATATAAAAATATTGCCATATATTATAAATAATTGAAAAAAATAAAGTTAATATATACATATCAACATACCGGTATCAACACTTTGGAAACAAGTGGAGAGTACCTGTAAATGACCATGTCCTGTCAGGTCACAAGGCTGCTTGTCACTTAAAGTACAGTATTGGAATGTATTATATTATATATTATGTTTCAGATATGTAAAGATAGTACAAGCCATATACATATATTTATGTCCTTGCTACTTACTGGAAGTATTTTGGACACTAAGGTAGGTTAGATGCCTGATAATTGAACAGTGAAAGATTACATCGACAATTACTTTATACAATCGCCAAGAATCGTTCAGCACTGTCGCCAAATACGGTGTAGACTTTGAGTAACTCACAGTTACAATAGCACAGCGTGATCACACCCATCTGTTTGAATATTTGAAAGGAATGTTTGCATCCATTAGGATATATTGTCTGCTTAATGAGTTGAAGCGGACCGTTGGCTTTGAAACCCAAATTGCTGTAATTAAGAACAATGTGAAATGGGTTTGGAATGTGCTCAAACGGAGACAAGGGGTCCTGTTTCTAATGATTTACCGTCAACAAATACTGGGTAGACATGGTGACATATCGTCTGTGAATTTACGTATTTGTGACAAGTTTATCTAAATTGTTTTGAATAGATTAGATATTTTTGTGCTCACTACATAAATCAGTGGTGAGAGTCCAGGGTACAATATCATTCATGTTTTCATTTTCTCATGGGTCTTGCATGGAAGATGCTTAGTGTGTCAATTATGATTGATAACAATATCTTCCAACATGTTAAGAGTGAAGCGTGCTCAACAAGAATTGTGATGAGTTCATGTTGATGGTTGAGTCCCTACAAGGAGTTGAGTGAGGAGTCAGGGTAGAGGTGTGAGAAACGGCCAAGAGTCCAGATGGGGAACACGTTCCTGTAGTTCGTGTAGCTGATGGCACAAGACTTGTTGAACACGCCACTGATGTTCTCCTGCAGATACAAGCAGACACGTTCATACCACGTAACAGTGTAACAGTAACTCTTTACCTTCTCTAACAGATTTACTTACAACAGTGATGAATCATTTATCTCTTTGTTTAGGTGTTGAACATTTAGTTTTATATGTTTTGCAGAAACATATTTACTTGTTGATGTTAAAGCTCAAGTTGTATTTTATACAATGTGTGATTATGAGTACAAGATGGAGTTAAGCTCTGACCTGGGGCCAATCTCCGTTGTGCATCTGTCTGTCCATGATGAGTCGCACGCCCTTCTCCAGTACATCCAGACCCGGGTACCTGCAACACACATGCAACAGTCACCAACCGGATCATAGTCCACTCACCACAGACAGACAAACAGGATAGAGAGAAAGACAGACAGACAGACAGGAAGTGAGTACCTGACAGCCATGAGCGCCAGGAGAGCCCAGCAGGTGTTGACAATCTGTGACTTCTCACTGGCCACATATTCCCTCTGTTCACACGACTCAAAGTCCTCTCCCCACCCTCCGTCTGGGTTTTGTTTGCGCACCAGGAACTCGCAACCCTTCTTGACTGCCTCACATGCACTTTCCGTGTCATAGCGGTGTCCCATACATGCATATGCCTCCAGCCCAAACCATGTCCCGTACGTGAAGCATACACCCCAAGAACCTTCCCATGAGCCATCAGTGCGCTGCTTCCTGCTGATGAAGCTGAGTCCATCACTGAGGACAAAGCTAATCTCGTCCGCTCTGTATTCTGGTTGCTTCAGAGTGAAGTGCTTCAGTGCCTGCATGACTGCGGACGTGCACTCCACGTAGGTGTAGTCGATCATGATGTCTCCTGCAAACAGACAACCCTCAGTCAGGTTACATATATAGAGATTATTACCCAAAGAAGTGTGTCATATGACTTTTACGAAACGAGTGTAAATTTTTGTATTTTCCGAGCGAGAGCAAGGGTTATACATAAATTTGCACGAGTTTCGTAAAAGTCATATGCCACACTTTTGAGTGTAAAATTTCTTTATTACCCATTTTATTCCATTTGATTTGCGTAAAAATACCAGGAAACGGCCCACTTCTCTTGCGATGGCAAGCTACAGTGATGTCACGAACAATCTTTTTATGACGTCACAGACGAAAAAATACAGGAGGTCGCGGTGAAACAATGGTTGCTAGGCAAACATGATATGTGTACGCTCATATCAATAATAATAACTCTGTTATTTTCTACCATATGGGTAATAAGTGCTTATATAGTAGGTTACTTAGAATATTACTGCATGTTATTGTCTGTATTCAGTAGCATATGTCCGTCTGTCCAGTGCTTGATTACACAATATCTCATGAACCATCGAATGTCTTCAAGTTTGGTGACAATGTATATTGGCTTATTACGAAGACAACAGTCAACTTTGGCGACATTGACTTTATTTCTAAAGTCATCATTAATAATCTTACAACAACTGGCAGAACCAAAAAAATCACTTGATTTACTGGTATTCACACTCTTCCCTAATAAGTTTGCAGGAACATCTGGCTAGAGTGAAGAAGCTTACCAAACACTTCAGATGGGTTTGCAAGCTCCAGAAGTGCTCCTCCACGCATAGTCTCGTACGTGGCGTATCCCCCATCTTGGCACTTCATAGACAGCAGCTTTAACATCATCAACATCACAGCATTATGTAATCTCAGTAAAAAAAAAAATTTCAAAACACGTTTGACATGAAATAATTAAGGCATCCATGTAAATAGTTAGATAAACTACATCAAAATAATATATCTGACTAGTTTCTCACCACATCCACAGCCTGGTACAGTCTGTTTGCAGGTACTATCTGGGAGAGGTGCTGACACTGCTCCTGTAGAAGCATCACACTCTTGAGCCCCTCCGCTGTGCAGTCCGATACAATCCAGCCACAGTCCAGTGTGCTGAACGGAAACCCTCCCTGGACACAACAGAATGTCATCAGTTCACATCATCAAATTAATGGCCAAGTTAAAACCAGAGTCAGAAATGTGAAGTCACTGACGATAAAACCTTTTTATTATATGACGAGCATAGAAATACTGGGATTTATCAGTGAAATAAACTGTCTATCAAGCTACAGTGAAAATAACTTATATTTTCACTGCGAACGGTGACTGATATAATTTGACGTCATAAAACAATGGTCTCGCGCGGCGATTTGGCTTATGACGTCACAGTGTTACTGTGGTGACGGGCTGTTCCTTGCGGCCGCTTGGCATGAAAACGACCCTTTTTGGACATAACTACATGGATAATATCATAAAATAAATAGAATATCCATCAATTCTTGACAAATACCATGTCTATCTCATCTCGTGAGGTAGAAAAGTAATATATTTTCACTCGTGGCTGCGCCACTCGTGAAAATATAACCTTTCTACCTCACTCGATGAGATAAACATGGTATTAGTCAGGAAAATACAGATATCCTCTATATCTTCCAAAACAGGATCCCACAGTAGATATCGCTTGTGTGATATAAAGCGATATCTACAATCGTTATCTATATTGAAGATATCGCTACAATCAAATCGTCATAATCCTATTACATTATCGGTTAACATCACAAAGCATTTGCATCACTGAGAACACTGCTGAAAATGCTATGATGTCACAATGGTGATGACCTAACAATGCTATGACGCCATAATGCTTATGACGTTACAATGCTATGGCCTCACTGTGATCACTGCTGAAGAAGCTAAATGACAGTTTTGTGTTTCAAATATGCAGTCTTTGGCTAATAATTGTAAAATTATGATTTTGAATGATAAATAAAATCTCACCCTCGTGTCTTCTGATATCAAATATATCAACACTCGTGGATTACAGTAAAATTTGTAACTTTAATCAACTTGTGTTGATATATTTGATATCAGAAGACACTTCTCAATATTTCACACTGATGATACACCTGTCACACACTGACGATACACCTGTCACACACTGATGATACACCAGTCACACACTGATGATACACCTGTCACACACTGACCATACACCTGTCACACACTGATGATACACCTGTCCCACACTGATGATACACCTGTCACACACTGATGATACACCTGTCACACACTGATGATACACCTGTCACACACTGACCATACACCTGTCACACACTGATGATACACCTGTCACACACTGACAATACACCTGTCACACATTGATGATACACCAGTCACACACTGACGATACACCTGTCACACACTGATGATACACCTGTCACACTGATGATACACCTGTCACACACTGATGATACACCTGTCACACACTGATGATACACCAGTCACACACTGACGATACACCTGTCACACACTGATGATACACCTGTCACACACTGATGATACACCTGTCACACACTGATGATACACCTGTCACACACTGACCATACACCTGTCACACACTGATGATACACCTGTCCCACACTGATGATACACCTGTCACACACTGATGATACACCTGTCACACACTGATGATACACCTGTCACACACTGACCATACACCTGTCACACAGTGATGATACACCTGTCACACAGTGATGATACACCTGTCACACACTGATGATACACCTGTCACACACTGATGATACACCTGTCACACACTGACCATACACCTGTCACACAGTGATGATACACCTGTCACACAATGATATACACCTGTCACACACTGATGATACACCTGTCACACACTGATGATGCACCTGTCACACACTGATGATACACCTGTCACACACTGATGATACACCTGTCACACAATGATATACACCTGTCACACACTGATGATACACCTGTCACACACTGATGATACACCTGTCACACACTGACCATACACCTGTCACACAGTGATGATACACCTGTCACACAATGATATACACCTGTCACACACTGATGATACACCTGTCACACACTGATGATGCACCTGTCACACACTGATGATACACCTGTCACACACTGATGATACACCTGTCACACACTGATGATGCACCTGTCACACAGTGATGATACACCTGTCACACACTGATGATACATCTGTCACACACTGATGATACACCTGTCACACACTGATGATACACCTGTCACACACTGATGATACACCTGTCACACTGATGATGCACCTGTCACACACTGATGATACATCTGTCACACACTGATGATACACCTGTCACACAGGTGATACACCTGTCACACTGATGATACACCTGTCACACACAGATGATATACCTGTCACACTGATGATACACCTGTCACACTGATGATACACCTGTCACACACTGATGATACACCTGTCACACACTGATGATACACCTATCACACTGATGATACACCTGTCACACACTGATGATACACCTGTCACACACTGATGATACACATGTCACACACTGATGATACACGTCACACACCAATGATACAAATGTCACACACCAATGATACACCTGGCGCATACCGATGATACACCATGTTATCTACGCACTCACTTTATTCATCTGCCGGTAGTACTGACTGTAGCTGGGTGGGTTGTCAGGGATCTGTGTGTCGTGGAGGAACTGGTGAGCTTTCTGTAGACACGGAGCGAACTCCTTCACTTGTGCTGCTCCTGTCTATTTGGGACAGACAATATCCTAGGTTTTATTAAAATAAACTGAAATATTTTGTCACGTTTTTAACATTACTGTACCTTACACGAAAGTTTTTCAATGGAAGATCAAGTCTCAAATAAAAACACAGTACTTTAATCAATGTATTAATTCACGCTGTGCTGAAGTTGTTATGGTGAGCCTTGTTACAGCTCCTAGTGAGTGAATCTGAGAGAGAGTGAGATCTGCCCTACCTCAAGGATGGCCTGCACAGCAAAGCAAGTGTCCCACAACTGTGATCCGTTGGTGCCCTACAAACAGACAGAACTTGTCATCAAGCACCTTCAACCCTTACCAACTGACAGTTTTCAGTGTAAGCTTTTAAAATAGCAAAGAAATGTTAATATAGGCGTTGTTGATATTTCCTTTTGCATCAAAAGCAATAATACTTTCATATGTACATGTCATCTTGAAGTTATTGATTTCTTGTTCATATTGTAAGTTATCTTGATTGACAGAGAAAGCTCAACTGCAACTGCTGGGTCATATCCCAAAACATTAAACGATTCTCGTCAATTCGTCGATCAATTCAAGGATGCTGCGATGGTAGACCAATGCAAACATCAGTAAATAGCTAAACCAGGGGAGAACAATCAACAACAGAAAAGCGAGACTTTTTTGTTTTGAATAAAGATTTAATTATCATGTTTCGGGTGCCTTTCTGCACCCTTCATGATTTTGAGAGAGTAGGTAATGTATGCGTGATATACTTACATTCATTTTCATTCCATCAAGACCAAGCCTGGAACAAGGGAACAGTCATCATCACTGACAATAGAATCTGAACAGTGCCAGATTTGAAGATATAGCCTGGTTGAATCTTGACAAAGTTACTACCGTATTCATCCTAATAAACGCCCTCTCCTAATAAACGCCCCCCTAAGCCATTTTTGACTCGCGTAAATTGGCCCCTAATAAACGCCCCCCTTTTGTATCGACTAACCTTACTGATATTTCACTGAAGAAGAGTTTTCAATCTTGCTATCAACCTCATATGTCCAGTAAAGTGTAAGGTAAATGGTATATCCAGTCCCCCGGCGACTGGCGAATGTCTGTAACGATCAGTCACTACACATTCTATGCAACCGCCATGTTTTAAGAAACAGGAAAATGTCTTGCTCAACTCTCTTGGAAGATGTCCCACAACTACATTTAACTCTTCTTTACATTTATTTGTTAAAATCGATGTTCCATTTTCTTTTGGACATCAACAGACATTTTTTAAAATAAACGCCCCCTTTACGATTTGTTAAAGTCATTTTAATAAACGCCCCCTTTTTCCAATTTTTTAAACGCCCAGGGCTTCTATTACGGCGAATACGGTATATGGATAACCCATGATACCGAGGATATGGTACGGTTGTGGACCCTGATAGGAAGGAAAAACCCGAGGATGCGAAGTATCCGAGGGTTTTTCCTGACTATCAGGGTCTACAACCGTACCATATCCGAGGTAGAATGGGTTATCAATATTATCAACCGTTTTTAAGTGTAAAACAGGCTTTTTACGTGTTATCGCGTTATATTGAAGATCCCTGGCGTTATATTGAGGATCCCTGGGTGATGTCAGCCGCGCTATATGAGTTTCTTTTGTACCGTGATATCTCGTCTGCCCCCTTAGCGCAGTAGTCAGAGGCGCTGACTCAGTAACTGCATGTGATAGTGGATACGGGTTCGAGACGCACTTTCTGCAAAACATTTGCTGTACATATTCTGTCGTAAACTAATGAAATTTTTCAAAATTAGTCTAAGTTAGTTTCTTCAGATCTTTACTTTCAAGCCGTCATCTTAACAAATATATCAGGGTTTACAATCCTTATAATTCCTTCTAACAGGGTTTACAAGTGTATGTGTAAACCCTCCTGGAGGGAATTACAAGGTTGTAAGTCCCTCGTACCGGGTGATACGGTTTAGAAAGGTAATTTCAAGTATCACGTTATATGGCTGGTAGGTTGATAAATTAGGATAATATGTGATTGAGATATTGATACTAGTCATTCAACAGATTATAATATGTGAAGTCAGTTTTGTATGCTTAATTATCTTCTCATATATAGTCACATGGATTTATAGATTGAAATATAGTTATATAGATAGATGGGCAGGCAGAGAGAAACAGGAATACATAATGACAGACATACTAAACAACAAACAAGACAGCAAGAGACAGACAGAGAGACAGAGAGACGAACCAGAGGTAGTCTGGGACACGGTGCTGGTGGGTGATGAAGGCCTTGCAGTCTGGACCCTCTCTGTGCCACCGCACCAGCATCTGCATCACCTTGGACACCTGCAACATAACACATCACTACACCTGCAATATAACACATCACTACACCTGCAATATAACACATCACTACCCCTGCAATTTAACACATCACTACACAGATCTGGTGTCAAATACTACACTACCCCTGCAATATTACACACCACTACACAGATCTGGTGTCAAATACTACACTACCCCCCAATATTACATATCGCTACACAGATCTGGTGTCAAATACTACACTACACCTACAATATTACACATCAATACACAGATCTGGTGTCAAATACTACACTACCCTCCAATATTACATATCGCTACACAGATCTGGTGTCAAATACTACACTACACCTACAATATTACACATCAATACACAGATCTGGTGTCAAATACTACACTACCCCCCAATATTACATATCGCTACACAGATCTGGTGTCAAATACTACACTACCCTCCAATATTACATATCGCTACACAGATCTGGTGTCAAATACTACACTACACCTACAATATTACACATCAATACACAGATCTGGTGTCAAATACTACACTACCCCCCAATATTACATATCCCTACACAGATCTGGTGTCAAATACTAAACTACCCCTGCAATATTACACATCACTACACAGATCTGGTGTCAAATACTACACTACCCTCCAATATTACATATCGCTACACAGATCTGGTGTCAAATACTACACTACACCTACAATATTACACATCAATACACAGATCTGGTGTCAAATACTACACTACCCCCCAATATTACATATCCCTACACAGATCTGGTGTCAAATACTACACTACCCCTGCAATATTACACATCACTACACAGATCTGGTGTCAAATACTACACTACCCTCCAATATTACATATCGCTACACAGATCTGGTGTCAAATACTACACTACACCTACAATATTACACATCAATACACAGATCTGGTGTCAAATACTACACTACCCCCCAATATTACATATCGCTACACAGATCTGGTGTCAAATACTACACTACACCTACAATATTACACATCAATACACAGATCTGGTGTCAAATACTACACTACCCTCCAATATTACATATCGCTACACAGATCTGGTGTCAAATACTACACTACCCCTGCAATATTACACATCACTACACAGATCTGGTGTCAAATACTACACTACCCTCCAATATTACATATCGCTACACAGATCTGGTGTCAAATACTACACTACACCTACAATATTACACATCAATACACAGATCTGGTGTCAAATACTACACTACCCCCCAATATTACATATCCCTACACAGATCTGGTGTCAAATACTACACTACCGTCCAATATTACATATCGCTACACAGATCTGGTGTCAAATACTACACTACACCTACAATATTACACATCAATACACAGATCTGGTGTCAAATACTACACTACCCTCCAATATTACATATCGCTACACAGATCTGGTGTCAAATACTACACTACCCCTGCAATATTACACATCACTACACAGATCTGGTGTCAAATACTACACTACCCCTGCAATATAACACATCACTACACAGATCTGGTGTCAAATACTACACTCAACTGGGAGTTTGAGGGTGTTTCACTGCACTTAAAAACATTTGGAATGCATTTTGTATTGAAGACTTTTAGCTCTTTCCTTACAGATCATTAATCTAGCTATCAAGTAATCTGTCATCCTTTTGTACTTGTAAATGGATGTGCTGTCTAGGAGTCAACTAGGAAGTTAATGTGTTGTCTAGGAGTTGACTTCTTAATTAATGTGCTGATATCAGACAAACCGGTCCAATGCTGATCCCCTTAGTGAACTCATCATCAGCGCAGATGTGATCGTAACACTTCTCTAAGGCTTTTTCTCGCAGAATCGAGTTGTGGAATGCTTCATACCAGTCCAGGAAATCTACAAGTTTTAGTTTGAAAAAGTAAAAAAAGTATTTTTTTTGGCATATTAATTATTGTACCATAACTCTTTGAAATACTTGTATCTGTTTATCTTCTGTGGAAAATCAGAAACGGTATAATTTGGTTATAGAGTGCTGTGTTTACTTGTTTTCACGCAATAACGTTAATGAATTTAAGAAATGCTTCAATGTACATAGTAATGTTTTTCACTGAACCATTGTTAGAATGAAAAAAAGCACCAAATGAAATCAGGAATGAAATCTTAAAGTGATTAAAACGAGATCCAACACAGCGAAAGTTCACAATGCAGCTGTAAAGACGGTGGTCTTTCCAACAGGAAGGGGTATCAAGCAAGGAGCGAGTATATAGACGTGTATAGACGTACAGAAGGCGGTGTTGAGGAGCGTGTATATAGACGTGTATAGACGTACAGAAGGCGGTGTTGAGGAGCGTGTATATAGACGTGTATAGACGTACAGAAGGCAGTGTTGAGGAGCGTGTATAAAGACGTGTATAGACGTACAGAAGGCGGTGTTGAGGAGCATGTAAGTATAGACGTACAGAAGGCAGTGTTGAGGAGCGTGTATATAGACGTGTATAGACGTACAGAAGGCGGTGTTGAGGAGCGTGTATATAGACGTGTATAGACGTACAGGGCAGTGTTGAGGAGCGTGTATAAAGACGTGTATAGACGTACAGAAGGCGGTGTTGAGGAGCATGTAAGTATAGTCGTACAGAAGGCAGTGTTGAGGAGCGTGTATAAAGACGTACAGAAGGCAGTGTTGAGGAGCGTGTATATAGACGTACAGAAGGCAGTGTTGAGGAGCGTGTATATAGACGTGTATAGACGTACAGAAGGCAGTGTTGAGGAGCGTGTATATAGACGTGTATAGACGTACGGAAGGCGGTGTTGAGGAGCGTGTATATAGACGTGTATAGACGTACAGAAGGCGGTGTTGAGGAGCGTGTATATAGACGTGTATAGACGTACAGAAGGCAGTGTTGAGGAGCGTGTATAAAGACGTGTATAGACGTACAGAAGGCGGTGTTGAGGAGCATGTAAGTATAGACGTACAGAAGGCAGTGTTGAGGAGCGTGTATATAGACGTGTATAGACGTACAGAAGGCGGTGTTGAGGAGCGTGTATATAGACGTGTATAGACGTACAGAAGGCAGTGTTGAGGAGCGTGTATAAAGACGTGTATAGACGTACAGAAGGCGGTGTTGAGGAGCATGTAAGTATAGACGTACAGAAGGCAGTGTTGAGGAGCGTGTATAAAGACGTGTATAGACGTACAGAAGGCAGTGTTGAGGAGCGTGTATATAGACGTACAGAAGGCAGTGTTGAGGAGCGTGTATATAGACGTGTATAGACGTACAGAAGGCAGTGTTGAGGAGCGTGTATATAGACGTGTATAGACGTACAGAAGGCAGTGTTGAGGAGCGTGTATAAAGACGTGTATAGACGTACAGAAGGCGGTGTTGAGGAGCGTGTATATAGACGTGTATAGACGTACAGAAGGCGGTGTTGAGGAGCGTGTATATAGACGTGTATAGACATACAGAAGGCAGTGTTGAAGAGCGTGTATATAGACGTGTATAGACGTACAGAAGGCGGTGTTGAGGAGCGTGTATAGACGTACAGAAGGCAGTGTTGAGGAGCGTGTATAAAGACGTGTATAGACGTACAGAAGGCGGTGTTGAGGAGCGTGTATAAAGACGTGTATAGACGTACAGAAGGCAGTGTTGAGGAGCGTGTATAAAGACGTGTATAGACGTACAGAAGGCGGTGTTGAGGAGCGTGTATATAGACCTGTATAGACGTACAGAAGGCAGTGTTGAAGAGCGTGTATATAGACGTGTATAGACGTACAGAAGGCGGTGTTGAGGAGCGTGTATAAAGACGTGTATAGACGTACAGAAGGCAGTGTTGAGGAGCGTGTATAAAGACGTGTATAGACGTACAGAAGGCGGTGTTGAGGAGCGTGTATAAAGACGTGTATAGACGTACAGAAGGCAGTGTTGAGGAGCGTGTATAAAGACGTGTATAGACGTACAGAAGGCGGTGTTGAGGAGCGTGTATAAAGACGTGTATAGACGTACAGAAGGCAGTGTTGAGGAGCGTGTATAAAGATGTGTATAGACGTATAGAAGGCGGTGTTGAGGAGCGTGTATAAAGACGTGTATAGACGTACAGAAGGCGGTGTTGAGGAGCGTGTATATAGACGTGTATAGACGTACAGAAGGCAGTGTTGAAGAGCGTGTATATAGACGTGTATAGACGTACAGAAGGCGGTGTTGAGGAGCGTGTATATAGACGTACAGAAGGCGGTGTTGAGGAGCGTGTATATAGACGTGTATAGACGTACAGAAGGCGGTGTTGAGGAGCCAACTGTGGGGGGTGTAGAGGTCCGCAGTGCTGATGTTGTTCCTCTGGGTCTGCCAGTCCATCGTGTAGTAGTCACTCACGTACAGCTCCTACTCACAAAATAATCAAGGAAACATGGTAGAATGTAACTCAGAGTAATGTTCGACCAAGGTTCGTACAGTGTTTCGACTCAAATGTCATGAAAGAGTACAAAACAAAATATTATCAACAGAAAATTAATTTCAGCAAACCAAACTATCGGTCAGTTTTCACTAGAGCCAAATTGACAGTTATTGAAACATTGTTTGACGGAGCCTTGCTACGGAGAGAGGGAGAGAGGGAGAGAGGGAGAGAGGTGAGCAGACCTTTCTGAGAGCAAGAATAAGGGGGTCCTCCTGAGCCTTGATCCTCTTGCCATAGCAGTAGGCCATGGGCAGGTACACCTGGCGGCAGTGACACCACATCTTGGAGGGGTGCAGGGGAATCCACTCGGGCAGAACCCTGACATACACAATACACAATACACTTTAAGTTACTCACATGATGTACCTTATATTCCATTATGTATTTTGAGCATTTCATCATTCATTCAAGTTCAACAAAGCAAATATTTCATCATATCTTTTCTCTAACATTTGCAATAATTTTCAAAATGTTGTATAACCCCGAATATTGCATTTCAAACAACAATATTCCCAGCCACTTTTGTTTGACATCCATCCCTGTGTCCTTCACAAATTTAAGATCGTGAAGCACATGGAATTCCTCCAGCTAATGCTCAATGAAAATAGAGGATATCAGCTTCTTATGAATTCATCAGAAAGAGAAAGCAGATAATAAGATGGTGGACTCAATGATCGTAACTATAGCAACATAGGTGTCAACTTCTTATTACATGATTTGAAATAAACTTTCTTTTCTATTTTGAGTCAAATGGGGAAAGTCCTTATATGAAAAGTTGATAAACTGGTCATTTATATTTATTACATATACATTATATTTATTTCCGGTTAAAGCAAAATGAATGGTTCTTGACAAATCATTTCCCTTAAAAAACTTGTCACATAAACCAATAAGAGATACGTCTGACCAGATCTCCGGGAAGAGCGAGTGCATGCCGTCCCAGCTGTACACGTTGAGCACCGCCAGCCAGCACTTGCCCCACGACGGGATCGCAGCTGCACCGCCTGCAGACACATGGTGTAACATGGAGTTATATAAAGTATCATGCCATAACATAGAAAAAAGGTGTAACATATTCAGAAGCAATATAGTGTAGCTTGTAGCATGTTGGTGAAACATTCAGCTACTAAGTGCAACATGCAGCAAGCAGTAACATAGGGTAACATGTTCTACAAAGTAAAAGTGAACTCATGTGTAGGGTAAAATATCATAGTTATAAATTTAATTCAGCAACATTGAAGTCACACATTTTCTTGATGAAAGGGTAGGCAAAAACATGGCACTGTATTGTTTATCAACAATAAAGAAATTGTTTTACAGAAATCTTGCTTTTCTATGTATTGCTCTTTAGAAGTTATTCCAAGATTGGATGACTTAATGAACTTTGTGTAACATACTGTAACATCAAGTTACATGATTTGATATGAAGAAACATGGGGTTATATGATGTAAAAGGGTGTTACATGTTGTAATATTGTGTAACATATTAACTGAAATATTTTAAAATAGTATGTGTAACATATTTAGCAACAAAGTTACATACGGTAGAAATTCAGTGTAAGGACTATACACATTGTAACATTTTGAAACATGTATCAACATTCAGTATGAAATCATTTGTGACACGAATTAATGTTTAGTGACACATGGATAAAATCTGTGCTAGTTACGGGACAGCTCCAATTTCTGGCAATCAATCACATTTGCACAACTGCAAAGTAAGTGTATAAAAATTCTCATTTCATTATGCTTGGAGTCCATGGTTTTAGTCTGGTGCAGACGTTTGTATTGTACACTCACCCAGTTTATGTAGCAGAGTCCGGGCCTTCACCAGGTCTGCATCGTCTGGGGGTACACCCAGGAGGCGCATCACTACGTAGTTGAGAGCACAACCAAACACTGTAGGGGGGCCCTCGATATGGCTGAAACAAGGTCCTCAACATCTAACAATGTACTTTTATTATTGTGTTTTATTTTACACAGCAATCAGACTATGTTACTTTGATGAAGGCAAACAATTTCACAGACAACCCTTATCACTGTTTTCCTACCACTGTTGGTCTGTTATGCAACTGTGACTGTTGAGTGAAGTTTTATTAACTATCTGGTACTCACAGCCCCCATCCCCCGTCTGGACACTGCACAGAGCGGAGGTAGCGGATCATCTCCAGAGTCTGCTGCCGTGTGAAGGGAGTCCCAGTTATGTAGCATGTGATCACCAGACCTGCAACAGTCACAACCCTCTATACTCCTCTACCTGTCTGCCAGTCAGTACCTGGCATGAGGAACTGACAGAGGGACAGAGGGACAGACAGAGAGAGTACCTGGCATGAGGAACTGACAGAGGGACAGACAGACAGACAGAGAGTACCTGGCATGAGGAACTGACAGAGGAACTGACAGACAGACAGAGGGACAGACAGAGAGAGTACCTGGCATGAGGAACTGACAGAGGGACAGACAGAGAGAGTACCTGGCATGAGGAACTGACAGAGGGACAGACAGAGAGAGTACCTGGCATGAGGAACTGACAGAGGGACAGACAGACAGACAGAGAGTATCTGGCATGAGGAACTGACAGAGGAACTGACAGACAGACAGAGGGACAGACAGAGAGAGTACCTGGCATGAGGAACTGACAGAGGGACAGACAGAGAGATTACCTGGCATGAGGAACTGACAGAGGGACAGACAGAGAGAGTACCTGGCATGAGGAACTGACAGAGGGACAGACAGAGAGAGTACCTGGAATGAGGAACTGACAGAGGAACTGACAGACAGACAGAGGGACAGACAGAGAGAGTACCTGGCATGAGGAACTGACAGAGGGACAGACAGAGAGACAGACAGAGTACCTGGCATGAGGAACTGACAGAGGAACTGACAGAGGGACAGACAGAGAGAGTACCTGGCATGAGGAACTGACAGAGGGACAGACAGAGAGAGTACCTGGCATGAGGAACTGACAGAGGGACAGACAGAGAGAGCACCTGGCATGATGAACTGACAGAGGGACAGACAGAGAGAGTACCTGGCATGAGGAACTGATAGAGGAACTGACAGAGGAACTGACAGAGGGACAGACAGAGAGAGTACCTGGCATGAGGAACTGACAGAGGGACAGACAGAGAGAGTACCTGGCATGAGGAACTGACAGATGGACAGACAGAGAGACAGACAGAGAGAGTACCTGGCATGAGGAACTGACAGAGGAACTGACAGAGGGACAGACAGAAAGAGTACCTGGCATGAGGAACTGACAGACGGACAGACAGAGAGAGTACCTGGCATGAGGAACTGACAGAGGGACAGACAGAGAGAGTACCTGTCATGAGGAACTGACAGAGGGACAGACAGAGAGAGTACCTGGCATGAGGAACTGACAGAGGGACAGACAGAGAGAGTACCTGGCATGAGGAACTGACAGAGGGACAGACAGAGAGAGTACCTGTCATGAGGAACTGACAGAGGGACAGACAGAGAGAGTACCTGGCATGAGGAACTGACAGAGGGACAGACAGAGAGAGTACCTGGCATGAGGAACTGACAGAGGGACAGAGGGACAGACAGACAGACAGACAGAGAGTAACTGGCATGAGGAACTGACAGACAGACAGAGGGACAGACAGAGAGAGTACCTGGCATGAGGAACTGACAGAGGGACAGAGGGACAGACAGACAGACAGACAGAGAGTACCTGGCATGAGGAACTGACAGAGGGACAGAGGGACAGACAGACAGACAGAGAGTACCTGGCATGAGGAACTGACAGACAGACAGAGGGACAGACAGACAGAGAGAGTACCTGGCATGAGGAACTGACAAGGAGACAGACAGAGAGAGTACCTGGTAGGGGTGACTATTGACCCAACGAGACTATTGCGATAGTGATAGTCTATTGCCACTTACTATTGCGATAGCAATAGACTATTGTAACTTACTATTGCAATAACTATTGCAATATCTTTTTTGGGTACAAATATGCAATAATCAGCTAGATTTCTTATAGGTTTTAGTAGAAATGTTTAATTGATGTAAGGACTACGAAAAAAAAACGAAAATCAGTAAAGAAATAATAATGGAAAGACTTTTTTGTTATTTTGCTATTTCCTATCTCCAGAGTTTCCCTTTTGACATTCTAAAATGACAAATCTTGAATCAAATGCAGTGAGGTTTGTGTAAATCATTCATAATTATGGGAAATTTAATAGTTTTGATAGTATCGATAGTTTACCTTACTATTGCGATAGCGATAGTGTTTTTGTATATACCATCTATATAGTAGTATTGCCAAGCCAACTATTGCGATGCATCGATAGTTCGATTTATTGTTACACCCCTAGTACCTGGCATGAGGAACTTACAAAGAGAGAGACAGAGAGACAGACAGACAGAGTACCTGGCATGAGGAAGAGCGGTCCTCCGTAGTCTCCTGCCCAGTGACCATCTTCAGCCTGGAGAGCTGAGTAGAACTTGAGTGCATTGTGCGCGCTTTGCTTCGAGGTCTGAGCTGTCGGTAGAGACGGAGCTAGATCCGACTGTAGAAATAAAACCTTCAACTCAGTACATGTAGTAGTTGTTTCAATGAATGTCTTTTGTCAATTGTGTCAAATTAATTAAACTTTTCTTACAATCGGTACCCAAAATCTAAATTTGGTCTTCCTATCTGGGACCTTGACAAATGCACAAACTATTTGGTGGTTTTGTTGCCCATGGTAAGGTTCCAATAACTTTAAATCGTCTTTATTATATTTAGGCCATGCTGGAACCAGCACCCTTACATTTTAGTTCTTTGTCATTACCTCTTTCCTGACTTAATAATGCCAGTGCCATACTTTTGTCAGACCTTGAACCGTGGGAACGGAGGTACGCCCACGAAATAGTGGAAACAATGAACTTTTCAAAATTATTTTCTGCCCCTGACACCGTTCAGTTGTATCAAGTGTTTCAATTCAAGTGAAGCATGATCGTGTACAGAGAAAAAACTGTTAGTATGTTTATGCAGCTCAGTAACCTAATTGACAAATGCGTTAAGAGTTGAATTAGATAAATCAATCAATAGTTCAGATCTCTCTGTCTCTGTGACAACACAACTCTTACCGTGTCTAGGCCGAGGGAATGTTTCTCCAACAGCGTCTGTTCTCTCTCCGGAGTCGTGTCTGGGTCGACGTAGTGCCATGTCTGTCTGCCCACCACGTTACTCAGTCGCCACCGTGTCAGGTCTGTGGCTGGAGCCGTCTTGTACGGACCACCGCGGTTTCGCCGCATTGAATTATCATATTTGAACGGCATTTCAATTCTGAATAGAACAAAATCATATTTCAAATGGTTTATGAATTTATATGAATTTCATTATAACATGATTTCAAAAGTCTATAGAATTATACCGAATTTCCTCTTATTGGGGCCGGGCCTCAAATAAGAGCCGGGCCTCTCATAGCAGCCGGGGGTTAAAGGTACCCAAATGTGAATAAGAACCAAGCCTCCAATAAGGGCCGGGCCTCTAATAGGGGCCTGGTTAATATTGTTACAGTTATTACTCCCTACTAGACATTATATCTAAGATATATCTCTGTTCAAATGTTCCCAATCACTGAGGGGGGGATAAAGTACCACGTTAAATCTTGTTTATATCAAATAGTGAGGAGTCATTCTCAGAAATTTTAGTTAGTTATTATAGGTGACCATGTGTATTGGTCAAACCTGAAAATAAAATAAGGGCCGGGCCTCAAATATTATTTAGAGCCGGGCCTCCAATAAGCAACTGGGGGTAAGAGCCCTCAATACATGTTAATAAGGGCCCGGGCTCTATTAGAGGAAATATGGTATTTTATTTATTGGCCAAACAACGATTCCAACCCTTAATTGTCAATACAATGTACCGTGAATCCTTGAATAATCACCTGCCTGAATAATCGCTGTGTCTGAGTCCTCTTTGAAACAAATAATCGCCCGCCTTGATTCGCCGGGTTAAATTTAGCAAATGTAAATGAACTAATGGCTATCTCCTTTTCAAAAATAATTCCGACATAAGCATATGTATGCAAAGTTAAACCTCATGATATATGCTCTTCGTTTACAATATTCATAATTCATAACATAGTGCAATGATGCATGTTTAATCGCCTGCCTCGAATAATTGCCTGCCTTGAATAATCGCCGGGTCAAATCGTTGTTTGAAATTAATAATCGCCTGGCGATTATTTAAGGTATCTGTAAATTGAAATGTATGGAGTTACACTACAGCAATATCATAGATTTATGAAACAGCGAGCATACGCGTGCATAGCATATTTCTTGAAAACTACATCTTTAATAATACAAACCAATCACTTTGATAGAATATAACAGTATCGATAAGCGGGATAGATTATATAGGGCTGTATAGACCATGATTGATAAGCAAAACACTGGCACTGGCAGTGACACTCTCTCACTGCATTCACTGCATCAGTCGGACTGAAATTGACTTTCATCGAGAACGAGACAAGTGTGAATTAAAATGGTACCTGTATATATACTGTATGTCTATCCTGACACCCGAACTGTAGCGTGTATCTCAGCTGGAAGTCCTCCTTATCGGTTGGACAAGCGAGCATGTTGATCACGCCGTATGTTGACATCCATCGAAAGGGAAACCTTGTCCAATCAGCTTGCCGCGATACGGGATATCCCCTTTCTAAAATTAGGAACATCACTCGATGACGCTTCCGATTTTGCGAAGAACGATAACTGCTGTATAACCTACATTTATCCAATGGGCGGTTAAATTCCCTTTGATGTTTTTGAGACGATATAGCATGTATCAAGGAAAGTATGGTTGTATCTATGACGTCACTTATTTATCAGCCACAGTTATTTTAAACTCTCTGATAGGACCACAGTGGAGCTGCAGGGCGGTCGAAGGGCGGAGCTACAGACACCTGGCTGACGACCTTGAGTAATTACAACAATGTTGCAAAACCAGATGACATCAAAGGGCTGTGTGTCGCTCAGTAGAAAAAAACAAATGTCACTCCTTTACTGATAAAACAAATAATCAGCTGATTAGAAACTATAAACAATATTCTAAAACAACATCATTGTTTTTAAATTGTCATAGATTAACACGAAGATAATCAATCCAGCGGAAAATAATGAACCGTCATTTAGGGATGATAATTATTCACTTGACAATTCTGTATGTTGATGTAAGAAGAAATTTCACATGGCTCGCAAACACCAGCCGGGAAAAGGAAATGCGGGACTGGTTCCAAAGCCCGACTGACTTCCTTTAGTGAAACGGGTAAACGGTAAAGCTGATTTTTCCAGACAGAAAATCATGTCACGTGACAGGCGCATATTTGTCGAACGTTGCCCATTGGATAAAACAGATACATGATTGACACAAGTTGGTGTATACAAAATATCATCTCGCTATCACTCACTCGGGGGCTCCGCCCCCTCGTGAGACGATAGCTCGATGATATTTTGTATACACCACTTGTGTCATCATGTATCTATTACATAGGCCTACTAGCCTACATTAGTGAATCGATCGGTCATATCTGAACTGATCTCGAGTTGTCTTTTAGATTCACTGGCGATCATTTGCATCAATATATATCTCAACATGCTATACGTGTAAATAGAAAAACAGGATAATTTTCTGGGTTTTTTCCCCCTGAAAGTTTCCCCCCAGATTATTTTACGTTAAAATGTTTTTTAAAAATGTCATTTAAAATTGTTTCAAGACAAGCAAACCAGTAGGCCTAATGTAGCTAACATACATGTTAATGATAGCGGTTAATCTTATTTTACTGCATCAAGGCATAATAAGACATGAACTGTCCGTCCATCCGTCCATCCGTCTGTAAACTTTTCGCATTTTCGTGTTCTTCTTCGGAACCACTTCGTCTAGGGAGCTGGAAGTTTGTGTACAGACTCCTTGGCTAATGGGGATTCTTAATTGTAAAATTGGCGACCCTGTGACCCCAAATAGAGTCACAGGGGTCACGACTAAAAACCTATTTTCATGTTCTTCTCAACAAATCTACGTTGTGATAACGTTGTCACAACATCAGCTTTTCGTTCTCCTTACGTAGATCCTGACGTCGTCACAACGTCAGTTTGTAGACTCCCAAACAGGTTGCTACAACGTGGTGTTTCTACGTAATTACGATGTTGTGAGGACGTTGTAACGACGTCTATTTTTACGTTGTCCTAACGTAGATCCTGACGTCGTCACAACGTCATTTTGTAGACTCCGAGAAAGGTTGCTACAACGTAGTGTTTCTACGTAATCACGACGTTGTGAGGACGTTGTAACGACGTCTATTTTTACGTTGTCCTAACGTAGATCCTGACGTCGTCACGACGTCATTTTGTAGACTCCCAGAAAGGTTGCTACAACGTGGTTTTCCAACCTAATTGCGACGTTGTCAGGACGTTGGAATGACGACTTTGATTACGTCGTCCTAACGTAGATTTCTGACGTCTTCATAACGTCATTCTGCAGACTCCCATAAAGGTTGCTACAACGTGGTTTTTCTGCCTATATAAGATGCTGTGAAGACGTGAAAATGACGTCTATTTCCACGTATCTTACGTAGATTTCGGACGTCGCCAAGACGTCATTTGTTGTCTCCCAAATGCATTACGACGTTCTGAGAACGTTGTAATATGACATGTATTTTTAAAACACAAAGATAACAGACAGATGAAGCTTTGATTATACTTTTTAAATTGATAAAATTAAAAGTTAAAGTTAGCCTTTTCTCCGATTAGCTTGTTTCGATGCCCATTAGCTTGTTCTCTTGTCCATTAGCTTGTTTCCTTGTCAGCTGTTGCTCTCTGCAAACAAATAATACACATTTATAGACTTTGAATTTATAACAAAGTAGTCAGGGAAATTAGTTCTTTTTGTATCAAGCATATTGAAGTAAGTAGACAGTTTTTATGATAATGCTTTATTTCTTATACACATATACACACCACAATAACATTGCTAACATTAATGATAAAACAGTAGAGATTTAATTAAACAATTTGGTTAAAATGAATATTACAGGGAGGTATGATCATGTTAACTATCACAACAATACAGTAGTAGGCACGATAAACAAATAGTTACCTGTTGAAATCGAGGCCCGCCATGTTGAGATGGAGCATGTTTAGGCATTCCGAAACTTCCTTTTCGACATCTACTTCATTTGCAGTATCGTTGGTTATGTAGGCTTCTGCAAAATGGAGAATGGATTAATGTTAATAGAGTAGTATAATTACAAATCTCTCTCTCTCTCTCTCTCTCCTGTGCGTTTAGCACAGAAGATCTAAAACCCACAGAAGATCATATCAATGTGCTTAAAAGGACATTCGTATGTATGGGAGAAACGGGTTAGAAGTTTTAAGAACTACACTAAAAACAAACGGAAGAATGGTTACCTTGTAAGCCTGACACTATTCTCTGTTCTGTTCTCAGTATTTTTCAAGACATTGTCCAGCTTGGAGAGAGCGGGAGCGGGCGTCATTCTTGACGGCAAGTGCAGTTAGTTATCACAAGACAGGAAATATCAGATTACAACACCTGTGCATGCAAGTTCCACGATAGGGGATATTCCCACAGTAATTGAAAGACTGACCCATATTTATCCCATATTTGACCGTTTGCAGCAACCATGAAATGGGTATAGTAGGCCTTCGTCTGGGTTCTAAAATGAAATTAATGAATTTCTATACAATGAGAAAGCGGGGTCGACCGGATCAGTTTGAACATAAGAACAATGTATATATATTTTTCTATATTCAGGTTTTAAATATCAAGGATGTGTATCATATAAATCATGTATTCATGTATATTTCACGTGAAAGTTGTTTCAGAAATAACAACCCATAGGAGTCCCATATATACATTAGTGTGTTTTGTTGATTTTCATATCGCATTACGCATTTTGTTTAAATAATTGTTTAGTTTATAAGATATACTCCATTGTTTTACAATATCGTGAAAGTATATTCTTTCATTGCAACTTATAATTAATGTATATTTGAGAACCCCATGCTCTGCGCCCCCTTATGTATGGTAAATTATACATAACGAAACCAACCATTCATTTACGAAACTGGTCTTTAGAGAAACAAGATGCGGCAGTAACTATAACATCAAAGCAAGTAACAATATAAAGTTTCTGAAACACGAAGTAGACGTAATTGAAAGGACAAAATTTATGAAAATAATTCTACATCTTCTCAAGATACCAAAATATAATCTTACCAGTATGGATACAGTCATTCAGTAGCGCTTCACCTCGATTTTAAATCAACTATTTCATGATGAATATTCCATTATCATTGACTCAAAGTGATACCTATTTTGAATACTTTATTATCTCATCGACTTGATTCACTCATTTTATATTCTTTGGTAATGGATGTGCTTTACAAATCTTAGAAACTTTATTTCATAGAAGGGGATTCGCTGGGATTCATGTTATTTTAATGCTATTGTCATATGCCATGACCAGGAAATGTGTTCAAGTCTTTCCCTCAAGCATATTCACAGGACCAAAACCAGTGGAATCCAATTTCCGGATACCTGGCGGATTCTCCCGTATCCTTACCCATTTGGTATCCGGGAATCCGGAAAAATATTCTCTCCCGTATACCAGATCCGCCCATATTCTCCCGGAAATTTTTCCGGAAAGTATGTTTCTAAGAATACTGGAATCCGGAGATTATACTTTTCCATATCCCAGATCCGTGTGTCTTCTCCTGGAAATATTTTCGGAAAGTATGTTTCTAAGAATACTGGAATCCGGACAGAATATCTTATCCGGATTCCCTTCTATTATTAGGAATAGACAAGTTATTGGGTAATATAACCGTCTTATGTTGAAAAAGTGTTCAAATTATTTTATGATAATTATAATGATAATAATAATAATTTATTACTATGTCATGCTGTTGCAATAAACTATATATACACAGCTTTACGCTACACATATAATAAAAACATTGCCTACTAGAGTCTATAAGACACAACTTTTACCTTATTGAACAACAGAAATACATAAATTAAAATGTTATATGGATATACATACATAAAGGCTAATACTTCTTGCATACCTTTCACCCAACTCACTCAAGCTGATGCAGTGACGCATACAGACTGTCACATTGATTCGCCCTAAAAGATGTTAACTGATTCACCGACCTTCATACACACTCATTATAAACTCTCCAAAAGATTCAAACACACAATCTGACACTCCCTCATACATATCTCCACTCAGACCGACACACACAGACTCACCCACATATGATATTGTCCAAGGTATTAAAACCAATAAACTTTATGAAACAAAGTCCATTTAACTTTTATAATGAAACTGCTTTCAGGGACATCAAGTATCATACACTAACAGCATTAATATATATTAACATTTTATACCAATGTTTTGTTACAATAAAATAGAGGGAGTATCTTTATGATTGTAAAGTTTGTTCTTGCTTTATTTGCCACAAAGTAAGTGCAATATGCTGGTCATCATGCTTGACCACATATCACCGATCTGCTAGTTAACAAGTGTCTGTAGCAACAGGTGGGAATGTAAGTGCTTCAGCAGTATTTCGGTACACATCAAACCATTGATAAATTTGTGCTCCTCATGACATGTGATTGAACCTTCTCAAAATTTGCATTGACATTTGCCACACAAAGAACATTCTGGCAGTCATGCTTGACCGCACATCACCTCTCGGCTAATTAACACCTTCACTAATTGGATATAAACAATTAGTGTCTCGCTGCAGTAACAGGTGAGAGCATGCTTATGCAGTGTTTGAGGGTGATTTCACCTTTGTTGACGTTTAGCTAGTTGTAAAAGCTGGTCGTTTTAGAATCCTACATTTATATATTAAAATAAAGTTTGTTATTTTAAATTTTTTCCATACAAGGTATGTGCAATATTCTGGTCATACTTGATTACACATCACCTGTCGGCAAATTAACACCTTGACTAAGTGTCTGTAGCAGGTGCAAGAATGTAAGTGCTTGAGCAGTATTTCTGTACATATCCAACTATTGATAACTGTGTGTATCTAATGATTTGTGATTGATCATTCTCAAAATTTGCCATATTTGTTAAATATTGAAAATATCAGCTATATGCTGTTTGTTTTTGTCACTATAATGGAGTTTGTCTATAATTGTGAATGTCTGTTCTGCAGTAAACAGTGGCTCTATGCATGCTCACCATAATTGTAATTAAAGGTCCATCCATTATGTTGTTTGGGGTCACATATTCCAAACGTTATAAATGGTGTTACTTTATCGAGAAGTACTGACTGTTACCGAAAACTACCATTTTGATTATACTTGGAAAATTGACGATATAAAGGTAAAAGTAGTGATTTCTGATCGAAAACCGCGCAATGCACAGCGTGTGGCGCGCGTCAATGAGTCAAACGTAATTTTGGAATCTTATATATAACAGACAAGAACATAACTCTGAGTTGATAATGTTTCATAGGTCACATAACTACTGTGCATGTAAATTGGACGTGCAGTTTCGGTTTCTGCACATGCAAAATGATATTACTCAATTTTAATTGGAAACTAGTAATTATGACATATTTAGCTATTGGGGATAAATATGCAAGTTGAGTGAACCTAGTTGTATTGTAGACAGCACATGTGGTGAAAATAAAATTTAATTTAATTAATAAAATTTTATGAAAAACAATTGATGCACCTTTAAGACATACTTGGATGCAGAAAGTCAATTAATTTCAAATGAGATTCAAAGCGATGTGTTCACTAGCTGATTTCAAATTACTAAAATCGAGCCATGCGGTCTGTAATTCACTATAGGTATTGCATTATTCCATTACATCCAAGGTTATAAGTATATAAATATAAATGCAATAATATGGTATTGACAAAGTAGTCTTTATAACATATTGGCTTTCTCCCAATGGCGATTGTTTTAGAATGTTATAGATGTGTACACTGATAAAATGGTATCTTCATTACATCATATCAATGCCTTCATCAGCGTAGAAAGGAAACAACGTTATCATATCATGCATAACGTACTGCAATATCGACAATGAAGGATGGCATAAAACACATGCAACCCAGGACGACTGTACATTAATTCATTCATAGATATGGCGATAAAACATGTTATTTCTTTTTCTTGTTTATTGTGAAAAACAAGTTCACCGACACCAACTGATATGAAGCGGCATCTAAGATCGCAGGTGCTGCCTCGAGCCTAGAACAAACTCAGCTATCTTTTTAACATTATAGGCGCATACACCAAGAAATCGACCCTCCTGTCCTGTATATAAAAATCCATCAACATACAAAGCTTTAACTTAAATCTATTCCCTCCTCCTATATCTAACTCATTCCAAATATCATTATACAATCAAGCAGATCATGCAAGCTGATCAAGGGATGGGATGTGTGTTTGAAGAGGACATTCTTAGTTTATCAATGAATATACATCACTTGATTACATAACATACACACCCGTGTGTAATATCTTCACATGACTGGGTTATGTTCAATAGAGGTTTCAAGGCTTTTAAACCTCTCTTCAACGCGATTGCTCAATGTAGCGCTACGTAACAAGGCGAGCAAATTTCGCGGAATTTGCACCGTGTCGTTCAGGAGCCCAGGTGTTACATCAACTGTCTTGCTACAATTTATCATCCATATAATAATAGGGACACCTGAATGAAAACATATAACCCGAAATAAACATAAAGATCCCAACATAAATTTAAATCCCTAAATATATTGTTGACATTGTTTGCTACATTAAAATGTTTTTCTTAACAAGGCATGTGCATAGTTCGTCCCCAGTGCGTGAAATACGCCCATTATTAAACGAAAACATTGTGTATAATTTATGTTCATACATAAATGTTAAAAACATAAAGGTCAGTCGGTAATATCTATATTTATGTTGTATCCATATAAGGTGAAAAATGAGCATATTCACAAATTTTATGTAAATGTACTTGTGTTTACAATGTGAGATACTGATTTCCTGCGTTTATTTTGAAATTCCCGTGGAAATAACGAAGTGTTTCTTGTTATATTAATGTTAATCAGTTATTTGTTTATGACATATGGACAGTGATATTAATATATCCGAAAAGGCACAGATATGTCATGGATTATGCAAGCCGATTAAAAAACGGAAATTGTGTATATTTGAAAAAGGGCATCCTGTCAGTCATTTACTTAATGTATTTAGGACAGAAGTTTTATCCGTTCAATAGGCTAATATCTTGCTTATCTCCGCCGACGGAGAGAATAAACATTTAGTTTTAATTAAAAAGATAAATTCTAAATGTCCATCAATCATCTATTTCGAACCACTTAAAGAAATGGTTCTAGCTAGATAATTGTTATGGAACAAAAATCGAGAAGACATGCCTGTTTACACACATTTGTTATTAATAGTGTACGTGCTTATTGCACAATTCAGGTGTAACATTAATGAGGGGAATATTCGTATGATTTGCTACTTGACAACTTGATAAAGACTACTACACAATCATTCAAAATAAAATAAAAACAATGGAAAGCTATACATCGGCGCTACGAGTTATGAACTCTTTGTTACCGAACAACATAACATTGTTTATTAACTTAATGATAAATTATTTCTTACTCTGTAAATATTCCAACACTACATATGTGTTATTATTTCTAACCGTTGAAATGTATGAAAATACACGAATTTAACCTAGCGTGGCAATGAAAATTAGCTTACATAAGGTGTAGTCGTTGATACAAAGTTATTAACCCTGTCAGATTAGACAAGTAAAAGTTCTGAAATGACACGGCCGTGGTAAATGGGAAGTAAATCATATGATTGTATACTGAAAGTTTATCATTGTGTTGGTGAAGTACTTAGAATTTACATGAGTTTGTTCACTAGGAAGTTCCTATGATCCGCTAAGAATTTGTTTGTTCGGCTTACATACTATACATTGTTGAATTATATCAAATATTATCTCATCCACCAAATGTATTTCATCAAGATAGGGGGCTTCGGTTAAAGTTATTTATTGAGTAGACCTAAAGTCGTTTGCATTTATTTGCTTATATAAAATTATTGATAATTAATAAACTACAGTTAGTATTGGATCAGTTAACTCCGTTTAATGAATTAAAATTCAATTGATATTGGGCATTTAAGAAATGATTTTGATACAAATATCCAAGTCAATAATATGGTGCGGCAGTTCTCAAGAATCATTCGACAAATAAAACATAAGACCCATTGAATGCACATTTAGTACCAGTCCGTAAAATGTTTATAAACATTTTGAAATACATGTCCATACTAAATTTGTATATTTTTGAAAGTCTTTTCAACTTTAGTGGGGCTATTGGCAATTTTGTCCTGGAACCAATAGATCAATGGAGCCGGGAACTAAGCTTGCGTAATTGTAATGTATAAATATGTCGGCGCTCTTTTGCGTGAACTCATAAAACACAATTGCGGAGGCCGCCAAAGAGCTGTATAAGAGAGGCGTGTGCAAATCAATGCTGCAACGTATTGTATATAGACGCATGCGCATACACGTGATTAAACAATTAGGGCTGTTGTACATGACTGGACAGGTTCCGGTCATTGGGAACCACTTGCCATAGGTATTGATGACACCTGTACAAGCGTGATTAGCAGGGTATTCAAAGCACTGTCGTGGAGAATCGTGGAGCGTCTCTAACTTCATGTTACTGCGTAATTAAACAGTGAAGTTTAAATTCTTTCGTTTTTATATGGTCAATCTAATCTTATACATGTAGTTCTAGTGTAATGAGGGTGATTAGCAGGTGATCCAACGTTCTGTCGTACGCATGCAGTGTCTCTGACTTCCTGATAATGCGTAATTAAACACTGAAGTTTAAACTCCTTGTTTTTTAAATCGTCACTCTAATCTAATCTTTCTTTTTCTTATTTTTGTAGAAAACGCAAACCTGCATATTCAGTTTGTAAGTATATATGAATCCTGTGCGAAAGTATGACAGTTTGTAGTTATGCCTGTGTTGTCTTGTTTATATTATTGTAACGTGTGAGTGTTTCTGGACAGATATATTCGTATATGTATGCATTTTAATGTAAAAGAGTATGTGTGCCCTCTCTCTAACGTTCTCCCTCTCCCTTCCCCTTCCGTCATCCCCTTCCCTACCCTATAACAGTATGTATGTGAATCTCTCTCTCTCTCTCTCTCTCTCTCTCTCTCTCTCTCTCTCTCTCTCTCTCTCTCTCTCTCTCTCTCTCTCTCTCTCTCTCTCTCTCTCTCTCTCTCTCTCTCTCTCTCTCTCTCTCTCTCTCTCTCTCTCTCTCTCTCTCTCTCTCTCTCTCTCTCTCTCTCGTTATGAATACTATTTTTTTCATTAAAATGTTATGAATTTATTAGTATCCCCACCTATACATGAGCGTACGTTGACATCTGTGACAATTCCATTATAATTCCATTTTCAAGAAGAATAACATATTTTATGTAATTGTGACAATGCGCTACTAAACATATATAGTATACATAAGAATAAAACACATTTAAAAAGAAATACATAGGGTGATGTAAATGACCCAGTGAAACAGTATGAATTATACATGTTTAAGAAAGGATCTCACTGCTGTAAAAAATTACTGTAGTTGGTAATATATATATATTCTAAATATATAACATATTCTACCCTAACTAGTCGTATTTGATTGGCTTCTGTAAAAAATCAGACAGGATAATTTGGCTGTACATTGTTCTGTTTACTTCGTCTCTTGCGCCAGAATACACTTGTTGCCAAGCGAGAATAACGAATGCGTTAAATTCTCCAAATACTTACATGCATGAAGATGTTGTAAATGAGCTTTTGTTGTGATTAAAATGGCACTTAATAAATAGTTTTGATAATAAATCTGAAAGCGTTTAAAAATAGACCCGAAGCGGGGAAAGTTAACAATGCAGTTTGAACAATCTATCATCACATATATCACAATTTGACATTTCAGAAACATTTCTTCAATAAATTCATTGCGCGTGACAAAATAGTTAAAGCCGGCATTATACCATCCGAAAACTATCGGAATGCAAAATACACTTATATTTTTAAAATCTACGCAATAATACCGATGTTTATTTAGAAAATATTGCAGAAATAATCTTGAATGTTGACGCCGATTGCAAAACTCTACCGTCTATAGAATAGAGTGAGCTCCGAAACTTTCGCTGTTTTCCGAGACCTTATAAGGTAGTTACGTATAATAATTCCGTTATATACCGCTGATTTTCCTAATTATGAAACATTTTGGCTACGAATATGATGATTGTTGGTCAGAGGAATATAGCCTTATAGACTGAAGGTAAAACGTTTCTAAATCCATATGTGTGATGGCATGGCTTTTCTGAATAGCTGAAAACATTCAATAGGACTGTTTCAAATATTTGAGGAAAAAAAACATGAAAATAACAACTAGGTTGATGGTAGTGCATTCCACGAGAGATCGAAAATATAACAAAATAATAGCCTTGACAGTGAACTAGTGATGAGCTCTCATGTGTATGCATGCATACTGAAATATCAAACAAACATCGCATTTCGTTCAGTATAAACATATCCCAGGAACAATTGCAGCGGTGATCATAAATTAATTATCTTGTCCCGACCGTCACTTAAGCTTCTGTGTATTTCGACATACCACTAGGTACCAGACTAATAGGGGGAGATAACCATTTTGACACCTTCATATGTTCTTATTGATCTAACGCACACGTATTATATAACATGTGATGAGGAAGGCAGTACCGACCCTCACTGAACTATTTGTGTATTTCAACAAGCTTCAATGATCACGTACATTAACAGAGTGTATAGTAAAGACTCAGTCGAATATCGTATCCATGTAAACACGCACTCATAAACTAATTATCTTAGTTTGTGTCCGCATGGATAAACACAGAAAACACGTGCATTTGCTGTCAAAAAAAGTTATTTATCACCTCGATGAGATAATCATGGTATTAACGAAAAAATATCCGCTGTATATTTTATTTCCATGAGTATTTAATTGTATTGTACATAATGAATATACACTTCGGATATTTGTTTGCAGTGATCCAACACATATGCTATTAGTTTGATTGTTGTAAACAGTAGCAATTTAACCATAAAACACATTAATTAAACATAGTATATTTATCATAACATATATCTTGTCTTCACAAATCGAACATAAGCCATATTAGTTTGCTACAATCTAAATATAATCTGAACTGTGAGACGAATGAATGAATATTCAAAATGAAGTACAGTTATTGAATAATATATGAATCGACGCAATACTTAATTATCATATTCTATAAACATGAATACACATTATTGAATGAGAGAGTTATGGAACGTAGAATTTTATGTCTCCGTATTGTATGATACATGTATTCATGATAAGACACGTGCTTACAAACCACGTATTAGAAGATGAATACGAAATACAAACGTGTAGTACGCACTCTTTTTGTAACTGCATGGATATTTAGATATAACGACACTTCCAATAACCGTACAAATTAGTGTAACGATAATAGATGTTGTTAATCGTTAAATGTAATGACCAAAGTTATGACAACTGCCTATCTGAAAGAATTTGAAATTCAAGCTGTCTTGGAGCAAATATTTACACATTACAGTGTTGTTCAGTTTCAACTAAATAAAATATGTAATTAAGCCAGGTAATATCTGGGAAATGTGTTTAATGCAAGTGGGCAAATTCATTAAATTAATCAAATCAATTAAAAATAAGCACATCTGTGTATTGTCGCAAATACTGTTAGTTCAATCTGAATACTTTGACACGTGTGTAGATGATTCAGAGCTCTTTGACCTCATTTCTGAAAGTTTGAGATATTTATCTTGAACAAGTTCATTAACTGAATCTAAATGGAAAGTCGAAAATATATTAAATTTTCGCATCAGCTTCACTGGCAAATCATTCATGTTCTGAAAGCAGTCCGTTGTATCTCTCAAAACTAAACAGCCAAAAGCCATAACCTGAGCCAAAGTTCTCAATAGATTCTTATATGTGGCAATGCAGGTGCATGTTGGGTGTGATGAATTCTTTGCCATATTGCCTCATGACCTCTACGCAGAATTTTGTTTATACCAATGTCCAAATTAGATGTGAGAGTGTGAGATGTGAAGTTATGGACGTGTGTCGCATTGTGTCATAATAAATTGGCAATGCCTCTATTGTATATTGATATACCATATATACATACTGAATGAAATGCTCTAATTATATCAATTTGTTATTGATTTGATGATTAATATAAAAAAATTCCACTTTATGGTTTATTTTTTAAAATATGTATTTTAATAAAATCAATATTTTTTACATTACATCTATGTTTGTGATTTGTTCATTTCTACTCGTTGTGTCATCAATGGCAAGTTCCTAGTCTTCTATCATTGAGACAATTATATTGTAAAATGCATAAACAAGCTAAAATATGCTTAACAAACAGCCATTAGTTGGCCAATAAGACACTGTTAAAAATGTATCGCATATATATATACAACATGTGAAAGTAAAGGATAAAAGGAAATAAGCTATTTAAAGCAACAGAAGTTGCTCCCACCTGTTGCCACAGCGAGACATTAATTGTTTACATCCAATTAGTCAAGGTGTTAATTAGCCGATAGGTGATGACCAGAATATTGCACATACCTTGTACGGCAAATAACGCAAGAACAAACTTAACAATTATAAATATACCCCCTCTATTCTATTGTAACAAACATTGATATGAAATATTGATATATATAAATGCTGTTTAATGTAAACACATGAGACAAGTTTGTGACATCAGCAGCATGCAGTGAGGTGCGGGGACAGAGTTGTCTCCCTTAATTTATTCTGAAGGTATGTCATTCTGTATGTGTCAGTGTATGATACTTGATGTCCCTGAAACCAGTTTCATTATAAAATGGACTTCGTTTCATAAATTTGATTGGTTTTGGTACCTTGCACAATATCATATGTTGGTGAGTCTGTGTGTGTCGGTCTGAGTGGAGATATGTATGAGGGAGTGTCAGATTGTGTGTTTGAATGTTTTGGAGAGTTTATTATGAGTGTGTATGAAGGTCGGTGAATCAGTTAACATCTTTTAGGGTAAATCAATGCGACAGTCTCTATGAGTCACTGCATCAGATTGAGTGAGTTGGGTGAAAGGTATGCAAGAAGTATTAGCCTTTATGTATGTATATCCATATAACATTTTAATTTATGTATTTCTGTTGTTCAATAAGGTAAAAGTTGTGTCTTATAGACTCTAGTAGGCAATGTTTTTATTATATGTGTAGCGTAAAGCTGTGTATATATAGTTTATTGCAACAGCATGACGTAGTAATAAATTATTATTATCATTATAATTATCATAAAATAATGTGAACACTTTTTCAACATAAGACTGTAATATTACCCACTAACTTTGAAGGGTATACGGATAAGATATTCTGCCCGGATTCCAGTATTCTTAGAAACATACTTTCCGGAAATATTTCCAGGAGAAGACACACGGATCTGGGATATGGAAAAGTATAATCTCCGGATTCCAGTATTCTTAGAAACATACTTTCCGGAAAAATTTCCGGGAGAATATGGGCGGATCTGGTATACGGGAGAGAATATTTTTCCGGATTCCCGGATACCAAATGGGTAAGGATACGGGAGAATCCGCCAGGTATCCGGAAATTGGATTCCACTGGTTTTGGTCCTGTGATTAAGATGATAGAAAACTAATACCTGAAATAAAGCATTTACAGTACTTAACTATATTATGAACTATTAAAATTGTGGGAGGTTCGGCAAAGAGTAAACAAAACATTATCCGAAATATATTTCTGACACATGTGGTATCCATGGACCCCAAAGGTGACACCACCCCCTTCAAAGATCATTGTTCAATTTAATGAACAATAATCTGTCCTTGGTCAATATCGTCTTCTCGGATCCATAAAAACAGGTATTGACCTTATGACCAGTCTATAATTGTACAGTATTATTACGATATTGTGAGTATATGATTGCCGTGAATGAATACTTATACAGGTCAACAAAAATAGAAAAATGATGCATAAGGTATCAATATATTCAAATTAAATGAAACTAGAATATCCCTGTGATAGTTGGCCTAGCAAAATATACCATATAAAACCTACGCATCTCGTTTCATTCATATTGATTTTGAGTATAGTATTTATTGTTAAAAACACATTTTGTAAACATTATATCAATCCTTCCCAGTGTTGTCTTGAATACTGTACAGTTGATTTTTAAAATATGCACAACATCTAATACATACGGCTGCGTACCGACTGTTGCTTCACCTACTTGAGTATTTAGTGCAAATATCATGTAATTTGCCACGTTTTTAAATCATCATATCAACGCGAAAACTAGACCGATCATTTTGCATTTTGCCTTATAAGAAGGCAGATGAGTGTTCCACAACATAATTTGATTTGATGTATCAAACAAACAGTTATAGTTTTGGCAGCTCTGTGAATTGACCAGGGGTCAACCTTTTCAAAACTACAGGTTTTATTTTCTTTTGTGAAATATCTGGGTCTAACGTACATCGATCGTATATTTGCTATTAAACGTATTCAATCTTTTTGTGATGATTTTGTTCTTATTTAGTCAATATAAAAACTTTCATTCGAAACTTAATGAAATTTTAATTTTAATTTTTTGTTTTCCCTTCTGCCTATTTCATAATGCCAACTTTCATAAACATGCACCACTGCATCACAGGATACTTCTAAGAATTATTGTTTTACACATGGATACATGATGATTCATTATGATTCTATGTGTTTTAATTTTATTAACGTTACAATTAACAAAGTTACATGATGTTTGGACTCAGTTACACCAGTAACACTCTATATAATTAGAAAGTCCCTGGTTACACATGTAGGTGAACAAACTAAAGGATTTCCCGTTGTTACCATTTTTATGAAACGTGTGAAAGGTTTTGTTTGTATCGAAGAAGTATATTCGAGAGAAACCCATATTATATGCGTTTCATATGGTATATTCTGAGATAAGTTCGTCATTATGAGGACGTAAGTCTTAACGTTTCTTTAACTACGTTTAGTGACGTAATGCGTAAAAGTTAACTACAATGTCGTCACAACATTGCAATAATTCTGTCTCAGCGACGTCGAGTAATCTCATTACCACAATAAAGATTTTACCCGACCGTTTATGTTTATGGTGATTCCTGTGTGTATATCCGTTTGCTATTATTGAATTACCTTTCGTCTCAGGAATTATCAAGTAATGTAATCCATTTTTTGGTTTATGATTAAATTTTCAAATGAGTGTTACTTGCATAGTAAAATGGTCAAGTAATTTATACTTTTTGAAAAAGATCGTGTTCTCATTTTCCAAATATGGCGATTTAAGTGTTTATTATGTATTTCGTAACCAGAGTAGAAATAAAAGTAATAATGTTAAAGTTTCAAATTTCTTCATCTCCAATCAAGGTGGTACATCTAAAGAACCTTAAACATGCGAGTTAATGTGCTAAATATCGTCTGTAGTCAAAGTTTTAACAGGAATTGTTTATTAGATGGTATAATGGTAAATACATTCTTGTATTCTACGTTATTCTTAAAACTGGTTCTGCATAAAACCAGTCATAAAACTACTCATTTAGTCAGTTTTAAAATCAAACAAATAATCCCAAACACGGCTTCTATCGGCGACAATCATATTGTGACATGTTCTTTACAACCTGGAATATGTTTCATTAGTATCGACAGTAATATGCTATGTACATGTAAGGTGCCATTTGCGTTGCAACTCCAGATATGAATTGAACCACTCACAAAGTGTATTTTTCTGAAGCAAGAATTTCACGGTAAAGATAGAGACGAGAATGAGATACATTTATACACATGTATTCTGAGATAAGTACGTTATTGTGATGTTGTGAGGATGTACGATCCTACGTTGTATTACTACGTTTTAGTGACATTGTAAGTACGTAAACTACAACGTCATCACAACGTTGAGAAAATTCGTTAGGGATTACGTAATAACTACGTCGCTGTTACGTCGAGAAATCACTTGACCAGAATAAAGGCTTTACAGAGTGTTTGGCCTATCGAAACTGTTTATACGGATTCTTATGTGTATTATAGAGAACAACTGTGGATATGTATTTGATATTATTGACTTACTTTACTTGTTTTATATTCTTAGATATGGACGTTATTATGACGTTGTGAGGACGTAAGGCTCAACGTTACATTACCACATTGAAGTGACGTGATAAATATGTCAATATCAACGTCGTCGCAACGTTGAGAAAATACGTTAGGGATTACGTAATAACTACGTCCCAGTGACGTCGAGAAATCACTTGACCAGAATAAAGGCTTAATAAGTTTACAGAGTGTTTGGCCTATCGTAACTGTTTATACAGATTCTTATGTGTATTAATACAGAATAACTGTGAATATATATTTGATATTTACGGAAGCGTATTAGTGTCACGATGACAAACATTTGTGTGATACTATCTCCTACGTAGGAGATAGTATCTCCTACGTAGGACTTAGTATCTTCTACGTAGGAGATGGTATCTCCTACATAGGAGATAGTATCGCCTACGTAGGAGATACTAAGTCCTACGTAGGAGATAAGCTTACTATGTCCTACGTAGGAGATACTAACTCCTACGTAGGAGATACTAAGTCCTACGTAGGAGATACTAAGTCCTACGTAGGAGATACTAAGTCCTACGTAGGAGATAGATGGACAGATTTTTTTTTCACCGTGACACTAATATGCTTCCGTAGATATTATTGACTTACCTTTCTTGTTTTATATTCTGAGATATGGGCGTTATTATGACGTTGTGAGGGCGTAAGGCTCAACGTTACATTACCACGTTGAAGTGACGTGATAAATATGTCTATACCAACGTCGTCACAACGTTGAGAAAATACGTTAGTGGTTACGTAATAACTATGTCGCAGAGACGTCGAGATATCACTTTACCGGAATAAGGGCTTTACAGACCGTTTGGTATGTTGTTACTTTTTATATTGATTCATATTTCTATTTTAAGAATGAATTTGAACATATGTTTGATGTTATTGAATTATTTTGTGACGTTATATTGTAAAATAAGTACGTTATTATCACGTTGTGAGGACGTAAGGATCAACGTTTCATTTCTACGTTTTAGTGACGTGATAGGTACGTCACCTCCAACGTCGTCACAAGGTTGGTAATTTACGTTAGGTTTTACGTACTAAATACGTTGTAACAACGTCTAGAAATTACGTTACCAAAATACGACCTTCCCACAACGTCAGGATTACGTCGTGTGTTAGCTGGGTAAGTACCAAAAGGTCGAGAAAGCTGAAATGTTGTGTACAGACTCCTTGGCAAATGGGGATTCTAAATTGTAGATTTGGTGACCCTGTGACACAGGGGTCATGACCTGAAAACCTATGTTCATCTTCTTCTCCAGTACAAAAAGCTCTAGCAAGCTGAAATGGTGTGTACAGACTCCTTTGCCAAAGGAGATCAGTGAGATTCTAAATTGTAGATTTGGTAAATGTATTACTTGAGATAACTTATAGATATTCAACCTTAGATAATAAATCAATGAAGTCCTGATGAGCGACAGAGTCCATGGCTCTTAATATTTTTTGTTAAAGGTTAAAGTTTTTTTTTAAAGGAAACTTGTATTGAAAGCAAAACCTGTTGAACTTCGTAAATGTGTCCAATCCAATATTTTTGCTTATATATGTATAGTAGCTATAGTACCTGCAGCTTCAGAGCCCAGTGCATAGTGTTGCTCCCCTGTCCACACGTTTTATTCATCAATGAACTCAATAAACATTGTATATGTATATATATATATTGAAAAAATTAACCACAAAATTAAGAGAGCAATAATGCATTTAACTTAGTTTGCTAAATCTATTTGGTGGGTGCATAAGTGTAAATTATGTGTTATTATCTGTGAATATTCTAATATATGTATATATTTGTTTCCTTTAATTTAAGTTTGAATACTTAGGTGTGACATCAGTCATATAGTATTCGTTATATGCACGGAATAAGCCTACCATTGAACTTATGTTACAAAAGTGTCGCTGTGTGAGATTTTACGAGCGCATCCTTTGTGATTTCATACTTTCATCAAAATATTTTCTAAATGTGATTCTATGATCTCTCTAAGCATAGGATGATGAAGAAATCAGTCATGCAGTTCAATCTTTAAGCTAACGTAACCAACAGGTAATCAAATGTTCTTGGCATAAAATTAATCCATACATATCCCCGTTGATTCCTGTTCTTTTGAAATGTGTTTGCCAATAAGTTTGTGTCTCGGTATACCAAGGCTGCTAGTCCTTATAGGAAACAAGCGTCTGCGTCATCTGTTTGGAGGCTATCTTATTTCAATAACACCTTCGTCGAGAATGATGAAAACAAAATCATCATTTATATTTTGTTAAACTGGTTAAGTCTAGGAACATTAATATTACAATATATTTGAAAATATAAAACAAAGACATAAAATGTAGGGAACGTTCTTAGACTATCAATTGCTGATACATATATAACATCAAACAAGTTCCCTATGTATACAACCAACGAGTTACTTGCAAAAAGTCTTTAACGAGCGAAAGTCACACAATTCAAATAACTGGAGATATCAATGTAACATCGAGAAACAAAACAATGGAATTAATTAACCTGTGCATTTGTTAAAGTTACCTCAGAAAATATGTTATTTAGTCTTTAAATTTTTTCAGGACTTCTGACATAAATTTTAAGGTATCTGATGATGACCCCAAACCAATTCTAGACTCACTATACCTTGTATCTAGATTCAATGTTAGTTTTAGATTGTCCTTTCAAAACCAAACGGTAAACCATATTTCACGGTTTGACAAAAGAATCCTTGATATACATCAAACATTAAACAAAACTAAATAGATTAAGCAGGGCTTCTCATATTGCAATTGTGTTATATTTAAAGGTTTATAGCAGTAAAATATACTAGAAATAGTTAATTCACTAGAAAACACTTACATTGTAAATAATCCTGCTCCATGACTTTGTAAACCGTATACACATGGATTTCCAGGACCTACAAGTTTTATGAAGAAGAGCATTGCCTTATTTTAAAATAATGACATTTCATTAATAAATCTTAGTCGAATACTAAATTAACATGCGAGCACAATTTAAGGAGACATTCATAAAATACATCTTTTACCTTGTCCAATAGAGACAAAGGCATTCGAAGTCGCTTCTCTTTGTCAAAATTGACATATACTAAACATTTATTTCCCCACAATTCCTTCATTTTCTATGTATATATCCATTTTTCTATATTAATTTGTTTATTATATAATGTAAGAATATTACTTTCCTCAATGACATAGAATTGGATCGCAAACAAGACAAGACTTTATTTTAATGTATCTCCAGCAAAACAATGGAACCAATATTTCATAACAAAAGTACATATCATGAATAACGTCATGTTCTCTATTCGCCAACATCCCGATTCGCCTACAGTCTTAAAACACCATGCCATGGTCTGCTGATTACTGATTGCGCAATGATAAACTGGTATCATCCCATATGATAAAACAATTAAAATATATAAAATGATGTTTACCCCTTTTTGAATAATGTCATATTTCTATATCATTGTATATACCTGTTTGTTCTCTATATAACTTGTGTGTGTTTTTTTGAGAATAAAATATGTTCTGTTCTGTGCCGCACTAACATGTTTTCTTTAGAAACAGTTAACCTGTTTTTGACAGCATAACCAAGCAAAGATTGAGATATACTGTGTATATGTCAATATGTTTACCTTTGTTATTGAGCTAGTGCAGACGAAAAAAAGATTATCTGGATAAATTGGTTGAGTTAATTATTTAGAGGTAGAACAGGTCAGCACATAACCCTCACTTCCTGATCACTGGACCCAAACATGTAGTTATAAGCTGTAGGCAGATTGGGAATGTAGGCAGTATGGGACTGTAGGCAGTATGGGACGCTACCCCCATATGATGTCAAAGTGAACTCATCTTGTAGAACGAAAACAAGTGAGATTGGGTTTTGGTTTGATGAATTGATGTTAGCAACTAGAGTCTAAACCTGAATAATATAAAACATATTCTATACACAGATATAGTCATACATCTAACATACATTCAGTTTAATAAAGGACTGACAAAGTGCTTTTATGTAGACAAAAATCGATTTTAGGCAATAATGAAATGTACAGATTTGATTTAAAAACTATTTACCGATACAAATAAATAAAAGTTTCCATACATAATGTCTGTTATGTTATATCAGTTTTAAAAATGAAATTAACCGTTATATATAGTTGAGTATTACAAAGAGACAGTGGATAGTGTCCCCATAGGCGGTACCGTAAGTACATGATGAATTAACTGAAAAGTATCCTTTTACTCTGAGCATGATTGCATTTTAGTCTAAGTCTGCTAGGAATTATTTGACAACACCTGTTTACGAAATGAATATCAAACCCGAATGAAGTTTTTAAAATTGGTTTAATATCCAAGTTTTTAAAGCCTTTTTTCTGGTTGCATTCATCTAACTTCTTCAGATAAGTCTGAGGTCACGAGGTCTGTACGTGGATGTTCTTACAGGTAACTTTTTTGTTTGGTTATTAAGTTTTCTGCCGTAGAGAACTGTTTTACACGCAGTAAGGTTTGGGTACAACGCTGAAATTCAGAGCAGTAGCCTACCACCCATGGTTCGGTAGCTGCATCCGATACCAGCAGGTTTAACCGCAATGCATACCCACGTTAGTGTCGCGAGCTTTCTCCTTGCAATAATACTAGTAGATTGGATATAAGTGAGATACACATTTACGGCATTAAACTCCAAACCACCTCATACCTATTTATTTATAGAGCTATATTTTCATCATCAGATAAATATTTTATCTACGTCGTCCAGTTATCATACCTTAAAAATCGACTATAATTCACTTATGGAAACTTGTATTGAATGGAAACTTATATTTTGATATGCAATAAATACATGAAATTTCAACGAACATCATTCATTTATTTAAAATGATTTTGTATCATTCAGGGGATCGCTTACAAGCAACGATTTGCACACATTATTAGAAATATATTCATCATTACTTAGCGAAATCTGATCGATTTGATATTTCATAATCAATGTAATAGTGACTGTCAAACAAATGCATATTCGTGCTTCCAATAACGTTGACGCTCAAAGATGTATTAATATTAAATCATCTGTATAGCCAATATATGTCTTTGTGATCTTGTTGCACTCAATGTATCAGTAGAATGACAAACTACCAGAGTACAGAATGCTAATCTACTAATTATGCAAATTTGTTTGTGTCTGATACAAAACAATTTTCTAATTATCTTCCTTCAAATTATCAGATATTTTCTCTTTTTGGCTAGTTTAAAATTTCATCACTAGGCAATCTGATACTCACACAGCGTTTGAATGTAAGTTTTGTTGTCGATTCTGTTGAAGGACATTCTCTTCCAACAGAGGTTACCCACTTCAGATTTGGATCGGAAAACTGAAGGGAGTAACCATTGTAAAAAGAGAATAGTTGAAAGACAATCTGTCGTCTTAGAAAGTGACTTAAAGGTACATCCATTGTGTTGTTGGGGGTCAAATATGCCAAACGTTATAAATGGTGTTATTTTATCGAGAATTACCAACTGTTACCGAAAACTACCATGTTGATGATACTGGACTTCGTATATTGACGATATGAAGGTAAAAGTATCGATTTTTGATCGAAAACCGGACAATGCACCGCGTGTGGCGCGCGCCAATGAGTCAAACGTAATTTTGGAATCTTATTTAAGCCAGACAACATAATAAATTTAGGTTGATAATGTTCAATAGGTCATATAACTACTGTGCGTGTAAATAGGACGTGCACTTTCGGTCTCTGCACATGCATATTGATGTTACTCGATTTTAATTGGAAACTAGTAATTATGATATATTTAGCGATTGGGGATGAATATGCAAGTTGAGTGAATTTGTTTGTATTGTAAACAGCGCATATGGTGTGTTAGAACGTATTAAAGCCAAATAAAAATTTATGAAACACAATGGATGCACCTTTAAGGATGTCCGCTTGAACTTCAAAAATAAAATATGATTAAGTAACGATTTTTTCTCATCTTTATTTACTTCATGATATTGTACATCATCTACATACTTTTAAAAAACAAATGAAATAAGAAAATGTGACTTTAGAACCTCTAAAAAGTGCTTAAACAGCATAAATGGCCTAAATTTGACTAAATAAGGGGGTTTTCAGGTACATTTTGTGTCAAAGCTAAAAAAACACACACTACCATATATATTTTTTCATCAATTTCGGTAGGGTAATATGAACTTTGTAACATATCAATAAAGGAAAAAAAGTTTAATACTAGAAATGTAGTATTTTAAAGTTTTTAGCATTTTTTTTCTCATTTTCCCATAGACTCCCATGTTAAAATTGCACTTCACCCCACTATCTTACAGGCGTCATATCTCGAAAAAACCCACACTACCCCCTATTTTTTAATGCTGATTTTCCAATCATATACTTTGATCTTTTAAAAAATATAAGTTAGAAAAAAAGTTTAATACTATAAATTTGAGGAGCGAACATCCTTAAACAGAGATAATTTTATAACCATTTCATTTCATGCTTCATTCTCCTGCTCACATGCGTATGATGATGTCTTTCATTATACCTGATGTGTTCTGAATAAGGACCGTCCGCCAGCCCGGAACCTAGTAAGTTTTGTTTGTTTATTTTACTATACTCAGTTTGGAAGAAAAGAAAAGCTGATTTGTGCTGGCTTCTTACCAAGCCTACTTTCACTACCTAGATGTAACATCATTCGTTTTGAATCATATTTCACGTGAAATGATTCTCTCTACGGAATATACTAAATGGCAGTAACTCGGTGTAACGGGAAACGAAAACGAATACTGACGATTTGAATAATAACGTTCTTCTCCCATGACATTTCGTTATCATTTGACCACAAAAAAACTAAGGTAAATTTTATAAGCTTAGTATTACACCTTTACTACAATATCAAGTATACATGTGAATCATATACTGTTACTGTATATGGAGCAGCGCTTATATAAGCCATCGTTGTTTGCCATGTCTTTGGTGAACATAATATGTTTAACCATAAGGTATGATAAATATATATTTCATAAGGATTAAGTTTCCCGTGCACCATATGAAACTTATGTTGGACATATACACGACTTAACGGTGTGTTAGAATGGCATGCACCGTCAGTACGGAATGTCGTCCAGTCTCCAGTACAATGACCCAGTATTTGTTCCCAAACAGGAATCCAACCTAATTGTTACTATTTATTAAAACTGTGAATGTTTTCGATTGGTTGGTTTAAACGGAATCATTATGACATGTGACTCGCTAACTCACTGACTCTCTAACTCACGTTCCTCATTGACTATAATAAGCCAATTCACTCACACACACATTGACACGATCATTACCACTAACTCACCCACACACTAACTCACTCACCCACACACTGACACGATCATTACCACTAACTCACTCACACACACACACACTGACACGATCATTACCACTAACTCACTCACACACACACACACACACACACACTGACACGATCATTACCACTAACTCACTCACACACTGACACGATCATTACCACTAACTCACACACACACACTGACACGATCATTACCACTAACTCACACACACACACTGACTATAATAAGCCAATTCACTCACACACACATTGACACGATCATTACCACTAACTCACCCACACACTGACACGATCATTACCACTAACTCACCCACACACTGACATGATCATTACCACTAACTCACCCACACACTGACACGATCATTACCACTAACTCACTCACACACTGACACGATCATTACCACTAACTCACACTCACACACTGACACGATCATTACCACTAACTCACATACACACACACTGACACGATCATTACCACTAACTCACTCACCCACACACTGACACGATCATTACCACTAACTCACTCACACACACACTGACACGATCATTACCACTAACTCACTCACACACACACACTGACACGATCATTACCACTAACTCACTCACACACACACACACTGACACGATCATTACCACTAACTCACTCACACACTGACACGATCATTACCACTAACTCACACACACACTGACACGATCATTACCACTAACACACACACATACAGACACGATCATTACCACTAACTCACACACACACACTGACACGATCATTACCACTAACTCCCTCACACACTGACAGGCTCATTACCACTAATTCACAAACACACTGACACGATCATTACCACTAACTCCCTCACACACTGACAGGCTCATTACCACTAATTCACAAACACACAGACACGATCATTACCACTAACTCACTCACACACTGACACGATCATTACCACTAACACACACACACACACTGACACGATCATTACCACTAACTCACACACACACTGACTGGATCATTACCACTAACTCACCCACACACTGACACGATCATTACCACTAACTCACTCACACACTGACACGATCATTACCACTAACACACACACACTGACACGATCATTACCACTAACTCCCTCACACACTGACACGATCATTACCACTAACTCACACACACACACTGACACGATCATTACCACTAACTCACTCACACACTGACACGATCATTACCACTAACTCACACACACACTGACACGATCATTACCACTAACTCACACACACACACTGACACTATCATTACCACTAATTAACTCACACACACACACTGACACGATCATTACCACTTACTCACACACTGACACGATCATTACCACTAACTCACACACACACTGACACGATCATTACCACTAACTCACACACACACTGACACGATCATTACCACTAACTCACACACACACTGACACGATCATTACCACTAACTCACTCACACACGATACGTCTAGTTGAAAGTGAGTATGGAATGATACATAAACGAATATTAATACCATCAATCCATCCACATCATCGGACCACATGTTATCAAGCACCCCCGGAACGCCTGTCCGTAGATATTATGGGCTATCCGACTGCGAACGAACAGATGACATTCATTTTGCGATAAAACAGTATATTGACCAGATTGGATAATGTCAATTTTCCGAATATTATTTCCCGCAGATTGATGAATAACAGGAGCTGTATTTGTAGCATAATTTCGATCGGTTACACATTCAGCCAGGTTATACCAACTCATACAATATTACAAGTTTCGTGAATTTCAGCTTCACCCATTCATCTCTCCTTATTTTCTGATTTCTTCACAATAGTGTGATCTTTTAATACTGCGCATGCGCAGGAAGGTTTGCGTATGTATCTTGTTGATCTTGCTGCATAATATAATCGTTTGTGTAGATTTCTTCTGGTGTAGAATAGAAAGGTTTGTGTCAATTTCTTCTGGTGCAGAATAGAAATTTTTGTATAGATTTCTTCTGGTGCAGAATAAAAACGTTTGTGTAAATATCTTCTGGTGCAGAATAGAAAGGTTTGTGTAAATTTCTTCTGGTGCAGAATAAAAACGTTTGCGTAAATATCTTCTGGTGCAGAATGGAAAGGTTTGTGTCATTTTCTTCTGGTGCAGAATGGAAAGGTTTGTGTAAATATCTTCTCGTGTAGAATAGAAAGGTTTGTGTAAATTTCTTCTGGTGCAGAATGGAAAGGTTTGTGAAGATTTCTTCTGGTGTAGAATAGAAAGGTTTGTGTCAATTTCTTCTGGTGCAGAATAGAATTTTTTGTGAAGATTTCTTCTGGTACAGAATAAAAACGTTTGTGTAAATATCTTCTGGTGCAGAATAAAAATTTTTGTGTAGATTTCTTCTGGTGCAGAATAAAAACGTTTGTGTAAATATATTCTGGTGAAGAATAGAAAGGTTTGTGTAAATTTCTTCTGGTGCAGAATAAAAACGTTTGCGTAAATATCTTCTGGTGCAGAATGCACTGTAAAAATGGTGTTTATGATGTAAACATAATACTAAGCGCGTATCTTGTCCTGTTTTTTTTTTACACGTTTAGACCCCTAAACACGTTTAGCTACATGAATGTGTTTAGGAATGTGTTTAGCAACTAATCACGTTTAGCTACATAAACACGTTTAATAATGTGCTTAGCAACTAAACACATTCCTTAACACATTTATGTAGCTAAACGTGTTTAGAGGCTTCATTTGGCTTCATGTGCACTTCGAATGACCAGAAACGTGTGCATCGACAACGTGTAAATAGACAAGAGGATGCTGGCGAAATATGGCGGCCACAGGGATACACATCTGTTCTTAATTAACTCTCCCGCCCAAACTGACCAATGTAATCCGACCCATTGGGGAAATTCTCAAACATGTTTAGGAAAGTGTTTAGCCACTGGTGCAATGTCTGTCTAAACACGTTTAGAAATGTGTTTAAAAGCTATTCATGTTTTAATAACAGATGTAATATCGTTCTTGTGTTTCGCTATTAAGCACTATCCTAAACATGTATAGCATTAAACATGTAACGGTGGTGTTTAATTGCTAAACGCGATTTTTACAAGGTTTGTGTAGATTTCTTCTGGTGCAGAATAAAAACGTTTGCGTAAATATCTTCTGGTGCAGAATAGAAAGGTTTGTTCAAATGTCTTCTGGTGCAGAATAAAAACGTTTGCGTAAATATCTTCTGGTGCAGAATGGAAAGGCTTGTGTAGATTTCTTCTGGTGCAGAATAAAAACGTTTGCGTAAATATCTTCTGGTGCAGAATAGAAAGGTGTGTACACATGTGTAAATTTCTTCTGGTGCAGAATAGAAACGTTTGTGTAGATTTGATCTGGTGCAGAAATGTGTATAGAAATTATCTTGTTCAGGGTCGAAACGGTTCTCAAGATATCTTCTGGTGCATCTTAGAAACAATAGTCGTCATTGATAAGAACATGCTGATAGTAACTGAAAAGACGCCTTACTCGATCTAAATCTAACAGTTATTAAGAACAGTTGTACACCAAGAAGCTAAAAATGTCTCCATTTATTGAACGCAGTACGTGGAACATCCTAGTGGAAAAGTATTTTTCAAATTTTCTCCATCTTTATGTTAATTTCGATCAGTACTGGTGATTCTTTAGGCTTTGTTTAATCAATGATCAAACCAATACGTGTTCTTTGAATGTGCACATGTCTTTGTAAGCTTGTCACATTACCTCCCTAATAATGCTTTCTCATGACGAGTGTCGGTACCCCCTTGTGAGTTTATTCCCGTGGAAAGGTCTCTCACCCACCGGTCCCTTGATAAGAGCACCCTGTTAGTGTAACTACCCGCGTGGTACGATATTTACAGTATCTATTATAAACTAATTTCGCCGACGCTTATTACTTCACGTAGCTATAATACTGTTTTATTTCTGGTCGAAATGTCAACGTACAGGATGTAACTGCAAAGGCAACATCGTTTTAATCCATCACGAAGAATGTAAATTTCCGAAAAATGAAATATAGAAAAACTGTTGCGTAGAAATACATTTATTCATTAATCAGGATGAAGTGTGATCTTACTTTGATGAATCCTCACAAACGTCACCTCAAACAGGAGGTGACTACAAGAAAATAGCCGTTAATTACTGTTACCAAATCTAATTTCCCATTGCAATAACTGACTGACAAAAAAGATACATCATGTTATGAAATAGACAGCTGAGATCATATCGATGTTCTGCATATGAAAATTTCCATTACTGCAATGGATGTTGACAGTAAAACAGGTAAAATTGGTTGACATTCTAATCCTTTATAATACCTGTTTACATCATCTATGTTCTATGTATCTTGACAAACACAAGTACTCTAAGATAAACGTATATCCCACTTTAAAATTATTCCAATTACGTCATTTAAGACATCATTTTGAACAGGTTTTGTTCTTTGAACTCATATTCATATATATTTTTGAATAAATGTTTAATGTGCCTTAAAAATAATATTGTAAAATGATAAATAGTCAATTTGCCTATGCAGTTACCAAATTACAGTTTCGATTAAAAATTTGATAAAATTTGTCAATAGTGTCTTCTTTCTAAAAATTAATTGTGTTTCTTGATTTTCCATTTTAAAAAATAAATGTATCATTACTTATACTGCTCTGGTTGTAACCAATAATAAAATCTAAGGTTAAACTTTGTTCTGTTTACTTCAATCCAATGACACAAAATACGTTTCTTTAAAGGAGACACAGATTCGACATCATAATATATGTTCTGAATCTACAATTGTTTCCAAGTAATGTTTGTATGTTCATACTGTTACCGAGTTTGTCCAAACTGTTACCGAGTTTGTCAATGCTGTTATCGGGTTTGTCCATGCTGTTATAGAGTTTGTCCATACTGTTACTGAGTGTCCATATTGTTACCGAGTTTGTCCATACTGTTACCGAGTTTGTCCATACTGTTACCGAGTTTGTCTATACTGTTACCGAGTTTGTCCATGCTGTTACCGAGTTTGTCCATATTGCTATCGAGGTTGTCCATTACAGATATGTTAAAACAAAACTATAACATTGTTTTTCTTAAGCTATTTTATTATAGTCAAGCAGCATATATTGTGAACAATATTTGCCTATCTTCAATGGAAAAGTTGAAAACTATGTATTTATAAAGAGGTGCATCCTCGGTGATATAGTGGAGAGTAACGGAGCCTATATAAAACCATAGGTAACCGAGGATGAAAGAGGTGATATATGTTACGTTTCATATGGTTACAACAGTCACATTTTGAATGGAATATTGCAATACACGATATAGTATCTATAAATGTCCAAAAGAATATGATAATAGAAGCCAATTTATATTATCAACAAGCCAATTATATGCAAATAACCAATCTTTCATTTATAGTTTATTATTTAACATCACAACTTAAAATACTTACACAAATAACAAAACGCATCATCTATTCAGTTCGGACCGGGAAAACTACTAAAATATATTATAGACCACTTTTACCATTACGAGAGCTGCGGGCATCAGGGACATCTGTACATCATGATTCATGACTGACTTAACTTACTGCATGACTGACTGACTGTATGACTGATAGACTGGTGGCTTACATGCAAAACGATAACAGTAACGACACTAAACTAAACTTACAGAAAATGTACCGTTCTGTTTTCAAAGATTCGTTCTCTCATATATGTGTAAGCAGTTGCTACAGAACGAATCTTTGACGAGGAGGTATTTTTCAGCAAGGTCCCGTGGACCAACACGTTTTAAAGGCGCTGCAGCACGTTTTCTTTAATATCATGTTTTATCAAATTTGCCATTTATTATCAAAGTTTATAATATATTACTACAATATAATGGGTACAACAAACCATTACACGACCACATAGGCCGTATCCATAGAAAACCATTGTCCGTTTTCGAAGAAAATGGTGCGACGTATAAAGCGACATGTTACAGTGGTAGAACCCTTGAGTGTGAGAGGTAGATTTGTAGGTCTCATGCGAATTTGAGAGTTCAGACAGCAAGATGGTGACCATTCCATCATTGTACCATATTTATGACTCTACTCTAAAGTGTTTAGGTATCGCTACATCATCAGATCACTTGAACCACCTTCGAGTGGCCATCTTTATGTGAACACCTTAAAATGGGAAATGGACTCGCATGACTTAACCGTTAGAACGATGTACATGTCGTTTTAGAACTCTTTTTATTGATTCAGGAGTATCATTCAGCCATTGGTAACAATTAATTATATTTTTGTGATATCACTTTATTTCAGTTTGAAAATCGTGCTTCAGCGCCTTTAATAATAGTTTGCGATACTGCAGCCTCAGATATTAAGAAGTGATCTGGGTGACTTGGCTGTGTACAGGTAAACCGCTTTCCTCTTCATAGAATCTGCATCTACTGCTGCTACTGATTCGACTGGTGACTGACAGTAAGTTGGAGTACCGACAGACGAATGCACAGACACAAGACTAATAAAACTCCCAAAAGTACTTCATTATCAATAGTTTGTTTCCGTCTTCGAATGGACCCGTCTACGAGTTGGTCTGGTCAAAGAATTCACGGCGTCCATCGTCGGACCTTTGAGTTCTCTATTTCCCATATATATGTATATGTATATTTGTATATAAATATATGATAATTAATGAGTTCATGGAATGTATTATCACAATCACTGCACAACTCAGTAGACTCAATAAACTGCTGTGTTCGGTCGATCAGCTCCTTCCTTCCACGTTAGCTCACTGACTGTATGTCAGGTGTGCTTCGTGTCCTTGCTTTCCACGATCAAATACTGAATGTACGATATTGCTGCTCTCAGTGTCTGGATCCGCGATAGTCTGTTCTTATCTCGCGCATTGGGCAGGTGCTTCTTGAGCAGGATGAAGGCCTGATTGAGGTGACACATCCGCCTCCGCTCCCGTGTGTTGGCAGCTCGTCTCTGGGTCGCTGTCTGCTGCCGCCGTCTCTTTCTCCTCCCCGACTCTTCTCCCAAACTCGTCTCGCTCCAGGTCGGGTTCGAGTCCCCGTATTGCGAGTCTGATTCCCGGATGACACCATAGAGCGACACACGACACATGGACGAGTACTTGTCGGGTGTAGCTTGGTCCCGAGGTGATGGGCTGCTGTACTGTTGGGTGTCCCCCGTGATGTCATTCAGCTCCCCCGACAATCTGACGTCATCGCCTCTAGGACCCTCTTCTAGCACACCGGAAGTTCGGACGGATGTATCACGCGCAACTTCCGGTGAATCTGACTCTCCATTCTGAAGCATCATGCACCTACAGAACAAAACAAGACGTATAACGGTAAATTTTCAGAACAGTACTTAAAACGGTATTTTATAAAACGGGACATAATAAAGGTATTTTTCAAAACAGGACATAGCTAAAAAGAACGGTATTTTTCAGAAGAGGACTAAAGAACAAGATTTAGACATATAACGATATATTACCTCATACAAATATGACATTTTATGGACAACATTTAGAACAGAACATGTCAGGTATTGGTATAAGAAGCGCAAACAGGTTGGTCTGAGATTGTCCATATACAATACTTGCAACAGAACATAAATATTATGTTTGTATTGCACCTGTATACATAATTGTCGGTCACTATATAATTAGTAAACTGTCATTAAGAACACACACATACCTGTTAGCTCTCTCCCATATGTGTCAGTTTGACAACAAGTGTATGCTTACAGTACTAGTAGAAGTATATCTAGCGAAACATACGGCGAATCAATACTTCATAAAACGAGACATTTTATTCAAGCGACCTACTACAGTGGATAGATAGGTAAGTACTTACGATGTAGACTAGTGTTGTGCAGGTAGCGCGTGTTGACGGGATGCGAGGCCAGCAGATAAGTGGCGCCTTCTACATTGCATCATTGAGTGCGTGCCGTGTAGAGATGCACACGACTAGCATTTAGCAGTACATTCATTCGCTTGTGGTAATAAACACTTCCTATCCATATTGCTACCGTGGCGGACGTTATCAGGTAGCTCTTCCGATGTTATATTACAATTGTCATTTAATCGGAAACGAAATCTTCAACATTACCGACACTTTTATCCATGGATGTAAATATAACAATGGCTTGATTGACAAGCGGGAGCGTGCACTGCACGTGACCAACAGGTGGGCGTGGTTTACAAACAGCCATTTATTCTAGCGGTATGCAGGTGTCGACCCGCTTTGTTCCGCAGAGTGGATGGATATTGGCAATAGCGCTGTCGATTTCATCTCGGCTCACGCGGGTCGAGATTTTAGGATAACTATAAATGCTGGCTTTACGCTTGTCATAATTCTCTTTGTCAATAGATGTGTTGCACGAGCGTTTTGTGTGTTTGCTATCCACTTATTGTTTCCGCGCCAGTCTCTGTCCTGTACCGTCTTCCCCCTGTAGATTGCAGGCTCTACTCTGCTACAGACACCACACCGTCGTATAACCGACTCGACCTGGGCTCCTTGCTTCTCAGTATTCCAAATGATTCATTTAATTAATAACAATATTGCTGCTAACATTAACAATTTCAATGCCTGTAATGGAAGGGTTGTTTTATCAAGTTCTATTCATCGAGTATACAAAGGCTCAACTCAAACCATACAAGGGCACTAATTGGCGTCCGCCCGATGTTATTGAAGATAGATTATCTTTCATAATATTCAAATTGGCTTTGATACGTTCCCAAATATCGTATGTGCGGATTTCAATTCCAATAATCTCGCCGACATCTTTCCATCTTCCCAACTGTTCCCACCACTCACCGCTGCACTGTGCGCAATGTTTAGACGCAGAAAAACACAATCATATAACCCACATATATAGAGAACTTGAATAACTTATTGATCTTTTAAATTTCTTGTACATGTTATATATACAAAATATATTTTAATAATTTTAGCGCCTAAGCGCTTTAAGTCATTTTAGACGTATTTGGGTGTATCGCAGGCCATTGTTGGTCAGACAGCGTGCTCTCCATAATGTTATTGATACCGGTCTCCAAGTATCACGGTATGTATACGTTGTGTGGCACCTAAATAAAATAAAATAGTTTTCTTCTTTTTTCTTCTTCCATGCCAAAACCATGTGCAGAAGCTGATATTGAACATCCCATTGACAGGTTAACTAATTTTATGACCTAATGTTTATAGCTATAGTTTAGTTGTACCAACCAAAATTCAAATTGACATGTATGATACACAGTCCAATTTCGATAAAAAAAAAATATCACACATTTTCACCTTTGCACTGTCACTGTTTTATTGATTTTCAGTAACGGTCATTACTTCTCTATAAAATAACTACTTACTATAAACTAAACAACGTAATATACATACAACCTGAGTCCTGACACCATTCGTTATCACGTTCGTTCTTTGAGACATTAAATGCATTTCGGATGTACACTTCCCAAAGGTGAGTGTATCGATCAAAAAGAGCGTTAAAAATAGAACCATGGGCCCTGTAGCTCACCAGGGTTCATATTGTTTCGTGTTGACGACTGAAACAGATTGTTCTTTAGATAACGTAAAAATCCCTTCATATGACCTTGAACAATTACATGATCAACAAAATATTTCAGTGTCAGTGCACAAAGAAATAATGACTTAAAAACTAAATCGGCTGTCCACGTATAACAATTCCGGAAAAATCTTGAAGAAAATGTGACTTTTTCCAATTAAAATGGTGTAGACATATTTACAATATGATATATAATGGAGATGAGATGATGATATAGACTGGAGAGATGATGATATGAAATGGAGAGATGATGATATAAAAGGGAGAGATGATGATATAAAATTGAAAGATGATGATGATGATGATTGATGATGAACATCAATCAACCTGTTGATGGTACCTTTGGATCTACCAAACGTTTTCGAAGAATTATCAATAAAGTCATACTAATTCATAAATAACCCATCTAAATAAATTATGTACACTTTCTTTATGCTCTAAATTAACCAAATCGAAACGAACCTATTTCATGGTCTATTCAATCTGTGTGTGATTTAGTGTTTTCATTCACTTCCAAAGGAGGTTCCTCCTTTCAAATTTCCGATCCTAACCTCTGTTCTACTATGATGACTTTTTCGACTAGAAAGCAATGTCCTGATTGGTTGTAAATAAATCTAGTTGTGCAATCAGCGACGCCGTTGTAAAAGTGACATTTGCCAATGACACGTCATAATGCTAATTTTGAAACAGAAACGTAAGATAAACGTTTCCTCGTTTTAAAGTGTTTTCCTCGAAATGTGCTTTTTGATTTTGTGAAAACAAGTGATCATAAACTTGCTTATAAATAAAGAAGACAAATTAAGAGACAAATACCAAAAACAGTTCATTTGTATTATTTACATCAGACATATTCGAATGACATATGCTAATTAGTAAGGCCCTTAAGAGTCAAATGCCTAGATCTTTTACGTCACTGAAAGATGAATTTTCAGTTGTTGAGAACCTGAAATACAGTATTAGGTTCCCCTTTTCCCCGCTAGAGGAGTTTGTTGGAGTATTGAAATTCAGGACATCTAGCTATAGAACAGAGGATAGGATCGGAAATCTGAAGGGAGTATCCTCTATTTGGAAAAGAATGCCCTGGTGGATGAATGGCATCAGATACCATATCAACTGTTTCAGAACCTTTCCTTGTGTTTTCAGGACGTTTTAAGAGGTAATTAATGCAAGAAGTGGGTACACACGCCAATGAAGTTAATTGATTTCAATCCAGTTTCAGGTGATTAAACAAATTGCTATTCCAAGGCAAAGTACACGTAACTGCTAAAACGTCAGTACATTTCTTATCAAAAACATTATAATGCTAATTTTTTGTTCATTATATTTTATCGCAATGACGTTCATCAATGACGTTCATAACCTTGTCTTCATGACCCACGTTTTCAAAACATGGAGAAAATCCAATTGTCCTTAACTTTTTTGGCTCGGTATATATGGATACAAACCATCATATACACAGTGATTTCTTTGGAGTTTTACTCGTTAAGTGGTATTCTTAACGACTTGTTCATAGTAGTTATTTGTAGAATTTGTTGCCAAAAGCAGAACATACTTTTTGTCACATGCAGACAATATACTCTAGTTTAAAGTCAAACTATGGTTATACATAACCTTTGTTTGAAAAATTAAACATGGAGTAATGTCATGTAAGAACGAAGCGGATAAAAGCAGGGATATCGCTGTACACTCATTTAAAGAGCCATCAAGGATGTTAGTGTTTCAAATAAATAAAAATGTGTGGAAAATATACTTAAACCGTCAATCGCCAGAGAAATATTTTGCCTACAACATGACATGTGATAACTAATTTTCATATCACGACAATTTAATGCAATTTGGTTTCAAAGAGGAGTACCACTTCGAGTAGCGCGCGTTAAGGGTATCTGACGTCATATAAACAGAATCCCCTTTATTGCATAACACGTACTACGCAACAGCAAGCGTTTCCGAAGCGTGAAGGCTCGTCTCTAGCGCAAGTCGCCATAACAACCCATGTGCTGTTACCCTTGTCACACATTACTGAATGTGTTACTGAAATGTTTGTAAATGTCCTGAGAACACATACAAATTATTGCCTGTTTAAGATAAGACCAGCAAATTATGACAAATTTTTATTCTCATTAATTATAAAATTCAAGCAAAATACCTAGTTGGGTAAAACAATTATTTTAATATCTGTAGCAAATACATAAATTGAATGAAATGGAAAATAAATAAACGCCCAAAGTTATATATTTCAATTTCTTTCATTGCTCATAAACTTTGTTATTCTTTCGTGTCTTTGTATACAATGTGTCAGTTAGACCACAATGCTTGGCGCTTGAAAATAATAGACTGGGTCTATATTTAGACTTGAAAACACCTTTACTAATTCGTGCAGTTTCTCGGCTTATTTTGGGTCTAACAAATTTGTGATAAATTAATTTTCATCAGCATCCTTGATGTCTCTTTAAAGGAGGTGTGTTTTGCTAAAGGCAAGTTCTACTCCTGCAGTTGGCAACAATTAAGTGTTAGTACTGATAAGATAGAAATTATTCCTACCCTACTTCACAACTTAGAAAGCATAACTGCTAAGATAGAAACTTCACCCACTTCCCTAATTGGTCAATAATTAGAGAGAAGTACTGCTGAAAACATTTAGAAAGTACACCCAACGAATTGTGAAATTGCGAATTATTTGCTATGTCATCACTCACTTATTATTCAAAACTCGCCCATCAACGGATCATGGGCACATCTGTTACGACGTTAGTTGTAATAAACGCGGTAAGATGTAATAACTGCGGTAAATTGTAATAAAAACGCGGTAACATGTAATACTGCGGTAAATTGTAATAAAAACGCGGTCAAATGTAATAAAGTTTACTGCGGTAAATTGTAATAAGGGGGTGCGGTAAAATGTTACTAAAAAGTGCGGTAAAATGTAATACATAATGCGGTAAAATGTAATAACCATACATCTAATTTTTAGCTGCCATGAATGCCGAATTTGGGTCATTCATTGAACATATACATATGTATTTTTTGAATGAGAGTATTATTATAAGTATTATTGCATATTAAAATCATAAGTTCTCCAAAATTTACAGACGAACTGTTTTGATTAAACCTCCGCCTTACATGGGAGTTTACAGGGTTTATTCTGTCAATCTGTCTGAAACTTTACATATGTATTTCAAATTTACTGGAGTGGTGCCTCTTGATATTTTCAGATTTCTTGTTTTTTGTTTGTTTTCATGAAAAAGGAGAATTTGACTCTGTTCACGTTTACAGATAGATAGGTTGTTTCCTGAGAAGAGATTGATAACCATTCATCATATTTTTCTGAAACCTATTCATGTCGTGTATTATCCACTAACATAATTAAAAAGTCTATCATCATTTATATCAAAGATCGATTATACATGCTAATAAAGCACTCTGAGTTAATAGGGGACCGTTTGGATATTTTATCTTCTGATGACTCTTGTGTTTGTTTGAGTTTCTATGGAAACGAAACAGTGACTTTATGTGTATAATGGAAGAATATATATTCCATTGTTTTGCAGAATCGCTGAAACTATCATATGTTTCACTTTATTAAACTGTATTCATATTCATACCCACAGATTTACATTTTGCAAGTTTTTGAATTTTTATGTAACGGTAATCATATTGTCTTGAACTGCTAAAGTATAAGGTTCCATGTAACATGTTCGTAACTTCCGGTGTCATGAGGTGTTACCATTCCAACAAAATGAGCCTAGGGTATATGACTTTACAGTTGATATGAGAAAAAAAATTATGTTACATGCAACGCTTAAAATAATTTAATTCCATACCTAATTGATAGCGGAAACTTTTGAAGTTGAAATTATTTTCTGCTAGTACCTTTGCTCTATTCTGGCAAGCCAAACTCTCGATAGACATTTTAAAACATAAATAATTATTTGTGTGTGTGTGTGTGTGTGCGTGTGTATGTGTGTTATTATTAGGGTTTAATGTCATTTTCAAAATGATTTCACTTATGTCATGATGGCTAGTATCATTGCACAACATCCCAGGGTGGAAATGCGTCAATTGGGAGACGTTTACATGTGTGCGTGTGTGCCTGTGTGTGTGTTGAATTCAAATGATAATTCATTTAGAAAACTAGCGCCGTCGTTCAAATATTTTCTATTTTTCTTGAGGTTATTATGTAAAACTGTTATTGGCACACATGTTTGGTCAATATTTTGCTTAAAGGAGCTGTAGCATGTTTTTTGCCAATTTTATTCTTTCCTTTTTACCATTTATATTACAAATTTATGCAATTTATAATTACTTTAGAGGGTAATAGTTCTCATTACATGAACCATCTATCCGTAGTCGCAGAAATTTGTGTAGTGGTCATAATGAAAACCACTGGCGGACTTTTCAAGGTGAACACCTTTGACTGGCCGCCAAGTACAAAATGATTCCCATAGCTTTAAAAAAGATGTGCACATGTTTTTTAACTTTAATATTGCGAAGAAAAATGGTGTTTTTCGAATGGCGACATTATTTGTCAAGTTCATGACATTGATTTATTTCAGAGAAAAACACGTGCTACCCTTTAAACTGTGGAAATAGCATATAGATATCACGTAGTCTCTTTTCTGATAAATCGATTTTATTGCAGTAGTTAGCATTTGGTTGGCGAAAGCATATGCCTCCGTCACACAAAAGAAGTTCCTACTACGTTCTTTTCCTTCCAAAAAATGTTGTAAAACGGCCTCGAACGGGACAGAGACAGCTAACTGTTATGAAGAAGTTTTCAAATACGATAGACAATTCTTAGTACGCCCATGTCGTCTTTACTCCGTCCTCTAATAGTTGGTACCATGTTTTGAAACAGCACATCTGCAAATCATAGTGATTAAATTTGTAAAGTTTAGAAACATATCATCAATTAGTATCAGAGCTGTTAGTGAAACAAAATCAGACGGACGAATTGTCAGACGGACATTTTGATTAGTGAATTTTACTTTCATCAACATCAACTTCTATAAAAGAAAATATTACAATTTACCGCACATCGTATTACAATTTACCGCACCTTTCATCGAAACATTTTACCGCACCCCCTATTACAATTTACCGCAGTAAACTTTATTACATTTTACCGCGTTTTTATTACAATTTACCGCAGTATTACATCTTACCGCGTTTTTATTACAATTTACCGCAGTTATTACATCTTACGTCATATTACGTCGTAACACACATCACATATCTCTATCGCCGGTGTTATATGATCACAACAAATATCCCAAATCAGCGGTACATGAACACAACGAATATCTCCATCGGCGGTACATGAACACAACCAATATCTGCATCGGCGGTACATGAACACAACCAATATCTGCATCGGCGGTACATGAACACAACCAATATCTGCATCGGCGGTACATGAACACAACCAATATCCCCATCGGCGGTACATGAACACAACCAATAGCTGCATCGGCGGTACATGAACACAACCAATATCTGCATCGGCGGTACATGAACACAACGAATATCTCCATTGGCGGTACATGAACACATCCAATATCTCCATCGGCGGTACATGTACACAACCAATATCTCCAATCATCTGTACATGAACACAACGAATATCTGCATCGGCGGTACATGTAAACAACCAATATCTCCAATCAGCTGTACATGTACACAACGAATATCTCCATCGGCGGTACATGAACACAACCAATATCTCCATCGGCGGTACATGAACACAACCAATATCTCCATCGGCGATACATGAACACAACCAATATCTGCATCGGCGGTACATGTACACAACGAATATCTGCATCGGCGGTACATGTACACAACGAATATCTGCATCGGCGGTACATGTACACAACGAATATTTGCATCGGCGGTACATGAACACAACCAATATCTGTATCGGCGGTACATGAACACAACAAATATCTGCATCGGCATTACATGAACACAACCAATATCTCCATCGGCGGTACATGAACACAACCAATATCTCCAATCAGCTGTACATGTACACAACGAATATCTGCATCGGCGGTACATGTACACAACGAATATCTGCATCGGCGGTACATGTACACAACGAATATCTGCATCGGCGGTACATGTACACAACGAATATCTGCATCGGCGGTACATGTACACAACGAATATCTGCATCGTCGGTACATGAACACAACCAATATCTGTATCGGCGGTACATGAACACAACCAATATCTCCATCGGCGGTACATGAACACAACCAATATCTGCATCGTCGGTACATGAACACAACCAATATCTGTATCGGCGGTACATGAACACAACCAATATCTGTATCGGCGGTACATGAACACAACAAATATCTGCATCGGCATTACATGAACACAGCCAATATCTCCATCGGCGGTACATGAACACAACAAATATCTGCATCGGCATTACATGAACACAGCCAATATCTCCATCGGCGGTACATGAACACAACAAATATCTCCAATCAGCTGTACATGTACACAACCAATATCTGTCTTATCGTGCATGTAAACAGCTGCGTTTTATTGTGAAGATTTCAGATTACCATTTAGTTTTAAGTTTTATCTTTTAGAGATCTCAGACTCTAACCTTTTCAGTGTTACGTGTTACGCCACATCAGGCCATGCTCTGACAGTATCTGTAATCAGTTCACAAATGTTGGCATTATGTCGTTTGGAATAGTTAGTGAGTCTAAACTTTGATGGGAAGTATTGGTACACACACTTTAAATTAGCTAGCTGCGGAGCAAAAGTGCTTGACTGTTTGTATTGTAACATGTCTACAATTACTTCTGAGACAACAATATCATTACTAATTTTCGGTCAGAATATAAACAAGGTAATTCAACTTCGTATTAGTTAATTTTAAAGCACTGAATTATTTCAAAGAAGTCTTTACCTTGATATCAGTAAGATCATTTGATGAAGTTTGGTCCGAAAGTTTGATTTATAAACCTGTGAAAATAGGCATCCCCGGTCCTTTATTGAAATGGTTATTGAAATGGAAAACAAGTTGTTATATTAAATGGATTTCAATCTAACACCCGCAGTGCGTGGGTACACCAGGGCGCCGTACTGGGTCGATAGAGATATTACTGATACATTAATGACCAAGATAAACATTGATCATAATATCCGTGAATTCACTGATGACACATTCCTTTATATTATTGTATCCTTATGATAGTGGTTCTTACCGCGTGCAATTTAATAACGACCCAAAACGTAAAGTAAAGTTCAAATAATTTACATTCCGACTCAACTTTATGCTACAAATTGGTCTTTTAATAATTATTCCATATCGATAATATGATCCACGAGTCTGGTTAAAGGTTATCATGACCCAATTTTAGAAGAAAAAAACCATTTATAAATGTAAGTGAATGGTCTAAGAATTAAATGTTAACAGTTTAAAGATGTTTAACTTCAACGCCAGTGTCAGCTATCAATACTGTGCATCGTAAAGCCATGATCAGTGTAAGTTCGTGCTACCTTCTGTGTCATAAATGCGTGAACAAGTTATTTCATCAATAGCTTCAGCTGTATAATGTTAATCTAAACGTTCCTGTTATCAAACATCCAATTATTTATAAACACAAGTTAGGCCTACCTCCATTATCAAACAAAAAAGGAATTACTCCAACCAATATTCACCTTTGTTACAACAATAACTTCAACGCTTGCAACCATTCGGAACAGATCAAAGCAAAGCATATGCGTCAAGTGGGATGATCAAAGAATGACAGATGATACATGAAATTGTTTCCTTGTCCACGCGCTCTAGCGTAATCTCTTGATTACACGCTGTGTGCCGAGGAGATCATCATATTGTTCATTTATACCATTCACTTTCGTTGCGCGGGTTTTACGGGTTTAACAAGAACAATCCAGGGGTGTATTGGGTGGATTGTCTGCACAGCAGCCTACTGTAACTGGTCACTCTTAGTTTTATTTTAAACGTCACGTGGTGCATTCATCATGTTTTCCTGTTTTAAAATCATTAGTAAAAGAATTTTGAAATTTTGAGATCGATAGGTTAACTTACCATTTATCATTATAAATCTTTTTTTTCTACACTCAGGTTAAACATTCGTTCACTGACAAATACATGAATATGTCAATCATTCGTTCACTGACAACTACCTAAATATGTCAAACATTCGTCCACTGACAACTACATAATTATGTCAAACATTCCTTCACTGACAAATACCTAAATATGTCAAACATTCGTTCACTGACAAATATCTAAATATGTCAAACATTTGTCCACTGACAACTATCTAAATATGTCAAACATTCGTTCACTGACAACTATCTAAATATGTCAAACATTCGTTCACTGACAAATACCTAAATATGTCAAACATTTGTCCACTGACAACTACCTAAATACGTCAAACATTCGTTCACTGACAAATACCTCAATATGTCAAACATTCGTTCACTGACAAATACCTAAATATGTCAAACATTTGTCCACTGACAACTATCTAAATATGTCAAACATTCGTTCACTGACAACTACCTAAATATGTTAAACATTCGTTCACTGACAAATACCTAAATATGTCTAAAATTCGTTCACTGACAAATACCTAAATACCGGTATGTCAAACATTCGTTCACTGACAGCTACCTAAATATGTCAAACATTTGTCCACTGACAACTATCTAAATATGTCAAACATTCGTTCACTGACAACTACCTAATTATGTGAAACATTCGTTTACTGACAAATACCTTAATATGTGAAACATTTGTTCACTGACAACTACCCAAAAAAGGTCGAACATTCATTCACTGACAACTATCTAAATAATTTATTATGTCAAACATTCGTTCAATGACAAATACCTAAATATGTCAAACATTCGTTCAATGACAAATACCTAAATATGTCAAACATTCGTTCACTGCCAACTGCCCAATTATGTCAAACATTCGTTCACTGACAACTACTTAAATATGTCAAACATTCGTTCACTGACAACTACCTAATTATGTAAAACATTCGTTTACTGACAAATACATAAATATGTCAAACATTCGTTCACTGACAACTACCTAATTATGTCAAACATTCGTTCACTGACAAATACCTTAATATGTCAAACATTCGTTCACTGACAACTACCCAAAAAAGGTCGAACATTCATTCACTGACAACTATCTAAATAATTTATTATGTCAAACATTCGTTCAATGACAAATACCTAAATATGTCAAACATTCGTTCACTGCCAACTGCCCAATTATGTCAAACATTCGTTCACTGACAACTACTTAAATATGTCAAACATTCGTTCACTGACAACTACCTAATTATGTAAAACATTCGTTTACTGACAAATACATAAATATGTCAAACATTCGTTCACTGACAAATACCTAAATATGTCAAACATTTGTCCACTGACAACTATCTAAATATGTCAAACATTCGTTCACTGACAACTACCTAAATATGTTAAACATTCGTTCACTGACAAATACCTAAATATGTCTAAAATTCGTTCACTGACAAATACCTAAATACCGGTATGTCAAACATTCGTTCACTGACAGCTACCTAAATATGTCAAACATTTGTCCACTGACAACTATCTAAATATGTCAAACATTCGTTCACTGACAACTACCTAATTATGTGAAACATTCGTTTACTGACAAATACCTTAATATGTGAAACATTTGTTCACTGACAACTACCCAAAAAAGGTCGAACATTCATTCACTGACAACTATCTAAATAATTTATTATGTCAAACATTCGTTCAATGACAAATACCTAAATATGTCAAACATTCGTTCAATGACAAATACCTAAATATGTCAAACATTCGTTCACTGCCAACTGCCCAATTATGTCAAACATTCGTTCACTGACAACTACTTAAATATGTCAAACATTCGTTCACTGACAACTACCTAATTATGTAAAACATTCGTTTACTGACAAATACATAAATATGTCAAACATTCGTTCACTGACAACTACCTAATTATGTCAAACATTCGTTCACTGACAAATACCTTAATATGTCAAACATTCGTTCACTGACAACTACCCAAAAAAGGTCGAACATTCATTCACTGACAACTATCTAAATAATTTATTATGTCAAACATTCGTTCAATGACAAATACCTAAATATGTCAAACATTCGTTCACTGCCAACTGCCCAATTATGTCAAACATTCGTTCACTGACAACTACTTAAATATGTCAAACATTCGTTCACTGACAACTACCTAATTATGTAAAACATTCGTTTACTGACAAATACATAAATATGTCAAACATTCGTTCACTGACAAATACCTAAATATGTCAAACATTTGTCCACTGACAACTATCTAAATATGTCAAACATTCGTTCACTGACAACTACCTAAATATGTTAAACATTCGTTCACTGACAAATACCTAAATATGTCTAAAATTCGTTCACTGACAAATACCTAAATACCGGTATGTCAAACATTCGTTCACTGACAGCTACCTAAATATGTCAAACATTCGTTCACTGACAAATTCCTTAATATGTGAAACATTTGTTCACTGACAACTACCCAAAAAAGGTCGAACATTCATTCAACAACTATCTAAATAATTTATTATGTCAAACATTCGTTCAATGACAAATACCTAAATATGTCAAACATTCGTTCACTGCCAACTGCCCAATTATGTCTTATGTAAAACATTCGTTTACTGACAAATACATAAATATGTCAAATTTTCGTTCACTGATAACTACCTAATTATGTCAAACATTCGTTCACTGACAAATACCTTAATATGTCAAACATTCATTCACTGACAACTGTCCAAATAGGTCGAACATTCGTTCACTGACAACTGTCCAAATAGGTCGAACATTCGTTCACTGACAACTATAGATACAAACCCCTGTGAATTTGGTAGAATGAACAGAATATGATAAGCTTCAATACTGGCGAACGAAGTGTCTCATTAGGTCTTCAAGACATCCTAGTTGTCTAGTTAAGTTTTGTTTTTAAAAAGAGAGAAACAACAACATGAATAACAACTGGACTCAAAATTTAGCACAATATTTTGGCGAAAAACAGTTATTCGTCAAAGATGTAAGTGATTAAAATCAGCAAATGGGAGCAAATAATGAACTCTGAAGACGTGTAAAAAAAACTTTGTACATGATGGTGGGTAGTGAAGCACGTCATGTGTTCGGTATTTTACGACCGCTTCGTTCAGTGGCATCTCGCTCAGTGTGTTTCCCCCGCGTGTCTAAAATAAAGTTAACATATGGTTATGACAGTTGTTTCGGTGCTACCTAGCGAGGATTTTCAATTCCAACAATAATGAAAACAAATGTTCTTATCACGACAAATTGATGGAATTCTGTTTCAAAGATAATCGCGCTCCACTGAACGTGATGTCATTAGAAAGCTTTTCATTTATCGCATTAGATGTGTCATTTATGATGTAGAACACAATAACAATGGGTTTCGAAGTTGCGAGTTTATCAATTTCACAGTCGCCATAGCAACGCACATGTGCCTCGATCTCTGGGCTGCAGGTATCACCTGTCAATCGTTGCTTGTAGTAACGGTAGTTATATTAAAGTTGTTTTCAAATGTGTTATAAATATGCAGATTATTGACATTTTATGGTATAGCAGCAACCTATGACACGTATATTTTTTCACATTTTGCTTGACTGTATGACTCAAGCAAAATACTATTTTGGAAAAACAGTTATTTCAAAATCTAAAACTATTTTCAAAACTAAAAGTTAGTTACTAAACTGTCATTAGAAATAATGACATTGGTTATTATCGATAATTATATTTAAAACAGTGACAGTTCAAAGTCAAAAGATGTTTATCGTATGAAGGTACACATACAGAAGAGTTACAGTGGTATATTAACATTGTTATACATGTATATTACATACGTATTCAAGGGTATACAGTTTGTTTGATAAGAATGTCTCTTTTGGCTAAAGCATGCTTCACATATAAATACAACTGGACAATAACAGTTTCATTATTAGTTTGTAACATAGATACATAAGTATCCCTTGGTTGTTTATCAAGAAAATGAGGTGGTATATATTTTGGACGTAAATCGACATAACAAAGGCATATTAATGTGAAATGCATTTCATTCTCTCCTGAGATTACAAAACGGACAACTTCTTCTTTCTTTCTCTATAGTTGATTTTCTCCCCTCATTAATCATTAAAGTTAACAAACTTAGACGAAACCTTACGAACATTGTTCTTAAACTGTATGTTGTAATTATTGATAAATATTTTTCTGGCTGAAGTAGCGTTTTAAAGGTCCTGTAATATTCATATCGAGAGCTTGAATCTAGAGTCGATGACCATTCTTGACTAAACATATCTATTGATCTACGGCGAAATTATTTAAATATAACGCTCGTTATCAAACTTCTAGGTAACTCCCCGCGAGTGTTTGATACAAAACTGGTCACTTGCCATTCTCTTGTTATCAGGAAAAGGGTATTTAAAAATTCTGATTTGCCTTTTCGATTTACTCAAAACTATCGGCTAACGCGAAGCTGAAACAGATACCCCTATTGTAATGAAGTTTCACAACGACCCAGTATTGTAGTAAACATCGTGCACGTGGGCCGAGGTTCTACTGTGAAATTGTTTCGCGAAATTTCCGACCAATACGAAATTAATATGCTTTGTCTGTCGCTCGTTTTGCGGTCTTTTCTAAGCCGGCGAGATGTGTGGAGAGAGGGGGCGTGGCGCGGAGAGACGAACACGTGGTCGCGGCAGGTCTCGTGTCTCATTAGTCTGGTGAGCTTATACTACAATACAATACAATATAGTTTATTTCAGTTTCACCATTTGTACAATAGGGGTAAAATGCAGAGGTTAAAATGCGACATGAAAAAGCACAAATGCCACCCAAGAGGATTGTGAGAAACTATACATTACAAAGCTTAGATCAATATAGGTAATGTAAATTATGATAAGAAATAAAGTAATGTAAATTACATCAAAAGTGTGCATATTATAGGCATATATAATCATAACCTAAAAGTGAAGGTATAATGATAAGATAGGTACATACAAATAGACTATAAATTGTAGCGTTAAATTTTACATAAAATAATTTTCTGCGCATAAACATTTTGAAGCACAAGGTCATGCTTCCTAAAAGTGGTATATTACAATAATCATTTAAAATGGTTATATCTACAGGTGTATCGGAGAAATGCGACTATCATCACTTATACTGCTAGTCGTGGATGTCACACTTACAGGTTTTATCAATATCTGTGGATTCGAACCCAGAACCTTCATACATCGACCTGATTTGGTTGACACATGTAGGTCTACTTACACAAGCGTGTTACACCTTCAGGAGTGATTTATCTTGTTATTTATGGTTTAACATTTGAGTTTTTTGATTATCATATAGCCACCATGGTCGATTATATTGTCACAAACCAACACAAACAAATACATTTGCAAGTTCAAGCCAGGACGTAAACGGTGTGCTCTAGGTAAACAAGACTTGGTACATGGAATGCATCATCATATGAAGACGTTGCTATACCTGTTTTCTAATTTATCTGATTTTAATTATAAAGATTTTACACTTATCATGGAAATCCAGTTGATTGCAGACTTCATTTCCTCACAAACTCTACCGACTTGAAGGGAAGTGTGCAGCCTCGATATCTCGATGATGGCATGTGCTCATTTGCAAGATTTACTTTGTACGTATGTGACAGGGTGAAGGTTATCAATACGGAGCTAATGACTGAGTGGAGGTTATCAATACGGAGCTGGTGAAAGGGTGAAGGTTATCAATACGGAGCTGGTGACAGAGTGGACGTTATCAATACGGAGCTAATGACAGTGGAGGTTATCAATACGGAGCTGGTGACCGGGTGGAGGTTATCATAACGGAGCTGGTGACAGGGTGGACGTTATCAACACGGAGCTGGTGACAGAGTGGACGTTATCAATACGGAGCTGGTGACAGAGTGGAGGTTATCAATACGGAGCTAATGACAGTGGAGGTTATCAATACGGAGCTAATGACAGTGGAGGTTATCAATACGGAGCTGGTGACAGGATGGAGGTTATCAATACGGAGCTGGTGACAGAGTGGACGTTATCAATACGGAGCTGGTGACAGAGTGGACGTTATCAATACGGAGCTAATGACAGTGGAGGTTATCAATACGGAGCTAATGACAGTGGAGGTTATCAATACGGAGCTGGTGACAGGGTGGAGGTTATCAATACGGAGCTGGTGAGAGAGTGGACGTTATCAATACGGAGCTGGTGACAGAGTGGAGGTTATCAATACGGAGCTGGTGACAGGATGGACGTTATCAATGCGGAGCTGGTGACCGGGTGGAGGTTATCCATACGGAGCTGGTGACAGAGTGAAGGTTATCAATACGGAGCTAGTGACCGGGTGGAGGTTTTCAATACGGAGCTGGTGACCGGGTGGAGGTTATCAATACGGAGCTGGTGACCGGGTGGAGGTTATCAATACGGAGCTGGTGACCTGGTGGAGGTTATCAATACGGAGCTGGTGACCGGGTGGAGGTTATCGATACGGAGCTGGTGACAGGGTGAAGGTTATCAATACGGAGCTGGTGAAAGGGTGAAGGTTATCAATACGGAGCTGGTGACAGGGTGAAGGTTATCAATACGGAGCTGGTGACCGGGTGGAGGTTATCAATACGGAGCTGGTGACCGGGTGGAGGTTATCAATACGGAGCTGGTGGAAGGTTGGATGTTATCAATACGGATCTGGTGGAAGGTTGGAGGTTATCAATACGACATGTATGGGTAGAGTTTACCAATAAACTGTTGTTAACAGACGTGGGGTTATCGATAAGGAGATGTCGACGGGGGTGACATCGGTTTGGACAAGGGTACGTGTTTATAAAGTCCCCTGCCGTTCAACTGAACGATCAGTGACAGATGATTCGGTTGCGTCCAGTTACGCCCCAGCAGCTCCGGGTAAGTTGCTTGACACGCGCCTACATGCATTGTGTTCAGCCCGGTGTAAGTGATCCAGTCGTGTTTACCCCCTGACAGGACAATCGCACTCAGCGAGCTGACTGACACTGTGATGCTGCGATACTGACAACAACTCATGTCATCCCAGTCATCACCCCCGTGTCGCTGCTCACTTGATGATGCAGACAGCAGAGGGGAGATAGTACCTGTAGTCTTCAAATAAATCTATTTGCATAACATTGGGACTGGGTGAGATATATCGCTGTCACTCACACACATACACAGCCTGGTTAGCATTGCTTCACATGTCCTGTGTCGGATGGGTGTGATCTGTATCTATATCTTCACCTGTCCCGTTTGGGAGGAGTGTGTGGTATCTATCTACACCTTCACATGCCCCTTGTCAGAGTGTTGGGTGGTATATATCTATCTACATCTCTACACATGAGCATGAGTTCGTGTTGTATGCTCGTGCCACTCAGCGGCTCAGTATCGTCACTAAACATGATAAATCTTTTATTTCCTAAATGTTTCATGGGTGTTCGTGTAATCAGATTCTCCAATCTTAGCAATCTTTGAACCGCTTCCGGGCCTGAGTCTGCTACACCTGGAAACAGTCGCCGGCATGCAACTTGAGCTGAAACGGGTAGGGAATTTAAGTACTCGAGTACTCGTCATGTAGTACTAACGAGTGGTCGAGATACAGATTTCAAAGCGGCCTGTCCTCGTATCGCCTACGCCCCATATCGCCTACACCACTGGGGGGGTTGACTGAAACGCCTTTTGCTGGTGTTTTGGACAGTAATTACGTTTAGTTTGTAGTTATTTATTTAAAGTTTTCGAGATGAGTTCTTGTTAGAATACCGACTGCATCTGACAAACTCATTATGTACTGAGGTCGTATTTTGCGTTAACAGTGATATCTTAATAACATTTATTAAGAAATGAAGCCGTCCATAATGAACCAACGGTGTCAACACCATGTACTATGCTGCGATTAATCTCAAACCTTTAAGTAAGTGCATGGTATTGGTATGAATAAATGGCGCAAACTTAGACTCGAGATTTGAGAGCTGAACAGAACTAGCCTTTTATTCATTCTCCTTTATAACAGATATAAGACGCGTATCTTTAAATATCACCAGTACTAAAGCCCAGGGTGCGTAGTGATAGGATCTACCTTTATTGTCTTATGTTTATATATTAGATATAGGCCAACAAGCAAGTTCGTTAATTAAAGGGAAAGTTCTATCACCGATCTATCGGCAGCATCCGCCATATTGGATTCTTGGCATTACATGAAATGAAAACATGCTATATTTAACCCAATTTTACACCTTTTTGAAATTTAAACATATACCATTATAGAAAATTCACATAGTAACACATAACACGTAATAAAACGAATAAGCAATATGTGTTTAGTCCGTAGCGAAGTTTTCCCCACTCGAAGCGCCGATGAATGGCTTCAGTTCTCATTGTTTTTATTTTTCAACAAATATGCGCTTGTCTTTATCAAGTTGTAAAATAAAAAGTCATCAAAATTTTAACTTCATTAATATATTTTAATTTTACTGTGTTTTAATCATGTATTTATATCTATTTTTGTAAACGAGAACATCCTCTCGAATTTCGTTTCCACAAAAAATACTCCGATAGAACCCTCCTTTTAAATTAACAGACATTAGGAGGTTTAATGATATGTCAATCAATCTATATAGTGGTAAGGACGTTCAAGTTCAACAATTGGAGGGATCAAATTCATTATCAGACACATATCACATTATACATCGTACATGATAAATAATAATAATGAGGTTACTTATATCGCGCTAAATCCACAACACATAGGACCATGCTCAAAACGCTACACACATTACTACCCTTGTATAAGGACCAATATCGTTGCTTTTTCATTCTCAACTCCTCTTGAAGTATGCAACCTAGACTTTTTTCTTACCAACAACATTTTACAAACAATTCAAATAGTTATACAAAATGGAGCCCTCAATATGCTTTAAAGATCCACAAACCCCGACCATATCACTTTTCGGTTTTTATTCAAGCATATTCCAAGATGACGAGGATTCCACTTGATATTTGTCAATTCAACCAATAAACACCTTTTATAACGCCGCTCAATTACGCCTAATAAAACTATAGCCGAGAGCGAATTCCGCGTGCTTGGCCTTGTGACGTAATACACAGGAGTCGCTTGGCGTCTAATGACAGAATCCACTAGATTTAGCCTTACATAACTGCCTAAATAACATATTTACCTGTGTCCTTATCCAACAAAATTACATATATACACGCCCCGTAAAACGTACTACAACTGGCAGCAGATGTCAACACTGTTTAGTACTGGATGTGACCATTGCGGGACCCGTAATTCTGCAATGTGTTTTGGAACAATTCTTATCGTTGCCTAATATGGCGGCGGCACGCATGTCAGATGATGAAGATGTTCAAACGTCACAGAGATCTATTACTCATTTCATACGGATTATAACGGTGTTAACACGCCTCATTCATGTTGAATAATTTTTGGTTTCACATTCGTCCTTATGCAAAATAACAAAATATATTTCAGTATTTTTGTTTATCAATGTAGCGATATGTAATAAGTTATGTAGTTGCGTTATTGACACTCTAACTTAGATAAATATTAAATAAGAGGGGAAATCTACACGACTGAACTATAGCAGGGGTAATATTTTTTAAATTGAGAACCAAACAACACATGTACACACGGCCATGGTGAGTTGATCAAAGTTCTATAGTTCCAATACTTTCATTTGAAATTGGAAAAGATACGTTTTCCATATTTTTATCCGAAGTGATTTAAACATTATTTTATTTCCACAAACATATGAATTGACCATCACAAACTACATGTAATATAAAATGCAAGGCCTTTTATATAACATGCTAGGAAAATGGTAGTGGTATTACACTGAATCTAAGTAATTGTAAATGTACACGACTATAGATTTAAAGATAGCCCGAATATGATCTTCTAAAAAGTGTAAACCAGTAACATTGATGAACATTATAGGATTTTCTTAGTTGTAATGAAACTATTCTATTAGCACCATGAGAAATATTGACGCAGTAGATTTCAAGCTATAGACACTCTTCAAACACAATATATAATATAAAAAAAATTGCATGATCTTTTTTATTTTTGAATTGTCAGTTATTCATTTCAAAACATATTGTATCTTATAAGATAACCTAACACTCCACTCGATTGGGAAAAGAACAAATCTAAAATCAGCGGTTGAATATCGAAACATACTCCTAAAACTCCGAAATTACTCCCTACGGACGCACAAATACCCATTCTATCGGAAACCTGTAATGTCAAAACGCTCTTATCATGTTTTAAACGAATTATCGACGAAAATCGACAAATCGCCTAAGGATTTCATTAAGAGTGAAACAGTCCATCTCCCATGAGTGGGACAAGCTTGTAGTGATCAAAAGGGGGATTCATTGTAATTATTTGTTTTCATTTGAAAATATATTCACCTTTGAAGGTAAGTGTAATAGTTTTGGGGATTATTTCTAAATAATCAGGAGTAACATGACATGTTTTTATTTGAAAATAAGTGTACATTAGAAGTAACTATGATTATGAAAACAGTTATTAAGGTGTAAAAATATAGTCATGGGCTTTGTAGCTCATCAGGATTTCTCAGCTTGTTCTAGAGCTTTTCTTACTGGAGATGAAGATGAAAATAGCTTTTTAGGGTTGTGACCCCTGAGACCTAATTTTGGGTCACAGGGTCACCAAATCTACAATTTAGAATCCCCATTGGCCAAGGAGTCTGCACACAACCTTTCAACTCTCTAGACCTTTTGGAACTGGAGAAGAAGATTAAAATCGGTTTTTGGGGTTGTGACCCCTGTGACCCCATTTGAGATCACATGGTCATGAAATCTATAATTTAGAATCCTCATTAGCCAAGGAGATTGCACACAAACTGTCAGCTCCCTAGACCAAGTGGTTCTGGAGGAGAAGACGAAAATGCGAAAAGTTTACAGACGGACGGACGGATGGATGGACGGACGGACGCCGGATACCATGCCTTGCCATAAGTCCATCAGGCCTTTCAGGCCAGATGAGCTAAAATGATTTTGTTCACTTGTAGAAGTACCCCAAAGTAACTGTTGAGACGGCCGTCAACTGTCATCAGGTATGATTTAAGCAGTATTTTATTTCCAAATAACATATCACGTACATGAAATATGAGAAGTTAAATTTCAAAAAAGGATTAGCAAACTGGCTACACTAGCCTATATTGCTTCTCATAAAACAAACTTAAGACAAATCAGTTTCTAAATACATTTGTGGAAATACATTAGAGTTCATACACGTGTGTAGTAAACTCGCTGTAGTTAAACATAAAATCATATGGTACCGAACTTTATGAAAAACGATCAACAGTTCGTTTTCACTATGTGACAAAGATTCGTCACCAGTAGTATAGAAGGGGGGAGCACATACTCCTCAATGAGGAACCAAATGAGGAACCGATAATTTATGCAGCGTAGCTCATTAATAGGCTAATGTATGCATGACGTCACGGGACAGAAAGGTCGAGGAATCATTAGGCTATTCAATGCAAGGATGCTTTTGAACCTTTCAATGACCATTAGCGAGAACAATGGTCTTTTCTAACACTACCCATCAAGTAATGAAGACCAGTCGAACGAGTTTATAGTTTGGCGCAAAAAAAAACTATTTGTAGGTATGACGTGTCATGAGCCATCGCACCGTAGCGCGCCTGTATTTACCATATCGCCGAACAAATACATTTAAGCCCGTTCTGACCTACTGGACATGAATGGATTGTTTATTCTGTCAACAGAGGCGAGCTAAAAACGGAGACATTATTAAGCGTGTCGACATGGCAGTTGCCTATAGATCTGAAATATTTTAACAGATATTCACGGAAAAAACGTATCTATGTTTTAAAGTATAAAAAGTCTAGAAGGAGATTCGCCAACGTTTAAAAATATAAACTAAGAATATTTAATATTATGAGAACTGTAGTTTATAGTTATTCACAAAATAAAATGTATGTATGTAAACCAATTTTATATGAGTTTTTCGGAAAAAACGTATCTATGTTTTAATGTATAAAAAGTCTAGAAGGAGATTCGTCAACGTTTAAAACAGAAACTTAGAATGTTTAATATTATAAGAAGTGTAGTTTGTAGTTATTCATAAAACAAAATGTATCTATGTAAACCAATTTTATACGAGTTTTGCCTTGCTAGGTTGTCAACTTTTTAAAAAGAATATGGTAGTTATTAGTGATATAAGGTGAAATGAAGGCTGTCTCGTCAAAAACCTATTTCATCATAGAACTCAAGCATGTTCAGACCTGCTGTCTAACACGTCGAGTTATTAACCTAGTCATTATCATTAGTGGAGAACAAAGGCTTTTTTTGTAATGGTACCCCCTATTCTAACATCTATCACTCCAAAACCCTTTCAGATTAGTCAAAAGGGGGATTCCCCACAAGTGTTGAGTATAACTATAACTATGACGACGGATCTCGCAATACCTGCAGATAAGCGAGTTTACCCATCGTCACGGCTAGCCAATTTCTTTATGAAACCTCACAAAGAATTAGGATTTGAGCGGATGTTATACAAAGCGTGATAGCTTATATAAATAAAGGGTGCTTCTAGAAATGACATCTTAAATATAGAGGTCACCCGTGTTGTAGCAAGACAGATTTTATATGAAAATTTAAAACTTACCTGAAGGTTTAGATGGTGATAGAGAAAGCAAGCACAAGTTAAACATCTAGTTTGATAATACTTATATCCATTCCAAAACATAGCTAAAAAAACGAAATATTCATTGGAAGATCTTTAACATTTATGTGAAAAGTGAATAGGCTATTTTATTTCAACTTTAGATGGCCAAGTTAGAAATGTTTTTTCTAGAATGTTACTATACGTTTAAAGGCGTTTTATCATATATTAGCTATATAACTTCATTTAAACGTGTTCAGAATCGTATTGGCTATTTTATAACACGATCTATCACGTGACTGACTGTGACGTATCACCCGATTTATAGGCGAGGGGTACAAAGTCACCTGTCCACTAGAAGCAATACATTAAAGGTTGGATATCATGAGTCGAAAGAAGCTGAAAACGGATGAGATGCATCGAGGCAGAAAGGTGTATACCTTCGAAGGTGTAAAGTTTTTTAAACGCTCAGATGGTTGGGGCTCTTATGGTCACTCCGAAAAATTATCAAATGGACGTTATTACGTTTCCTTGAAAAACTATGAAAAAGGGAGGACTCCTTATTTGTGGTCACAGCTTACACGACATGCCCGTTGGTTTGCTTCAAAGACCATACGAAATCTCAAGAACTGGAAGTGTGTGGTTCGACAAGCTCAGCAACGTGAAAGACTAGATCAACTTATCATCTCTCTGAGACTTCACGGCTGTGGAAAGAGATTGAAGCAATCAGAACTCTATCAAAACGCAAGGGAAACTATGAGGAAAAGACGTACTTGTCCTACTTGTCAAGTTGAGGGTATGGTTGAGAGGTTTGAAAGCCGTTCATGTGAATGCAGCACTTTGGCTTCACTGGTCATTGTTTGCTTAACGTAGGTAGGTCTTGCCTGTTAGACCTTGCCAGTTACATGTAGCTCGAACCTAGATGTTTACATCAATGAGTAATACACACGAACTCTGAACCCTATAGT
>OW388300.1:52207550-52522834 GCA_936450465.1 Gibbula magus | reverse complement strand
AGCCCTAAAGATGCCTTAGTTTCTAGAGCTGAGTTATCTAGACTTGCTATAATTTTCTAGTCTGAGCTAGTCTAGTCGTCAATTGAAGATTTTTGAAAATATTGGATGACAGACTACATGCAACCTAGCTACCAATAAATGCGCTTAAATGTCATCTGTCACAGTGCCTTCACTTCCAAACCAGGTACTCAATTGTGAAGAGTAGACAAACGTTTGGTGTTGTGTAGCTTGAGGAGAACTCAAGGAAAATATAACAATATTTCTGAATGAAATTTTTTTGGAGCCATACATTATATCCTTCCCAATCGTTTTAATGAGTTATTCACTAAAAAATTTAAAGCTTAAATGTTATACTTCTCCTGTGAACCGCTATGCTTGAGTGATTTTAGTTCCTAGGCGATCTGGATACTGCTATAACTAGACGGTGTGAGTTTTTATTACTCTGAAAATTAAGTGGTGCGGGTTTACTCCGGTGATAATGATCGGGGAATATGGAAGATAATGTATCGGTTGTTGATTTAAACTTTAAAGGCTAAAGAAATAGCAAAGTCACTGGGTGTAATATTTTGTAAGTTTAGAGCAATTGGTGGTATCTCACATACGGACCCGCTGTTTGGGGAACACGGCAATATTGTCGTATAATATTGTTCGGTCGTAGGACAAAATCCCCAATGGACAAAATCCCCTAGGACAAAATTCCCAGTGGACATATAATCCCCAAAAGGGTAGGACAAAATCCCCAAGATGAAAAATACAACAAAAAGTCTGGCAATGTCATTCTTCCATCGCGATATGCAAGGCAGAGGTTTCTGAGTTTATCCTGGTTGTTGTCACGGTGACGATTCCGACGTTCGGATGCTTCTTGAATATTGCAGCAGCTGTGTTTTGACCATAGCTTGTAGCCAATAGTATATATATCCATAAAGTCATCACACAAGCTACATGATCAGAGGTTATTCTGAATGAGATGAGATTGATGAGGGGCTTACTTCTACTGATCAAAGAAAAATCATATATATATATATATATATATATATATATATATATATATATATATATATATATATATATATATATATATATATATATATATATATATATATATAAAATGAGTCGTTTCTCACGTGAAGAAAGGTTATATATAGAAAAGAGTAAACATCAGATGGTTTTGACTGGATCAATGAGTAACAAAGGAACAGTATTTCATTTAAATGTTTTTACTCTTCCAATATGTGTGTAAAACAAACATAATATCTTAGAGAGAGGTTTAATGATGAACGTTTACTCACAAGTTCAGATGTTGAAACTCATTTACAATGATTATTATAGTTTTTGTAATGATTTTTCTGAGAGCATTTGTCATGTTTACTGGGACTGTTGAAAAACAAAAAAATCTGGAATAAACTTTAATTTATTTACTGAAAGTTACATCTCAAAATATTATCGTTTCCTTATACTTGTTTTGGTTTGTCACATTGCATATGAAAATGTTCTGATAAATCAAATTATTGTTTCAGCCAGGAAATATATTAATATATGTAATATCCAAAACATTACATTATATTCAGTAATTACAAAAAGGGATTAACTTAAAGGAAATATTTTGGTAGAAGGATTTATTAAAAAACGAAATGATAAACTTGAAAAAACATAAATGAAAATCAAAATGTATTCAAACTAAAGCAATATGCAACTAACAATACTTGTCTCCATCTCTCTGTGATAAAACATATTCATATATAAACATATCTCATGTTGAAATGGAAATTCAATACACCATTTAAATAGCTTATATTCTAGATCATGTGAGATAAGAAGCTAGAAGCTGACATTCGTTGTGCTTTCATATGAATAAACAAGAAATAGTGTTCACTTTCAGTATTCAGTATTCAGTATAGCTCTTTGTCTATATCAAACTTTGCCCATAAATGAACCAAGCCAGTTTGCTAATTGGGTAAATCCACTAATGAGCGGGGTAGAACTAAATCCCTGTCTAGGGGTACTGAGAAAACAAATTGTAGTTGAATTAAAGAGCCATCAAGGATGTTAGTGTATCAAATTAAAAATAATTTTTGGAAAATATACTTATAACGTCATTCGCCAGAGAAATATTTTATCTACAACATGGCATATGTTAAATAATTTTCATATCACGACAATGTATTGCAATTTGTTTTCAAAGAGAAGTACCACTTCGACTAGCGCGCGCTAAGGGTATCTGACGTCATATAAACAGAATCCCCTTTTTTGCGTAATACGTACTACACAAACAGCAAGCGCTTCCGAAGCGTGAAGCCTGGCTCGTCTCTAGCGGAAGTCGCCATAACAACCCATGTGCTGCACGTGGTGCACGTGCCTCTCTTGCAAGTTGCCCTTGTCACACATTACTGAATGTGACGATTGCTTTACAAACAATGTTTCTAAATGTCCTGAGAATATACAAATTATTTCCTGCTTAATGTACTTTTTATTGAGATAAAACCAGCAAATTATGACAAATTTTTACTCTCATTAATTATAAAATTTAAGAAGAATAACTAGTTGGGTAAAACAATTATTCCAATATCTGTAGCAAATACATAATTAAATGAAATTGTAAATAAATAACCGCCAAAAAATTATATATTTCGATTTCTTTCATTGCTCATATTTTTTGTTATTCGTTCGTGTCTTTGTTTACTGTGCATGAGCTAGACCATAATTCTTTGCGCATGAAAATAATAGACTGGATCTATATTTAGACTGGAAAACACCTTTACTAATTAATGCAATTATTCGGCTTATTTTAAGTTGAAAAAAATTGGGACAAATTAAGTGTATTTATTTCACGGAGATAGATTTTTTGAAATTTTTCGATATGTTCATCAACATCCTCGATGGCTTTTTAAATAGAAGTTAACACCATAATCCCTAATCCTATCACGGCCAATTAAAACAAATCAGTTTATAATGGAGATAACTCACAAAGACGTGTGTTGATTGCCTTGACGTTATTGGCTGTTGACCAAGCAGATCATTGGGTTACCAACCATTTGTACATAGACTATACAACTTCCGCTATGCTTCAAACATTTATTCCCTGATGAAGCTTCGAAACAAGAAGCAGAATATGCATATTGGAAGATAAAGTATTGATTATAAAAGTTGATATTGCCTAAAGGTAATATTGATTGGGAAGAAATAATGAGGGTATTCATTTTTCAGAGTTCACCGCTAATGAGTCTACTGTTGATACTGGTTCTATATTTTGAACAATACCGATATGCTTCAAACAATTATTCCCTGATGAAGCTTCGAAACAAGAAGCAGAATATGCATCTTGGAAGATAAAGTATTGATTATAAAAGTTTATATAAGTCTTCAGTGTATTATTTAAATTTACTTATATAACATCTATACACGCCTCTATATAACCTAACTTTTCACTCTTTGAAATGTCAATATCAATGTATAGAAAGGAGGAATATTATACGATTATGCGACGCCAATACATTTCATACAAGACAGAAGTCATATTGATTGGGAAGAAATAATGAGGGTATCCATTTTCAGAGTTCACCGCTAATGTGACTACTGTTGAACCTTGTTCTATATTAAGAACAATAAGGTGTGAGAGAGAGTAACGACACCTTCTTGTTTGGGCATATTTCAGGACCATAATTGGCTGAGATGTTCATCATTGTGTTCTATCGAATGGTCATCTCATATTTCCTCTATCTATCTAAGTTCGGACTCCAGATTTGTTCTTACAGAGACACGCACAGGCAATTTGGTACATGATACCGCCGTATTACCCTCGAGAGAAACATACAACTTATATTGTTGATATCATATGTATTGTACGGATTGGTACAAATATGGTACATGATACCGTATTGTCCTCGAGAGGAGCATACAACTTATATTGTTGATATCATATGTATTGTACGGATTGGTACAAAGATGGTACATGATACCGTATTGTCATCGAGAGGAGCATACAACTTATATTGTTGATATCATATGTATTGGACGGATTGGCACAAAGATGGTACATGATACCGTATTGTCCTCGAGAGGAGCATACAACTTATATTGTTGATATCATATGTATTGTACGGATTGGTACAAAGATGGTACATGATACCGTATCGTCCTCGAGAGGAGCATACAACTTATATTGTTGATATCATATGTAATGTACGGATTGGTACAAAGATGGTACATGATACCGCCGTATTACCCTCGAGAGAAACATACAACTTATATTGTTGATATCATATGTATTGTACGGATTGGTACAAATATGGTACATGATACCGTATTGTCCTCGAGAGGAGCATACAACTTATATTGTTGATATCATATGCAGTGTACGGATTGGTACAAAGATGGTACATGATACCGTATTGTCATCGAGAGTAGCATACAACTTATATTGTTGATATCATTTGTATTGGACGGATTGGCACAAAGATGGTACATGATACCGTATTGTCCACGAGAGGAGCATACAACTTAAATTGTTGATATCATATGTATTGTACGGATTGGTACAAAGATGGTACATGATACCGCCGTATTACCCTCGAGAGAAACATACAACTTATATTGTTGATAGCATATGTATTGTACGGATTGGTACAAAGATGGTACATGATACCGTATTGTCCTCGAGAGGAGCATACAACTTATATTGTTGATATCATATGTAATGTACGGATTGGTACAAAGATGGTACATATGATACCGCCGTATTACCCTCGAGAGAAACATACAAATTATATTGTTGATATCATATGTATTGTACGGATTGGTACAAAGATGGTACATGATACCGTATTGCCCTCGAGAGGAGCATACAACTTATATTGTTGATATCATATGTATTTTACGGATTGGTATAAAGATGATACATGATACCGTATTGTCCTCGAGAGGAGCATACAACTTATATTGTTGATATTAATGTATTGTGCGGATTTCCGCAGGCAAATAGATGGACAGTGCTCATAGTTGAAGATTAGAGATATCAGGGATGGAGTTGAAGACAAGAAATACGGCCGGAAAATAGTTCGCTGAAGAAAAAAGACATTACATTCACTGTATGCTTTGAACTCGAATTGAAATAAAACTTTTCATGGAAAGATTTCTTAATGAAAATTTCGACTAAAATAATTTACAAATGTGATTCAATCAGTCGGTAAGGTGAGGTGATATCAAGTTCAATGTCAAGACTACTTAGTTGGACGGTCGCACATTTCTTTGAAAGATAATCCTTAATGATTGCTATGTGGAATCAGACCTGGAAGTGATCTGCTATTTTACTCAATAACAATCGAAATGAAATAAGATATTCAACGATTCAACGATTTTATTACTCAAAAAACCACCTTAGTGGTACAAGAGCATACATAGATACATATTTTCATAATAAAGGCATGCGTCTTATGGCAGACGATTATTGATTACATATATAATTAATTAATTAACCGATCACATACAGTTGGTTACATAACTTAAGTGTAAAATATCATTTAGTGATTAAACATTGGATAACAGATTGTTAAGATGGATAACGAAGTTTGACAAAAATTTCATATTTCGTTTAGTTGATGGAGTTAGAGCATGGGTAAGGTTACATATAGCGTTTAAACTCTGCATACTGGGTAAATATAACTTTCGTTTTTCATATAACGTTGGACATGTAAGTATATAGTGTAATTCGTCACCTATTTCATTCAAGTTACAGATTTTACAAGTTCTTTCATCTCTTGGTATGCTATGCCATCTTCCAGTTTCAATTGGTAAGTTTAGGTTTAGTGTTCTGAATTTCAAAATCGGCATATAGATATTTCTTGGTAAAAGAAGATAATTTTCAAAAGCAAGTGATTGTTTATAGTGTTGATAATAGAGTCCTTTTGGGCTTGATCTGATGTTTTCTCGCCATTGTTGAATAAATTGATCAGTTAGAATTTGTCCAGCTTTTAGAACTAGGAAAGACGTAGAGCATACCAACGGATTTACAAATACATTTGATAAGCCAATTCTATCTAATAAAGTTTTGATAAAATGAATCCATGGGTCTGATATGACAAATGTGATTCAATCAGTCGGTAAGGTGAGGTGATATCAAGTTCAATGTCAAGACTACTTAGTTGGACGGTCGCACATTTCTTTGAAAGATAATCCTTAATGATTGCTATGTGGAATCAGACCTGGAAGTGATCTGCTATTTTACTCAATAACAATCGAAATGAAATAAGATATTCACTTTGACAGTAAATTGATTAAAAGGATTTCAGGGAATATGAGGAATACACCTTCTGTTTTCAAATGTGTTGGTTGTGTTATGTTGTAAGACATTCCCAAGGTCCAGGCATCACTGAGTGAGGTGAGATGTGTCAGAATATGGGGGGGGGGGGGGGGGGGGGGGGGCGTTTATAAAGGTGTGATTCTTATAAGAGAGAGGTACTTAAGGTGAGCCGCTTTTTCGGTAGGGGTGCTTATAAGGGTGGGGTTCTTAGTGATCATTAGGAAGGAACGATTTTATTATATTTATTATGGGTCGGGTGCATAGCAAAATTAAGCATTTATTAGAGTGGAGTCCTTAATAAGATTCGGTGCATATTAGGATGGGGCGCTTGTTAGGATGGGGCGCTTATAAGCATGGGGCGCTTATAAGGATGGGGCGATGGGTCGTTTATTAGGATAGGGTGGTTTTAGGTAATGGGTGTGTTATATCTCAACAAGAAAAAACGGAAAATAATTAAGCTTAAGCTTTTATTTTATAACATCGATTGAAAAACTACATGATCATTTATTGACTAATGACTCACATCACGAGGGGTTATATGTGTTGGAATATAACTGTACTCCACATGACGACGACATAACATTCATATGATTGGACGAATCATTGCACTGTGCTCTGATTTTATGTAGAGCTCAATTGGTCATATTCTTACATGAATTTAGACATGTTATTATTCATATTTCTACATGAATTTAGTAAAACCAACTCGATGTGTCATATTTCTACGTAAATTTACATTAAGTTACTCGATTGGTCACATTTCTACATGAACTGAGACAAACTTACTCGATTGTAAATATTTCATTTCACGTCGTACGCTCACGTGTACTGGTACAAGTCTGAGGTTCGGAAATCAGAAAGTGAATCGAATGTCGTTATTTTACCTTGAACACTAGCTTCGTAATCAGAAAGTGATAATAAAGTCTTTATTTCACTTGAACACTCATTTTTTTCAGATACTGAATCGAAAGTCTTTATTCCATTGCAAACACTGCGGTTTTAAAATCCTGAAAGTGAATCGAGAGTCTTCGTTCCACTTGAACACTAAGTTTATGAAAGTGAACTGAAAGTCTTTATTCCACTGAGGTTCTGAAATCAAAAAGTGAACTGAGAGTCTTAATTCCACAGCGGTTCTGAAATCAGAAAGTGAACTGAGAGTCTATATTCCACAGCGGTTCCGAAATCAGAAAGTGAAATGAAAGTCTTTATTCCACTGAGGTTCTGAAATCAGAAAGTGAACTGAGAGTCTTTATTCCACTGAGGTTCTGAAATCAAAGAGTGAACTGAAAGTCTATATTCCAATGTAAACACTGAGGTTCTGAAATCAGAAAGTAAACCGAAAGTTTTCATTCCTCTGTAAGCACCGAGACCCGGTTCCTCCGGAATTGGACTAGTATTTCACGTCTTGCTTTTTCCCTGAAGTAGGTGGGACAGAAGAGCCTCAGAAAGGCATCCCTGAAGGGGCGATATGTTGAAGCATAGATGAAGACGTTCCACAGACTGTTGGAGACGACACAAGTAAACCCGATCTGCTTCATGATGATACTCTCTTTATTCAAGACGTTGTCCACAAGTGTAGTGATGGCCACTGGCATGTAACACACAATGAAGACAAGTGTTGACACGTACATGGTGTATGTAAACTGTGTTGATCCGGTTTCCTGAGTTCCTGTATTCACGCGTGTTTTCCTGCCCAGTTCTAGGCGAATTCTTATGAGCAGACTGACGATGATGACTGCTATTATCAGAACTATTCCTCCTGACACGTAAGTGAATAGTGATGGCTTTTCTTGGTAGTTAACTCCCATGGCTTTGTTGTAGGAAAGATCTTCACCTACAAACATATATAGGGTACATACTCGAAGAATGTTACCAAGAAACAGAATGGTGAACGCTATTGCGAATCTCTTTGCTGACATGAGTCTGGGGTAGTGCAGAGGCCAACATATTGAGATGTACCTGTCCACGAGAGCGAGGACGATGTTGAAGGCATTCTGTATAACTATGGTCGTTAACAGTTGTGATGAAAATCTTATGAAGGAATCTGGGTAGGCAAAATCGTTTAAAATCTTAGATGGTACAATGAACACCAGAACGTGTAACCCTAAAGCAAGATCCCATGCCGCCATTACTGCGATGTTCCATAATGTAGGGTGATGAAGTTCACGTGACTTGATGATGACGATGATGACGATGCTGTTGCTGAACAGAACCAGAACAGAAAACAAAGAATACAGAACAATGGACACGACGTCTGAAACTTCCAGTGACATCGCCGCCTCTCTCAAGTGAAGCAGTTTGATAAAGTTGGTATTCTCACAAACCCTTTCTGCTGCTGTTCACTGGGGTGATCTTATGGAACTGTCAAACAGAAACACATTCAGGCTACAACCAATTAGCCACTACCCACGTTGGAAGAAAGGTTATTGACAAAATATATCATATAAATAATTATAATGATGTTAACTACATGTAAGACTACACTGATCTCATGTACAATAATTAGTGAGAGAGCTAACAATTACATTACCGTAGAGTTTGGTGTTACCAATATGACTAATTAACAGTGAGGAACATGACTTGTTGACGTACATTCGGTTACCATGTAATTATTTCTCTAGTCTCATTATAAACTACATCACACAGCTACTCAGCTGGAACAAAAGGACGCGATCGAGTCCTCCCCATACCCGTCTTCACCCCTCCTCCAGGATACTAAGTGTGCTGTTGGAGTGACATATGACAAACAGTATCAACATGGTGTTATTTTCAAAGAAATGCTGATTGCTGCTGGCAATTGACATTTAAAAAACATAATTTTGGTTGGCGTGACACTTATGAGGATATCATGAGAGTGTGTTTTGTCAAAGTCGCTAGAAGTAGGTTGTGAGATGAGAGCTGATGGACTGATAAACCCACACCAATAGCGTTCAGGGGACACCTTCAAATCAACCACATTTCTAAATTAATCAGGCAATCTCAGATGCAATATTCTCTTTCCGAAAATTCTTTTTGTTTAGCTGTGTGATTCCATCCGCCTAGGGCAATGTTTCTTATACAATGTTCGGGTTCGTTTAGGTTTTCAACTTCAGCCCTATACAAGCACATGTTAAAAGACTATGTCATGTTTGCGGTTGCCAGGGTGACGTATAGCAACGTGGAGTATTAAATAGTAATATCATAATTTCTAAGGGAAGAGTATTTTCAGACAGAGAGCAGCAACGTAAGAAAAATATGTTTTGGAACAAACTACCACTCGACTATGTTATAAAGTTGTGATTACTATTTCAAATGAAACATTTCAGTGAATCACGCCATGCTGGGAACAAAATGTCCTTTTACAGGAGAAAAATATCTTGATGATACTACCCACCAAAGTTACTGTTTTTAAACATTATTCACTTGTTTTGTGACAGTATGCCAGTTTCATGTCACAAACTTTTCCCACAAACACGATATTTATATTTTACAAACATTGCAGTAAGCATAGCTGCTGTTTTTAACGTGGAATATTCTTCAAAAGGAAATTAGGTTTGTTGTTGGAGTGACATATGACAAACATTATCAATATGGTGTTATTTTATCGAAAAAACCTGACTGCTCGTGACAATTAACATTCCAATAGAAAAATATGACTTGACACTTGTGAGGATGTGTGTAAGAGTGTGTTTTGGGATAGTCAATATCCTGCATGTATTGTATTTAGCGACCATTGGTGAGCTAAATTCCTAATGCAAGATATTTGCCATGCCAAAACACACGAGCATGATAACATATTTATCATACAATGTCATTCTTCATTCATTTTGCACAAATTATATCTCGACAATATGGGTGTGGCATTTGTAAGTGTGTGTCACTAATAAGGATGTGTTTTTTTTTACAATGATGTTGCACTTATAAGGATGTCACATTTACATTCACACAAAATTTTCTGCTCTCAAATATAGCAACACGGGTTGATAAAACTGCCGAGAATGTTTTTACTTGTATCAAATAGTGTTGATATAATAATTGATAGCAGAAGACACGAGAGTGATATTCTATTTATCATCAAAAATCATTTTGCATTACGCTTCAATGAAAAGTTTACATCTCTGAGCACTGCACTGCCATTTGAGTTCCAGCTTGCCATACAACGGTAATGTCACTACACTATAATGTAACATAACAGTGATGTCATGTAGTTGATGATAAATGATATCTCCGAGATATAATCTTATCACCCCCCGTGCCGTAATTATATATATATATATATATATATATATATATATATATATATATATATATATATATATATATATATATATATATAGACAAAATTTTAAAAAGTTTGACAAGTAGTGACGTAACAATGTTACGACTGTCATTCTCTCTGATGATACCAATGAAACTAGTTAGAGAAAAAAATGGCTCTGTGTTTTTTTTAACTTTTGAATATATATATATATATATATATATATATATATATATATATATATATATATATATATATATATATATATATATATATATATATATATATTCAAATGGTAGTTAAAACAATAACTAACGCCTATTTCCTCCTACATGTTTCAACTTTATCCTCAGGGAGGTTTACATACAGTGATTATGACGTCACGATGCTGTGACGTTGCAACAATACACTGATTGTGACGTCACTGGTCTGTGACGTCACAGGCGCGGCTTTTAGCTGTATGGGATGGACATAGTGTTTTAATAAAATGCTCTTCTTTAATATTACGCATTATTACCCATATGGTTGAAAATAACCGAGTTAATATTATTGATATGAGCACATGTGCACATATCACGTTTGCCTAGCAACCATTGTTTCACCGCGACCTTTCGTATTTTGTCGTCTGTGACGTCATAAAACGATTGTGCGTGACGTCACTGTAGCTTGCCGTCGCAAGAGAAGTGGGCCGTTTCCTGGTTATTTTTACGCGAATTAAATGGAATAAAATGGGTAATAAAGAAATTATTACACTCGAAAGTGTGTCATATGACTTTAACGAAACTCGTGCAAATTTATCGCTCTCGCTCGGGAAATACAAAAATTCACACTCGTTTCGTAAAAGTCATATGACACACTTCCTCGGGTAATAATCTCTATTTATTGTGCTCGCGTTTGCCATTTTTTAAATGGATAAATTGTAAATTTGATATCCTAATGGCAGCGCATGTATCTAAATGTTCACTCAGTGGAATACATCTTGTTTTGGGGTCCTTCATCTGATGTTTGTGAACCCGCACTCTGTCCCTTAGACATTCGGTTTGATTGTTTTTCACATCCTTTGCATGTTGTTACATAAATCACATTTTTGGCAGAGAAGTCCAGGGTATGATGTACATAAAAATATTTGTTCTTTTGTTTGAAAAATATTTTCTCTCCTTCCACTAAGTGTTTGCACGGTCCACAATTTCCCCGACCACATTTTGATACCCTGTAATTGTTAATGTTATCAAGGTCGAATCTTGCCTTTGTCAGTATCCTCTTGAGATTGTTATTCTGTCGTTTGCTCTTGGTAATTGTAGTGTCTTTCATGATTTCTTTCCTTCTTTCATCTGAATCAAGGATTAATTTGTTCTGACGGATAACATTGAATAATTCGGGATTTCCCGGGTTGTGGGTTGATACAAAGGCAATATCATGGCTTTGATCATTAATATTATCTTTTACTGATAAAAGGTGTTCCTGTCTAGTGATATCGCCTTTGTTATCCCGTCTGTTATCAATAGCTCAGGATATCCACATCCCAGTCATACTAAGAGAAGTATACCCTACAATCTAGCAAGGCGAATCTGTATGATTGTCTCACAATCCTCAACTTGAGATCTCCGTCTACCTGAACTACAGACATATTTGAGACAACGTGGATATCCTGAGCTGTTGATAACAGAATAATTCAAACACACAAGAACTGGACTTAATCCATGGTCATGACGTCACTCTGTTGTGTTTTCAGTTGATTATTATTTAGGAATCTACTAATATAATAGCGTCTTGTGGCCTAATAGCTAGAAGCGCTGACTACCAAGCGAAGGGTTGCATGTTCGAATCCAGGTTCATGCATTACAAAAATTAATTTGTCTAGTTGAGAGATATTTTAAGATCCTATTCAGATAAACCAAAACAAAATACGTCAGTCTCGAAAAATGTACTCGATTAGCCACTACTGAAAATTTCTAAACCTAACACCCCTCCTGACTGGGACAGTCAATGACCAGTAGATTCCTAAATAATAATCAACGGAAAACACAATAGAGTGACGTCATGACCATGGATTAATTTTAACGAATCCACAGCTCCTCATGCATTCTCCATTACATAAAGACGACAAACTTAAGCCTAATCATATCATGTGTAGATGACTGTTGCTTATGTACATTATTTGCATGGATGTGGAGCCGGTATCGTTTTAATGTATGAAGGTGAACAATGAGAGAGGTATCGGCGAGTTAAGTTAAGTAGTATTAAATAAGTAGTAAATAAGTCATAATTGTTCCAGGTAGGTGATCATTTTGGCAAAGATTTTAGTTATTTACTTTACTACTTCTTGTAAACAATGTGTGACGCAGTGATCGTGATCATCTGACTGTACATTCTATGTACAGGCTTCCAGTGGTCATGGTCGTATGAGGTTTCAAATAATCGTGATCGTCTGACTGCACATGCTGTGTACAGGCTTCCAGTGGTCGTGGTCGTCTGAGGCCCTCAATGATCGTGATCGTCTGACTGTACATGCTATGTACAGGCTTCCAGTGGTCGTGGTCGTCTGACGCTTCCAATGATTGTGATCGTCTGACTGTACATGCTATTACAGGCTTCCAGTGGTCGTTTTCGCCTGAGGCTTCCAATGATCGTGATCGTCTGACTGTACATGCTATGTACAGGCTTCCAGTGGTCATGGTCGTATGAGGCTTCAAATGATCGTGATCGTCTGACTGCACATGCTGTGTACAGGCTTCCAGTGGTCGTGGTCGTCTGAGGCCCTCAATGATCGTGATTGTCTGACTGTACATGCTATGTACAGGCTTCCAGTGGTCGTGGTCGTCTGACGCTTCCAATGATCGTGATCGTCTGACTGTACATGCTATTACAGGCTTCCAGTGGTCGTTTTCGCCTGAGGCTTCCAATGATCGTGATCGTCTGATTGTACATGCTATTACAGGCTTCCAGTGGTCGTGGTCGTTTGAGGCTTCCAATGATCGTGATTGTCTGACTGTACATGCTATGTATAGGCTTCCAGTGGTCGTGGTCGTTTGAGGCTTCCAATGATCGTGATCGTCTGACTGTACATGCTATGTATAGGCTTCCAGTGGTCGTGTTCGTCTGAGGCTTCCAATGATCGTGATTGTCTGACTGTACATGCTATGTATAGGCTTCCAGTGGTCGTGTTCGTCTGACGCTTCCAATGATCGTGATCGTCTGACTGTACATGCTATGTACTGGCTTTCAGTGGTCGTGTTCGTCTGAGGCTTCCACTGATCGTGATCGTCTGACTGTACATTCTATGTACTGGCTTCCAGTGGTCGTGGTCGTCTGAGGCCCTCAATGTTCGTGATTGTCTGACTGTACATGCTATGTACAGGCTTCCAGTGGTCGTGGTCGTCTGACGCTTCCAATGATCGTGATCGTCTGACTGTACATGCTATTACTGGCTTCCAGTGGTCGTTTTCGCCTGAGGCTTCCACTGATCGTGATCGTCTGACTGTACATTCTATGTACTGGCTTCCAGTGGTCGTGGTCGTCTGAGGCCCTCAATGTTCGTGATTGTCTGACTGTACATGCTATGTACAGGCTTCCAGTGGTCGTGGTCGTCTGACGCTTCCAATGATCGTGATCGTCTGACTGTACATGCTATTACTGGCTTCCAGTGGTCGTTTTCGCCTGAGGCTTCCAATGATCGTGATCGTCTGACTGTACATGCTATGTACAGGCTTCCAGTGGTCGTGGTCGTCTGACGCTTCCAATGATCGTGATCGTCTGACTGTACATGCTATGTACAGGCTTCCAGTGGTCATGGTCGTCTGAGGCTTCCAATGATCGTGATTGTCTGACTGTACATGCTATGTATAGGCTTCCAGTGGTCGTGTTCGTCTGATGCTTCCAATGATCGTGATCGTCTGACTGTACATGCTATGTACAGGCTTCCAGTGGTCGTGGTCGTCTGACGCTTCCAATGATCGCGATCGTCTGACTGTACATGCTATTACAGGCTTCCAGTGGTCGTTTTCGCCTGAGGCTTCCAATGATCGTGATCGTCTGACTGTACATGCTATTACAGGCTTCCAGTGGTCGTGGTCGTTTGATGCTTCCAATGATCGTGATTGTCTGACTGTACATGCTATGTATAGGCTTCCAGTGGTCGTGTTCGTCTTAGGCTTCCAATGATCGTGATCGTCTGACTGTACATGCTATGTACAGGCTTCTAGTGGTTGTGTTCGTCTGAGGCTTCCAATGATCGTGATCATCTGACTGTACATGCTATGTACAGGCTTCTAGTGGTCGTGGTCGTCTGAGGCTTCCAATGATCGTGATCGTCTGACTGTACATGCTATGTACAGGCTTCCAGTGGTCGTGGTCGTCTGACGCTTCCAATGATCGTGATCGTCTGACTGTACATACTATGTGCAGGCTTCCAGTGGTCTTGGATTTTTGTTGCAATAATCGGAATTAGCGTGACAATAATATACGTCAAGGGCTTCAACAAAATGAAAATAAATGACCTTGACCGTTGATCTGAACTTCTTTTGTAAAGTATCCAAAACTGTTCTAATAATCTTACAATTGTTCAATTCAGGAAGTCACTTGCTTTTATGAAATACTTAACAATCATGGATCACCTGAATCTAAGGAGAGCGACGTGACCAGCATGTTGAGGTGTCGAAAATAAACTCATAACATACGTGTTTATGTGTGTATGTATGTATGTATGTATGTGGAATGGACAAAGGTAAACACATTGCACTCGGATGGCGAGACGGGTAGATGACGAAGAATCACGGTTAATGATAGAACATGAACTCTTTGTAATTCAAATGATCTTTACATAAACGTGTATTTGATTGTAAAGAATTATAACGCATTTGATTATTGAGACAATTATAACGTATTTGATTATTGAGAGAATTATTACGTATTTAATTATAGAGAATTATAACGTATTTGATTATAGAGAGAGTTTTTACGTATTTGATTTTAAAGAATTATAACGTATTTGATTATAGAGAGAATTATTACGTATTTAATTATAGAGAATTATAACGTATTTGATTAAAGAGAATTATAACGTATCTGATTATAGAGAATTATAACGTATTTGATTATAGAGAATTATAACATATTTGATTAAAGATAATTATAAGGTATTTGATTATCGAGAATATATAATGTATTTGATTATAGAGAGAATAATGACGTATTTGATTTTAGAGAATTATAACGTATTTGATTATAGAGAGAGTTATTACGTATTTAATTATAGAGAATTATAAAGTATTTGATTATAGAGAACTAAAACGTATTTGATTAATGAGAGAGTTATTACGTAATTGATTTTAGAGAATTATAACGTATTTGATTATAGAGAGAATTATTACGTATTTAATTATAGAAACTTATAACGTATTTGATTACAGGGAATTATAACGTATTTGATTATAGAGAATTATAACGTATTTGATTATAGAGAATGATAACGTGTTTGATTACAGAGATTTACGACGTATTTGTTTTTAGAGAATGATATATAACGTATTTGATTATAGAGAATTATAACGTATTTGATTATAGAGAATTATAACATTTGATTATAGAGAATTATAACGTATTTGATTATAGAGAATTATAACGTATTTGATTACAGAGATTTATAACGTATTTGTTTTTAGATAATTATATATAACGTATTTGATTATAGAGAATTATAACGTATTTGATTATAGAGAATTTTAACGTATTTGATTATAGAGAATTATAACATTTGATTTTAGAGAATTATATATAACGTATTTGAATATAGAGAATTATAACGTATTTGATTATAGAGAGAATTAGTATTTGATTATAGAGAGAGTTATTAAGTATTTGATTATAGAGAGAGTTATTAAGTATTTGGTTTTACAGAATTATAACGTTTTTGATTATAGAGAGAATTATTACGTATTTAATTATAGAGAATTATAACGTATTTGATTATAGAGAATTTTAACGTATTTGATTACAGAGATTTATAACGTATTTGTTTTTAGAGAATTATATATAACGTATTTTGATTATAGAGAATAATAACGTATTTGGTTATAGAAAATTATAAAATTTGATTTAAGAGAATTATAACGTATTTGATTACAGAGAATTATATAAAACGTATTTGATTATAGAGAATTATAACGTATTTGATTTTAGAGAATTATAACATATTTGATTATAGAGAGAATTATTACGTATTAAATTATAGAGAATTATAACGTATTTGATTATAGAGTATTATAACACAGTTGATTTTAGAGAATTATAGATAACGTATTTGATTATAGAGAATTATATATAACGTATTTGATTATAGAGAATTATAACGTATTTGATTATAGAGAGAGAGAGTTATTACGTATTTAATTATAGAGAATTATAACGTATTTGATTATAGAGAATTATAACACATTTGATTTTAGAGAATTATAACGTATTTGATTACAGAGATTTACAACGTATTTGTTTTTAGAGAATGATATATAACGTATTTGATTATAGAGAATTATAACGTATTTGATTATAGAGAATTATAACATTTGATTTTAGAGAATTATAACGTATTTGATTATAGAGAATTATAACGTATTTGATTACAGAGATTTATAACGTATTTGTTTTTAGATAATTATATATAACGTATTTGTTTTTAAAGAAGTATATATAACGTATTTGATTATAGAGAATTATAACATTTGGTTTTAGAGAATTATATATAACTTATTTGATTATAGAGAATTATAACATATTTAATTTTAACGATTCATGGCATGTTTCATCAGAGAGAACAATAACGTATATGAATATAGTGTACTTATCGTGTTGCAGAAAACTATATCTTGGGTGATAACGTTATTTAATGTACAAACAATAACGAAACTAAATTTATTCAACTCTTTACATACCTCTGGGTTCAATGGATTTGAACACACATCCAATAGCAGAGAAGCATCAGTTGATTGTAACTTCATGATCAAACTGTTAGTTACTTATTCTTTCATATATTTATACACTATAATATACCACTAGTACGTTAATAAAAAGCCTGAGCGATTTGTTGAGGATAATTGGTCATTTAGCAATTTCGCCTTTTCATTTTTCTGACACAGCGCTTCTTTGCTACTAGACAGCTTTAACTGGTGAAACAACTTGTGTGGGGTGCTCGAGTATTTCAACGAATACTACAATCAATTTAACAAAAACAATATAACATATTATAGTACAAATAAATGCATAACGTGTGTATTCATTTTGAAGCAAATATGAAATATACAGTTGTAGATATCATATTTTAAGGGCAGATATCCCGTATTAAACAACGTGTTGAAGTATTAATGAATATAGAGATTTGTTGAAATATGTGTCGTTTTTAATTCTAAAAGACGTATTCAAGTTCAAACTTGCAATTGCAGTTGGCATTGATCCAAATGTTTCATTGTGGCCATGCAGACAAATGTGTTCATTTATTAGTTTATTGCTATTAACTGGAGTTAATTGGAAATGTCAGTTTGCTGTTATTGTTAATGAGTTTGTAGTTTTATATTAATTACGTTACGTAGGGATGAGAGACGGTGCGCAGTGTTGAGATATAAAACTGTCAGAGATCGACTTGTATAGCATACAGGTGCCCGCTAATCGCGGGATAGTATAGCCAATAGCATTAATTAGCCAGGCAATTTCTGATATTGGAATTCTGCCACGCGTTGGTAATGGCCCATGTCATGTGAATGCATTAACCCACGTGACCGTTATGAAGTTTCATCATTGTTCTGTAAAACTAAACGTTAATTTGTATCAACTTTGTTTCTAATTAAATTTTTAATCAATATTACTAAACTGTTTGAAATGTTTTGTTAGCCGAAACAAAATAAATGCAAGAAGAGGAAAGTGAAAGTGGCCCTGAAAGCGCATCTGATACAATAGCTTGACAAAGTAAACGATATGTGTCAATAAACGTGTGTCCATTCATCTGAATCTGAGCGCTGATCCCGCCGTTACGATCCGCGGAGAGATGGCAGTGACTGGGGACGGTTTGTCACAGAGATCTTTGATGCGGTTCCAAGTAGCTAATAGCCCATTAATGTCCTCGATGGACGGTCAACAGTGGCCGGGTCCACGCTAAGTGGAGTGGAGCACAATCCTGTCAGGTTTTATCGCTGTCATTGAACCTGGCCTGATGCCTTACCGCAGTTATTGATAGCGGTGTGCTGCCAGCTCTACACTATACAGTGTTTGTATACTGCCTCCCACCGCTCACTTTCACCCACCCATTGATGTGCACTGATTAATCGTTTAATTAATCCTCCACCCGACCCCTGAGTTGCTATTGCAGCTGACCTGGGGCCTCATGTGACAAGGGTACCGTGACAGGCAGGGAGACTGGACGAGGGGTGTCAGAACTGTCACCCCAACCATACGTGCTTCTCAACTAAAACACATCTCCTGAAGGGACGACCATTTATCTTTCTTTTCAGTGACGTGTTTGACGTTGTGTTTTATTTCCATGACACTACTGGAGCAGTAAAGATTATAAACTGTTTACTAACACATTATAAGTATCAGAGAACGTCCTTCAATACCTTGATGTATAGATTATAGGTTAAAAAGTCCTCGGAAAAAACATCCTTGGAAAAAAAGTACTGGTAGAAAAGTCCTTGGAAAAAAGGCCCATTATATATAATATATATATACTTTTATCAAAACGTAAGTATGACTAACGTTAGGTTTAGTTGCCAAGTACTGTTTGCCAATTTAAATGTGATTTTAGCAATATGCCCTCATTAAACGAAAAATAGATTTCCACAAAGTCACTGAGTGTTTTCAGCTCAATAATATCCTCCAGTCTTGTCTCCTCCACATTGGTACAGTCTGTGTCCTGAAACACTTCCCAAGTTAATTAACACTGTTCGAATAGTGCTCGGGAAAACGTAAGGGAAAAAAGAAACAGTTTTTACCAGGAAATACCTTCCATACTTCTTGATAAAGTCGAATGCATTTGATAAATGATTCAATATGTTACACGCGCATGTTACGTGCTCTCATTTCATGCTGTTATTCTTTCTGTTTCTTAACAATGTTTGTTGGATTTATGTATATACATGAAAATGTAATGGAACGATATTAACATAAGCCTTTGCGGCTTGATATCGATCTATATTGAATATATGAATAAAGATATGGTTACAGCATGCCCCTTCCATTCACTAAGATTATAGGGGAACAACTGATCGTATCACAGAACTCAACCATTAACATATGAGTTTAGCTATATGAAACAGAGAAGTCTATTTGGAATACCAAGTTCTTCAACTTGGTTGATCGCCATCACCATCTGGTTTAAAACATTTATTTCTAAAAATTTAATGGATTGGTAAACATGCATTACGTCTATTATATACCTCTCCAGTATAAATAATACATAACACAATAAACATTCATACAAAGGCATGTCTGTAATAGTATGACAGTAATTTATAACATCTGATTCAGCGAGGAAATAAGTTAAAGGCATATTTATTCTTGATGAGAGCTACGTCTCGGTGTGGTGATAATTAATCTTGGGTCGTGTAAATTAGCGTCATAGTGTACCTTTAAGATACAGCTGACCACGAAACAAACAAATTTGGGTCATTTCATACTATATCATGTTTATGCGTGGCTATTGTACAACATTCTGTTTAAATGTGAGCCTATGCCTTTTGTACTCTAGAGCGACATTATTATAATTCATTTGGACTTGTTGCCAATCCATTTTTATTGAATAAGATATGTTTGACCCACACACATGGTTACTAGTAGCACCGAACTTGATACAACAATGGTTGTCATATTTATACAAAAACACATCTTATCATAAATGTGAATTTATACACAGGGGTTTGTATTGTCGAAAAACTAGCGACTAGAAGGCATATGAAGTCGACGATCAAGCCCCCTTATAACGTTTTATATACTGTAAGGGGCTGGATCATCGACTTCATATGCTTTCTAGTCTCTAGTTTTTGGATAATACAAACCCCTGTGAATTAATAAATACTAGTATAATAGTTTGTATTCAACTTCGTTGTGTCTTGTCATATTATTGGTTTTCTTATAAAATCGAACTAACTATTGCATATACAGAAGCTAGAACCCCGGGGTTGCGTAGTACACGTTACGGGAGTTCTACGTTTTGAAACTCTATGAACGACTGCTGAAAAGTTAGATAAAAGTCACTTCAGATTTGCATTCCCTGTCTTGGTAATTGAACAAAACGTTAGACTCTCCGGCTTGTCTGTGTGGGTTCCAGGTCATTGACTCTCCGGGCGGTCAGTTTTATCAATTTAAGAGTCTTGATTCCAAATAAAACTTGATGGAACAATTGCAATTTGTGTTTTGAAGCAGGTGTTCGGAAACGATTGCTGAAGAGTCGCAGCTGGTCACACACCCAGTCTAATGGAGGGAGGGAATTACAGCGTCAAATGGTCACCGTAACGATCCTATACCCTGCACCCCGACATAGCGATACACACACCTACACACCGGCAGATACTTACACACCAGGTGGACCCTTACCTCACAGTCACCATCACTCTACACGCTGTACCATCAAACAGAACCCTCACGCGCGATTAGTCTAACAACCTCAGTGCTAACTCGTGTGCTGAAACACTGACCCAGTGAGAAGTCGCTACGGTACCCGGCAGCACCTGAAAGTACCCGACAGTACAGGGCAGTACCCGACAGTACTTGAAAGTATCTGACAGTATAGGACAGTATCTGATAATAGTTAGTCATGTTTATAAAGAATGCGAAGTTCAATAGCTATCAGTCGTTTTCTCAGTCCAAATGGTTTGTTACTTCAACTGTTTTATTTAAAACTGTCTGAGAAGGAGACGCCACATATGAAATTATTTTGGTATAAGCTAGACATTTTATTGTATTATGTATTTAAGAATTCGCAAATGTGTGATTATTATTCTCTCTATAAAATGAAAGGGACATTGAGTATGGTACTGGAGTCACACATGACAAGGCTCCTGTTATCAATGGCGTTGTTCTATAGAGGCTGGCTGCATGTATGTATGATGGCTGAGAGGGGCCATTTGATTTCGTCTTAACTTTCCAACACGAAATCGCGAAATCGGGAAAAAATCAGAACGAAATCGCGAAATTGCGAAACGAGGTCTTAGCGAAACTGCGAAACAGGGACACGAAATCGCGAAACAGCGATACGAAATCGCGAATCAGCGAAACGAAATCGCGAATCAAATGGCCCCTCTCAGCCATCATATGTATGTGTTATAGGGATATTATTGCTGCATATTATCCTTTTGATTACAATATAAAGGTGAAAAGTCGTGATTTAATCGAAAACGGACAAAGTAACGTGAGTGGTGCGGGTCAATTATTCAAACGTTTATGTTCACGCGCATGCGTACAACTCCTCTTAACCTTGTGTATATTCCTTTCATACAAACCATTAACAGCCATATAAATCTAGAATATTTTCTCAAACATTTTTTGTTCAGTCAAATAAAATTCTGAAATTTAAATGTCCAAATAGCACAGTAAAACTATGAGGATTAGCAATGTTCATTTCAGTTGAATTTGATCAAGGATTTACATCCTTGATTTGTTTTTGGTAACCTCGAAATTCATCGGTTCTTTTTCCCTGCACATACACTATAACACTAGATCTGTAGCACTTCGAATGTTGCTGTAAATAAATATGTTCTCTCAGTACCTATAACAGTTGATACTCTACTACCAAGACAGCGTACATAAACGTACCGTCGACTTCGACATCCAGTCCACTGATGAAATATAAGCCGCTTATATGTAAGCTTGGTGAAAGGATGCGCGCCTCGCTAAGCGATTTGATCTGAGCTTACAGCTATTTATTGACATTTAAATATAAGTGACTAACTTCGGGGTAAACCAATGGTTATAATATCATGAATGCACCCGTATCTAAGCTGCTAATCTTTGGCAGTTTAACGAGGAGAATCCCTATCTATCTGTTATTATAGAGTAAGCGGTGTTTAGTGGCGGGTGTCACCCTCATATGCTGTATGTATATGTACACTACGTGGCGTCCCACCTGCAGTGTTCGATGTGCGATTTCTGTTCATTGTTATGACTGTCGTGTCCAGTGTTCAATGCTTTCTATTCAGTGTTCAATGTGTTCTATCCAGTGTTCAAGTGTGTTCAGTTCATTGTTCAGTGTTTTCTGCTCAGTGTTCAGTGTGTTCTGTTCAGTGTTTTCTGTTCAGTGTTCAAGTGTGTTCGATTCATTGTTAGGATGAAGTGTTCAATGTGTTCTGTTCATTTCTAAATGGATATGGGGGAATTTATTTTGAAGAAACGAATTTCGAGGGTACATTCCTGTCTTTACATACACGATATGACTACATGATCATCACAATCCAGTTGAATTACTGAGGGTAATATTTTGGTGACATTTGGTGACAATTTGACAAATACATTTTTTAAATGAGGTTTGAAGCCATTCATTAGTGCCACTCGTGTGGACACTATGGCAACACATTGTTGTTTAGTTGAATGATAGGTTATTTTATCACCTAGAGGATATTCTATAAATATATAATATCTATTATCAAATAGTTATACATTTCATGTACCACACACAAAAAACCACACACACACACACAAATTGGGTATACTCCGACAGAAGGCTGTTGTACTTGTTCAGAGTTCAACTCTCAGTGTTTCCTTGCTATTGTTCAGTGATCGCTAGCTGGTTCGAGCCTATTGGGAATGGCCATGAAAGGTTTAGTGGGCTCCATTATCAATTACTTTTAAAATACACATTATATTTATAATTTGCTTTTTTTCACAGTTCAAATGCGAGTTTCATATATTTCACATCAAATCTGTTCATCAGACCAAGTTATCCAACTGTCCACTCTTCTAATTTGTAATCCGTTTTGTTTCTTTTTAAAAAAAAATTGTAATCCTGGTTAGCTCATCAATTGTGGATAAATGTGGCCCGGCACGCATTGTAGATACACGAATCTAAACTAAAGGTACATATCTTCTTGTGGCCTATATAGCGGTATCAGTACTAACACTCTCATTGAAGATACCACCCTGTGTTTAACTTGATACACTTTAGAAATACTTGCCATTTAGGTAGTGAAGAAATATAACATGGTTATATTTGGGATAACACTACCTTCAATAGTACATTCTTGTACTTTTTCGGGCCGAGTCCCATGCGGGATTCGAACCCACGCCCTCAGGGTAAGGCAACTATCGCCAGCATTGACCCTACCAACAGCTTACCACACGACCATTTCGCCTCGACCGTCGAATTCACATTCGATAATCACGTTTTGAGAGCTATCGACCAAGGCAATACTATTCCTACCAATATAGATGGCATCGCTGATGTGACTTCCTCAGCGAGATTGCTTTCAAGATGATTAAGAAATATTGAAAATGAAACTGCTTGATTTTTAAGACAATTTCTTCACGTTACTACACCAACTGTTTGATTTTGAAGGCGGTTAATAACAATTTCTTCTAAACTGCCACACCAACTGGTTGATTTAAAGGCAAGTTTTAACAATTTCTTCTAAGTTAACACGCCAACTGTTTGATTTTGAAGGCGGTTAATAACAATTTCTTCTAAACTGTCACACCAATTGGTTGATTTAAAGGCAAGTTGTAACAATTTCTTCTAGGTTAACACGCCAATAGTTTGATTTTGAAGGCAGTTATTAACAACTTTTAATACACTACCAAACCAACTGCTTGACTTTGATGGCAAGTTGTAACAGTTTATTATCCAGTTACATCAACTGCTTGATTTGAAGGTAGTAACAATTCATTCGGCACTAATTTCAAACGATGCAGTATTCATATTCACCATCTGCTTATTATTTCGGAATTTCTTTCATGATGGCTTTTAAAATTTGATGTATAAAGAGTACGATGACGAGGAGTTTTAAAACAAATTATTTGTTTTATTTATTCCCATAAACTTCATACAGCAATAATAGATACACCTGCACATTTGCATATACGAAATTCACATTCGATAATCAATATGGATTGGGAACAAAGGGAACCATTTTTTCGAAAAAGTATGAAAATCCTTAATTCTAATATATATGAAATTTTCAACAGAGAATATGTCCTTTACAATTTTAACGAAAGGTCTTAATTTTGGAATATTATTTTCAGGGGGCATATATAAATGTGTCTTTTAGCCGAAGAGAATAGGTGATTAACAGTTTTTAAAGTAGCAAACGAAAACAAGAAATGTTGCCAATTGCAGTTTCATTGTGTTTTGATTAAGGCACGTGGAGGTTGAGAGTAGCCGAGGGTGGTGATGTTCTCTGCAGCTGCGTACCGAAAGCTTGTTCACCTACATGTGTATTACTTCCACACGCACAACATCTGGACATCTACCCTACTCTTAAATGGCTTAACGTTAATTGAATAACTTTCCACTTTAACAGTAACAGCTTAGTGTAATGAATCAATGTTTTGATTTGTATGACGATATGAGGAAGACAGCCCGCGTGTGTGTAGTGTGTATTGCAGTAGGTCTGACCCCGTGGGGAGATCCGAGATGGGGGTACGCGACAACATGACGCAATATTGAGCCGAGACCACCCGCTGATCCATTGATCCTTTGATCCCAGTCCTGTGTCTATATTATCTCTACAGCTCCGCACACCTGAATGACTGTAAGCAAGAACTAGATTGGTGCCCTGGCAGTTTTATTTTCCGAAAAAAATTGTATATGAGAGATTAGTTGGAGATGAATGATATAAGCAGTATTATCAAGATATCCCGGTGAGGTCTTGTATTCAATACAAAACATTACTCGTTAATTCAGTTCGTGTTTTGTAAGAAAGTTTGAAGTTTTTATTACTAATTTGACTTTGGGGTTAACGGGACTCTTTTCTTTAAGCTGTGCGCCTGTGTATCTGTAAACTATCTCTATTATAGTCCAATACTGAATAGTTTATTCTAAATGAGGATCAATCAACGACATTATCGTCTCTACTTCATTACATTACATACTCTACATTAATATCTATACGAGGGTAAGCTATTATTGTGTGTTATTAATGTGTCACCACTCATCTCCCCTTTATGTATTGTTGAATGTATAATGTCACAATCTAATTTGTTTTGGGTTTATAAAAAGTAGATAAACAAAAAACTATGTACCGGAAGTAAAATATGATGTGAAAAATATGGTTAAAATGACCCTTTAATTTGCGTTTTTGATATACTTCAAATCAACGAGTTTTAAAGAAGAATTTCTCTCTCTGGGAAAACTGCAAAACTGTTTTCTCAGCTCAGTGTAGAAGATGACATCAGTCACGTTGATATCATCAGTCACGTTGATATCAATGAACAGGCAGTGCTTTTGAAAAGAAAATATTGAAATACCCATAAATCATGCCAAAAACCATCTAAAGAAAGATAAAGCTGAGAATGAACAGATTATAACAACTCAACGTGTATTCATTACCTTATAAAATGAACTTTTTAATTAAGTTCTTGAAAGCGAAAGTGTACCTGAAGCCTGGCTGACCAGAATAATTAAACTTATATACAAGAAGAAAGGTGGCCCCAATACAGAGATTTACCCTTTTATCCTTTATAAGAACACTGTTTACCTCAATACTAATTAACAGATTGACCAATATGTCGAAGAAAGTCATATCCTGTCTGAGATACGTGCTTAGTTTAGAAAAGGGTATGAAACTACAGATAACATGTTTGTACGTAACAACTTAATAAATCTACTAAAATTAACAAAGGCAAAACTGGATTTTGTGCTTTTAAAGATTTTCAGAAACCCTTCGATAACGTACGTAGGACCGGACTATGTGAATTTTGTTATATTTCATATTCATATCGAATAAACGGGAGATTGTATACAGTGGTATCCAATATGTACGACAATATTAGATATAATACTGAATTTTCAGGATTCTTCGCTGTTTAAAAGGTGTCGTTTAAGACGAATATCACTATCTATTAACATGTTCATATTTTCAAAAAAACAAAGAGAATGTTATTTGAATTATTTCTAACTATTTAAATCCAAATCGTAGTAATATTCGATATTGTTAGTAGAAACTCTTTCAGAAAAGCTATAATAAGGAAATAGGCAATATTCATTCATCTCTTTGCAATACAATCGAAGGTAAGTGAAAAAAGTTCAACCGTGAACAAATGAAAATATTTGAAAAATGTCAGGGTCGAAATTATGGTAGATTTACGGTAATATAAAGTGCCACGGTCAGTGGTTATCATTAAATACAACATATGGATTGAGGTATATACGTTAGCAGTACTATGCATCAAATCCAATAAACACCCACTCATCTCATCCAATACACGTCCCGATCATGTGAAGCAATACACATCCCAATCACCTAATCCAATACATACCCTAATCATATAATCGAATACACATCCCAATCATATACATATTCCAATAATACTCCAATCACCTAATAAATATACGCCCAAGTCATAAAATATATTTCCATTCACACACTACATCATCTGACCCAATACACACACCAAATAATCAAACCCAATACACACCAAATCATCAAACCCAATACACACCAAATCATCAAACCCAATACACACCAAATCATCAAACCCATTACACACCAAATCATCAAACCCAATACACACCAAATCATCAAACCCATTACACACCAAATCATCAAACCCAATACACACCAAATCATCAAACCCATTACACACCGAATCATAAAACCCAATACACACCAAATCATCAAACCCATTACACACCAAATAATCAAACCCAATACACACCAAATCATCAAACCCAATACACACCAAATCATCAAACCCAATACACACCAAATCATCAAACCCAATACACACCAAATCATCAAACCCATTACACACCAAATCATCAAACCCAATACCAACACCCAATCATCTAACCCAATACCGTCCCATTCATCTAATCCACTACAGAAGTATAAACTGCCATGTTGTCTCAACCTTCCCCTCCGTTCTCCGCACGGGGTCAGACCTACTGTGTTGCACAACGTTCTCGTTCCTCATATCATCACATAAAGCAATACATTCGTTCATTAGACTAAGCTGTTACTGTTAAAGTGTTAACTTATTCAATTAACGTTAAGCCAGTTAAGAGTGCGGGTAGATGCCCATGTTGTGTGGATGGAAGTAGCTAGAGGACAGCGCCACACTCCACTTCAACGCGCCTCCTCATCATACTCTTTATACATCAAGCTAACATGAAAATAAATACCAACCAAATGTTGAATATGACAGCTGCATTATTAGGCATTAGCACTGAAGAACGTGCCTTAAAATCAAACAGTTTACATTTAGTCTGTGTTCTTGCTAGATCCTGTTGTTTCTACAAGTCTTTGTCCCTGTTAAACCCTGTTCTAACCACTAGTCTGTCTCCTAGACCCTTTTCTCACTGCTATAGTCTGTCTCCTAGACCCTGTTCTCACCACTAGTCTGTCTCCTTGCTGGACCCTGTCCACTAGTCTGTATCATTGTTAAACTCGGTTCTCAAAACTAGTTTGTCTCCTTGCTAGACCCTGTTCTAACCACAAATCTGTCTATTTGCTAGACCCTGTTCTCAATACTAATCTGTCTCCTAGACCCTGTTCTCGCCACTGGTCTGTCACCTTGTTACACCCTGTTCTCACCACTAATGTGTCTATAGTCTTTTTTTGCAAAGTGAAAGACTAGTCGCGAAAACATGATCCAGCACGGACTAAGACTAGTGGACAGAACAGAGTCTGGGAGACTAACGAGTGGTGAGAACAAAGTCACTGACACAGACAAGGTCGGAACGAGGAATTATTTGTTCAGTAGTTATTACAGAGTTGAGAACCCATGATTATCCAATTATGATGTACAGTTAGAAAGTACAGTTACTATATGCAGTTATAATGTACAGATAGTATGTACAGTTAGAATGTTCAGTTATGATTTTAGACACACCTACATCCATCTTCGTATTCATTAATAAAATCAATTTTCTTGTACGTGGACATGTCCTGGAGACACACGTGTAGATAAATCACATCAAAGGTGTATGGTGTATTCTTCTCTCTATCCGCCTATCTCTCTATCCGCCTATCTCTCTATCCGCCCACTGCTCCTGCCTGGGGCTACTTACATAAGACCTGGTGGCGTCACCTGTGTGTAGGTAGGTCTTCCCTCCGCAACAGGTGATGCTTACCCTCCCGTTACCTCTACAACAATGGTAGTGACGTCAGCTCGCTTCATTACACTCACAGCGCAGACCTCCATGAAGAACTTGCTATGCTAGCGTGGAAACTATTCTAACACAACTAAGATAATATACAATTTACAATACAACACTACAATTAGTGACAGCAATTCTTGTATCTAGAATAAATAATAATTCGGTATACATATATCCTAAAAGGCATGTATTGATGAAACTGTGTTTACACATACATATTTACATTGGACGCAGTGGTAGTGCTTTTATTTTATTATATTTTGAATTTCAATGGCTTCACGTTTGACCGTTTCATTTCGACTTGATTTATATTAGTGTGTCATATCTCTAAAACTAGTTGGTTTTATAAAAATAAAAATGTTTGTATAGATCACAGATCACTGTAAGAGATGATTTTATAAAAACGATAATGAGAATACTTTAATCACGCTTATATCCACACCGACAACACACACTCCACCAGGTACATTGTACTGAAGGGCGACCTCAGGCACAGTAATGGGTTGAATAAAGTTTCTTGCTCAGGGTACACCGCAACATCATATTCATTGATGTCGCTTTACATAACATAAACCAAGGTTTGTAGCGCTGCCAGTTTCCTTTCAGTGATTTCAGTGATTTTACTTAAAATGTTCCTCTTTGATCATCTTCACCGCAACCTGTTGAAATCAGTTCCAGGTTGCTAGGTCATAATTCTGGAAGTAAAAGGTGTTCATTCTTGAGTGGTTCATTTACAGATCACGATTCAGAGAGGAAACGCTTGCTGCAAAATTATTTCAAGCATAATATACCTCGTGTTTCCATGACAACACAATTACGTTTAGCTCTGCTGTGCCAATGTGCTTGATGTCTCCCGAGCACAAAATATAACCGGGTGTCTTTTGTACTAAAGGATTTATGACATATGGACAATTGGAAAAAAAACCGCAGACAATTTGTTTCCTATTTTCTCGTCCCCAGGAGGAGGGATTTCATTTTCTGAGGACTCGTGTCTTGCAATTAAATTTGCACTTAAGAGGAGGTCAGATCCACCCCCAACCAGGTAGAGGTACGAACAGATAGAGGTACACACAGGTAGAGGTACACACAGGTAGGTGAGATAAGCGGTAAAGATCACGGTCACACACGTTTCTTCATAAAACACGTTAAGCGACAATTACAGGCTTTCAATTAATACCACTGTGTCAATTAACGTACAATTGACGAGCTGCAGAAAAGAAACTATTGCGTATCAAACGAAGATGATACAAAAAAGACAGTGTGAACATCATAATGTTCTCTTTTGAAAAGCCGTCAACAAAACGTTAACGAGTGGATGCCCCCAGGGATTTGTTAAACATGATTGCCTGCGAGGAGGAGCATTGTTGGCTAACAGAAACATATTGTCCGTCAACAATGGGTTAGCCCCTAAGTGTGTAAGGTGATTAGTACACAAGAGATAACGACGGAAAGCAACGCCCCGCTTCACGCCTAGCTCTCGGGGCCGCGCATTTCTCACAACATCAAAGCCAAATGACGTCATTCTAAACTTATTACTTGTCGACAGCTGATTTCATTTTTTTTGTTGACAATAAAAATGTTCCAGTGGATGGTCACACGCGACTCGGATCTTTACATGATTGTGATTAGTGTGATGTAACCAGTGACGAGCTGGGACCAGTAGGTCCTGGGACGGTGTATGTATCTGATCATGGGTTTGATACACACAAGTCGACATTCTTCATGTGTACAATACATTACGTATATGACCGCTTACACGATGTCCTATCGGAGTTGACTGACAAAATACGTTATATTCATAAACAAGGGTTACAAGACAGCGAGGTCGAGATAGAAAATTTTAAATTTTAAATATAAAATATAAAATCTCTAGCTACTGTAATGCAAAATGAAAATGCCAATCGTTTATATAAGTTTTCAAGTTATATTACAGAAGATAATAGGTTATGTTGTTCACTGTTGTAAAGTGTATGTATATATAGTTCGTATATTCTGTAAACAAATGTTATGATGAATAAAGTATCGCACCAAACCTGTTTTATTATATTATTTCATCAATACAACTGAAACAGATCGGAGTTTTTCATGAGGCAAATTTGATTTACTTTGACATTTACACTATGTTGTGTGTTTGAAGGTTCATACGGCTTTAACTGGTGATTTTTTAAAAAAGTCAGTCTGATAAATGTGACCTGTTCACTTAAAAAAATTATATAATCACATTACAACAACCAATATTGAGTCTCATATCATATAAACGAATCCCCAACGTTGTCCTCAGACCACAAAAAAACATATTTGAAAGCAAATATCAAAACTGTGAGACAGTGAAACATCAGTTTAATGAAAGTTTAATTGTTTAAACTGCTAGATAATTGTTTTATCACTTCATACCACATTTTTTCAAACACATTGTCTTTTCTTATCAGACAGGTTTTTCTGATAAACAATCTGGTGAAATTGAAGTTTTCCCCGGATGTATATGCTGATTGATTAAATCTGTTTGAACCCTTGCTCCAGCGTTATATATTTTCTTGAAAACGACATAAAACACAGAAAAGGTCGACACAAGAGGTGATGAATGTGAACTCAGTGCGGGGTTGCTCGTAGTTAATTTAATCCGACATCCGGCAAGTGGTGTCCCGACGGAGACAGTAGATTGGAGTGAGACGCCCCCGCTGAGGGTTGATACTCGAGAGATGGGTCCTGTTTGGTTGGGAGTGGACATGCTGCTCTCGATATGTCCCTAGCAGTCGTCCTCAATCAGACCTCCTCCATATAAGACCTTTACGATGCTCCTTAAACTCAAATTTTACAGTAATTTGTCGCGTCTGTACCATCAATATGAATTTTATAAGCGATGTCTATACACTGCCACACTTATATGTTAAAGCTATGAATTAGGATTAAACATGACGAAAAGGTAAACTGCTGCTGTCCAAAAGAAAGTTGACAATGTCTTCCAAATAACCCTTAAGAAGAACGCAGACATTCAGGATAAAAGAACTGCATATTTAAAAAAAAAAGAATAATTTTTGTTCAAATATTATTAATTTCATAAAAATACATCGTAACAAATCGGTACGGTTATTAGACAAAGTCAGATGGGGTTTGATGGGGTTTTCAGAGGCTTGGACAACAAATTCACCATTCATCTTTCACGCAACATTATGACGGTTTCTCCGGCTAGGGTTAATATCAAGTATGTCCTCCTTGGGCGTCAATGCATGTTAGGGGAGGAGTTCACTCTGCTCTAATAATCTTGGCATTTTTGTGAGTGCTTTTTGCTGCTGTGTTTGTTGCTGCTCCTGTGTTTCATTTTCCATAAAACATTTTTTTGTGATTGTCAACTTTTCCTTGGACATCAGTATATTAAGGGTTAATACATATGTTTTATTATAATATATAATCTGTATGAATATAAAGGAATAAAGCTCACGTGCAAAATTATGTTCTTCCTTAAAAAATTGTGTCCTTTGAAATTTACCAAATACCATGTCCTGAATTCTCGCGTTGTTGCAATGAACAGCACCGTGTCCAACATCTACCCGTCCTGCAGGGGGGGTGTATTAGAGGTAGCACCGTGTCCAACATCTACCCGTCCTGAAGGGGGTGTATTAGAGAAGACATCGTTTTCAACATCTACCCGTCCTGCAGGGGAGGGTGTATTAGAGACAGCACCGTTTTCAACATCTACCCGTCCTGCAGGGGATGTATTAGAGACAGCACCGTGTCCAACATCTACCCGTCCTGCAGGGGGGTGTATTAGAGACAGCGCCGTTTTCAACATCTACCCGTCCTGCAGGGGGGTGTATTAGAGACGACATCGTGTCCAACATCCACCGGTCTTGCATCAGCACTGTTCATTCGATTAATCTGAACTTACATGTCTAATAAAAACGAAAAAAACATATGCATTCATTACAAGGCGGAAATTGCTTCACAGTCTGACCTGACTTCAAGTATACCAGTAACCCTAAATGGTAGAGCAAATATCGTTATTGATTTGTGGCAAATATATCCCATAAAACTAATGCTTTTGTGAAGAATGTATCGACTAAACTTTGAAGATCAACAGATGTGAGTCGCGGGGCTTGCGTCAAACACATAAAGTTTGTATGTGACCTCTGAGGTGGATGATGTGAGCACAAAGCGGTGTTTGGAAGGCGGGTGTTTTTTGGAGGGAGACGGAGGGAGGGAGATGAAGATCAGAGAGAGGGTGAGGACTCTCCGTGACCTGGTCACGCTTCAACAATACCACTTGACCGCTCAAAAACTCGGACACGTGCCGGACATCAAGCCGGCCAGCAATGGCGCCACACAAGGTTCGGGCCAGCGCGCAGTTAATCTGTCTTAAAGAGGTATTATGGTGGACGCGAAATGGCGAATAATGCATGTCAACCGTCTTGTTTTCATCTTAAGAGATTTAGGTGATCAGATCTATTGTACCTAATGCTAATATTTTCTGTCGCGTATCCGCTTTTAGAGAAAGACAATATCCCAGGACAGCAAACTGGTTAGTTACTGATGTTTAGGTGTGCGGCTAGATCGCATGTATGACTTGTGTGTCTGTCCGGCTGTGTGACCGTGTGCTTGTAAACGTGTGTGTAATCCCCACAGAGGTGCTGGCAGGCTTGACTTCTGACATCTCACATTAGCACACGTGCAGATTGTCCTGATGCCCTATTTCCAGCAGCACGTGCACACTGAACAAAGATAACACTCTGTCCATCAAACCGCGATGCTGAGAAGCGCGAGGAACTGAAAGGAGTGAAAACCTATTGTGAAATCGTCCTGGTCTCACACTGCAACTCTCATGTGTAAATAACGCATCTATGCAATATGGGTATATTTTAGTTTCAAGCAGAGACGAAGCCCAATGGACCGTGATAAAACTAGATATAGATATTTAAAATGTAATTTAGCAGCTGTAGAGAGCTTCTAAATGTGTTTGTTAGTATGTCAGCTATCCAAACGTATCCTTGTCCAAGTTGTCCAGGGTTACAACAGGCGTTCCCCAGGGATCAGTGCTAGACCCCTTTCTTTAAGGGTTATGAGAATGTGCGCTTTGTGTGACGGAAAAATTGGAAAAAAATGTATGGCGCTCTTGAAGTAATTCGTTACTTCTGGTTATATTTGAGTTTTACAGTGAAAGAGGAAATCTTTATTTTTGAGTTATAACAATAATCGTTTTACAGTGAAAGAGGAAATCACCTCAATCTGTATTCAGCTTTGTCATTTTTCAATTAGGGTTAATGATTCGATGAGAATGATTTCATCATCAACAAAAATACCTCTAACACAAGCGCAGCACTTTGAAACTTGCTTTCCACAAACGTTTGATTAAAAGCTTGACTACTGGTGGTACACGCCATATATTGAACTTATTCGACTGCTGTATATATGCACATGTACAGAAAAACTGGTAAGAAAAATCATCACAGCACACCGTTACTACTGGTTTACAAAATGTCCAGTTAGCAGTTTATTGCATTATGCTAAGGTAACATCGAAAAATTGACAACATTCTACCAGCAAGATCCTTTATAAACCCCAAAGAATCACAGACAGTCTATGTGAGGTTCTGTAAAATTTTAAAACTTTATTAGCAATTACGACTAACGCCAGGAGATTTCCAGCGTTCGTTTAACGTATGTGAGGAGATTTGTGTAAAACTAAATGTCAAGTTTATCACGATGCTCGTAATGAACTTTTAAGTAAATGCAATGACGTCTGACCTGCTTATAGTAAAAATATTATCACATTAAATGGACTGAAGCTCGCTTTTGCAAATTTTATTTTGTAAAATTTCCGATATATAATGATAGAAAAGGGTAAAACATCTTATTACACAATCCAATTATCCGTAGTGGTAATAACGATGTTTTGTATAAAGCAAAACATGCATGGCGGACATTTTAATGTGAACACATTTTATTATTGCGAATTAAAAAATAACGATTTTCCAAAAAGAGAAGGGACATTATTTTCAAATCATTTCGTCGACTTATTTGAGCTAAAAAAAACGTGCTACTGTCCCTTTAAAATTACGAGTTTTCCTGGTTAGCAAATGTTGTACATGTACTTGTAAGCGCCAAAACCTGCAAAGCAATTTTTAATTTACATACTGATTATTTTCTACTTTTAAGAATTTTTGAAGTTCTATCTGTGTATGATATTCTTTTTATGGTATTAATTGTTTTTTTGTAATTTTAATATATTTCGTCTCCCATAGCTCCAAATTGGAGTGGCTCGGTTTAATGTTGTAAATATATTTTTTATCATTTGAGGCCATTTGTCTGTCTGTCAACCCGGAAACTAGCGTCTGGTGAAGTTTTTATTGTGTCTATAGTTCCTGGAACATATGTATGCTTCCTTCTAACGGCTCAGCCAGTCGCGTAACACTAGATGTACATCCGCATCAAATATTCGTCGAGAATTTATTCGACGATTGTCACTCAAACTAACAACGTGGTAAGCGAGCCCACTGTACAATCGAATGGAAGTAACATGATACGGTGACTCTAGGCCAGGCTACAGCACATGTACTGTCTGTACAGGCGTAATGAGCCCCCGAACCACGTTCTTTCCTCCCTACGAAACAGGGCGCTTTTGTTTTGTGAAATGATATAAAACTGCGACTGAAAGACGATAAGTTGTGCTGAAAGTCCGAATACGTCAACACGCGTCGGTCTTAAGTAATTGTTGTACAAAAGCAGTTAAAGCTCAGCAAGAAACTGCGAGATTTGCCATTGCACGTGCAAGTAACGTAGTGTTCACGGCACCCGTTGTATGGGTAATGGTTTTAACATAAAGTTGATATGATTTTGACAATCTTACTCTAAAATCTAAATTAATAATGAACACCATTTTCCCTTTGTATTTAACATATGTTTTGTTGCGCTGTTCGTCTCGTGGCGAGAATTAACTGACGTTATATTTGTTCTTTAGGAAAGCGGTCGTGTCGACGTCAGTGCCTATGGTTCAGCGAACCTGTTCATGTCCGACAGAAGCCAGTGGAACGACGAAGCAAAGCAGTTACATGTTGCCAAAAAGATTAACAGTGGTGGTCTACGCTCTGCCTTTGTTGTAAGCGGTTAGAATGAAGAATGCGCCTGTCCATTAGTTCGACTGGTGTCGGTGGATGAGAGCGCAGAGCACGGCGAGTCCTGCACGCCTCATTACGGCGACAGAAAGCAGGCTAACAGTTCCTGGTCGGCACAGTGCAGCGCAACCGATGCTCGAAACGGCTTTCATATATCTACCTTTAAAACTGATTGAGAGGCAGGTGTGTAATTATTGTGGAATTGTAAATGTACAAAGATTGAAACTGAGAAAAATCGGCGAGACACGTTGCATGGCGTGATCAGTCGCTCCAAGTTGAATTAAACTCCCTCCATTCTGTGGTTGCTGGTAAAAAAACTGGGAGCTATCCGCTGTGTACACCTGCAGTGGTGAAGGTGTAGCGAAGTCGTGAATGCTCGTTTTGTTCACTTGATAGAGGATAATAACATGGTATCTATACTCAAAGGTAAAAGTTCAAGAGGGTGACGTTAAAGTCTGATGTCGCACTGTTACTGCCCTAGCGACTGCTAAACAATATACCAAAACGACCCGATTTGAATTCCTAAAACATATTACAAGGATTACATCATATAATAAATTGAATATCTGTCTTAAAAAAACTACAATAGTTATCTTATCTCATGAGACTGGCATGTGATCAGAATAGCAGACGTCGAAAAGTTGTGAGGACGTCCCAATGAAAATCGTAAACGTAGATCAGAAATAACCAAATGTGTGGGTGTTGAGTGGTAGTTGGTATCCCCCAAGTTTCATAAGGCCTGTCGGTTGATTGAACGTCGTGTCTAAGAACTAACTACATTTTGAATTACATTGAACTTACAACTATATATATATACGCTAATGCATAACTCTAGTCAGTCTCCATTACTGGCATTGCAGTATTTTCCCCGCTTTTCAGTGCTAAGATGCTAAAATGCATAGTGGACTCCGATTTCCTAGCACGGGAACCTTAAGAAAATACTGTAAGGCTTAAATCAGCCTGTTATGGAGACCGGCAAGAGTTGAACTTACTGTTTCTATCAATGTGATGATTGGTGTTCAATTAATACTATTTCCGGTCGAATCAATGGCCTTATTTGGTAGGTTCGTTCGGCTGAATGGGACAACTTTTGCCGCGGCCGATCGCACCCCATACTTACATAAGACTAGTATGAAAAGAAAGGTATACCTGTTATGTTTATTAAATGACAACGCGACATGGCAATTAGATCACATTCATTGCTCTTGGCGTTACAGGTAACCCATACCGGAATCAGTATTTTCTTGAACAGATAGACAGACAGACAGACGGGCAGGCAGATATCACATTGAAGACGAAGAGTAAACCGACTATATCCAGTTGTCTGATGTTCAAGATAAAGTCACATTGTTTTCATGTGTTATTGTTTTGCTAGTTATCTGGCGCTGTTCTCATGTTGTCATCAAACCACATAAACCTTTCTTGTAGTACATGTTTACTTTATTTATAACCAAACCTACCCCATACTTTGACCAGTTCGGCCAGTAAAAAGAATTTACTAAACTACCTTTAATTTGCCTGAAAATACCTCGAGTCCGACATTTGGGGTATTTCCTGAATAGCCGTCATTGTGACTACTGAACATGATGACCTTTGGACGACTGATGTTCTTACCAAGAGGTTTCCATTGAGAACAGGACGTACCTGCTCCGTTTCCTCCTGGAAATGATATCACGAGAGACGCTTATAAATTATATCATTGTAGATTACACTGCACCATCTGACAAGTCGCCCACATGCCAAACCCTACTCTCATGGTGTCCGAAACTACAGTTGGAGTTAACCCCTCCCTTGCAACTATCGCATTCAATAAAGGCCTAGTAGTCAGCGCTGTGCGTGTTCAACTAATGCAGAGGTTAAAACCCCTCCATCGCCCACTATCTCATCCAATAGGCCTACTAGTCAGCGCTGTGCGTGTTCAACTCTTGCAGGGGTTAAAACATTCGAAGGAATCCTTTCTTTCATCCGGTTGTTGCGTCCCAGGGACGGATACAGCTGGTGCACCATTATTTTAGGCGTGGTTTTAATGATCATTTTAATAAATTTCACATGAAAAGGGGGGTGGGGTGGGGTGTGCGCACAAATCATTTTCCCTAGCCGAGGTATCGGTCTCTCAGAGATTTTACGACTCTTCACTGCACGAGCTGAAATGTAGCTTTCTCGGCTCAACCACCTTGAAACTCTGATGAATTTCCAAATGTGACAATGCTTCGAACCATTGCATTTGCAGATGCACATTTCAACTGCGTGATATGGAGGGACAGTCGACTGGGCTGGCTTCTTTACAGTCAGTTATAGTCAACAATAAATACTGAATGAGAAAAAAATAGAGGTATAATTAGTTGGTACGACGTTTAGATGACGGTCAGATTGGAGAGGGAGGGAGGGACTGGAGGAGAAGAGAGAATGAGAGTGTGGTCAGGTAGCGCGTTCACCTGTGTTCAGTCAGAGAGGACCGGGTATCAGGTTAGAGTTGATGAGGGAGGGCAGCAGGTAAATGTGTTACCTGATCCTCGTAATGACGGGACTGCAGCCTTGAGAGGACACTCGCCATACTGTCACTTGTCAGAGTTTATAGTCGTAGCACAGAGGGGTGTGAAAGGTGAGAGAGAGAGAGAGAGAGAGAGAGAGAGAGAGAGAGAGAGAGAGAGAGAGAGAGAGAGAGAGAGAGAGAGAGAGAGAGAGAGAGAGAGAGAGAGAGAGAGAGAGAGAGAGAGAGAGAGAGAGAGAGAGACATCTACCACCACACCCAAGCACTCCATCACACAATCTATCGTAACATATATGTACCACTTACTTTAAAACACATTCCCGCTTAGAAATTCGTACAGACCTCATAAGTAACTGGTTGTTTTTAAAAAAAAGCCTCCAGTATTCGTCATGCAGAATTTCTGCTGAACCCATGACCCCTATGTGTAAGATAGTAGAGTAGTCAAATCCATTGTGTAAGTGCACATGGGTGCTAAAATAGCCTTTTCAAGATGTTTTTGGCCACAATATTCGGCAATTAAGTTTACTTAAATTAAAAAGTAGAAGTCTAATTGATAAAAGATGTCGTCGATATAAATAACCTTCTTGGATTTAAATTTGATGACGCATCAATACTGTAGGACGTCACAAAACAAGACACAAATCGCCTTTTGTCGCTTCTATCTCGTCTAGTTGAGGAGATTCCAAATGACGAATTCTTAAAACGTGTGTTTCTTAGAAATATGAACAGATAATGGTTTGTGCACTGTGTGGGTTACTATTGTACTCAGATCCTGTATGGGGTGTAAAATTGATGATTGAAACATTTGGGATACCGGATGTTAGAGGGAATATTGTTCATTTATAATTCGTATAGAACAGGATCTGATAATGAACTGACACTAACAAAGGATGCTGATTGTTCTCCCTGATGGTTAATTGTAACCTTAAGGATTGCTGTGGAGAGAACCTTTCTTAACGCAATCAAATAGATAGATCTAAATAAAGATGTCAAAAGGACAAATATCACATGTAAGTGCATTATTGCTGATTGAAATATTACATTGATAAACTTAGCAAGACGTTTTAGGTTACGAATTGGTAGATGCGAACAGTCGTTATAATTAATATACTCATATTAAAGTTCATTGTAGCGTTGATTGCTGTAGGACTACGACCCGCTGTACTGAAATGGTATCAGCCGAAAAATAACGCCACGTCAGATGTTAAAGCGAATTTTTAAAATATGATGTGCTGATGTCTCCCGTCAATAACGTACTTGTAAATTGTTTTCATCTCTAAATCACAATCCTTAAAAACTCAACTGTTGTTGAACAGTTTTGGGTGACTATATGGAACAGTTTGTGCATTCAGAGATACGATAGACGGAGAATGGTATGCTGTATAGTGTCTATTTACACCATATTCAGGTCTAGAATTGTTTCAATTAAGAATGAACAAAAACTCTGCATGCTGCTGAAATTACTTGTGTATGTATGTGTGTATATGAACAACCATAGAGATACTTCTGTGGCATTTCAAGGTGGTCGATGGTGTTAAAGTTGATATTGTGTGGTAAAGTATAATCTAGTGTGGTGTATTGTCTTAAAGTGTTACACAGTTAAGGTTTGTCAGTGTTTTCAGAGCTTCAGTTCTCTGTGGAAACAGCTTCTCTAATCACAGTTAGAAGGGTCAACACAGACAGGAGACCCTCGGACAATATTTTCACATGTGACACAGTAATTGATGTTATTACTGTCATGACGAGCTCATGAGGGGAGGCAAGTGATAAGACAAGAGTGGTTGATTCGTGTGTCTGTAGCAGATTACTGGTACACGGCGTACCCTGCAGCGACCTCGGGACCCTCCTTCCCCCCTCCTTGTCCCCCTGTCCGTCCCGGCACGCTTGACTTGTCCAGAACAATCTGCCGAGTTTATCATATTGACCAGGAGTCCTTTAAATGAATAACTGAATTACTTTCCTTTCGAGGAATAAAGAATATATCTACACATATATTGCAACTACCATTTAAAACCTTACCACAGGTCTACGTTCATGTGAGTTGCATTAGGTGTCGGTTTCACATTTCTGTGTTTCACGTCTCACGAATTTCAAGTCTATTGATAGATATGCAGATAATATACTGTTAGATGTGTATGTACAAAATAATAGATCAACAGGTGAAAAACGTTTCGTGTATTTATTTCTCTTGCTCAGGACGAGTATAGCAGCGCACAACAAGTTTCAGTACAAATCAAAATAAGGCCGAGTTCGCTTCCAACTAATCGCCCAGGCATGACATCAAACATACAAAATCACTGTTAGACGGTCCGACGAGCGACCCTTCGCAGTGAGACACACTATAGCCTGCAGTGAAACTCCGCCCACCTCGCCTTGCGGTATCCGGCTCGTGCCTCTATATGTTGATTGACAGTTTTGGTCACGTGTCTGCTCCTAACTCCGCCCCCACACGTGGAAGACTTGCTTTCTGATGGTCGACCTGGCCCGTAGCCAATCAAGAGTCGCGTGCCTGTTGCATTTAAATTTCAATGCAATTACTTTTGTGAAATGTGCTACCTGTAGCGGTAGGGGGTATAAATGTCGGAATGAACGGGAGATTGGACATACCTGGCTCAGGTAAACCAACAAGAGGTTCACTGTTCCGTTAGAGTGTCTCTGGGACTCGCTTATAGTGAACCTACCTAGTGCAGTATTGTGCAGCTGTGACCATAGCATATGAACTTTCATCTCTAACGCTGCGATCAGTACCACTTCTCTCAGATTGACTTGGAAAACAACTTGGAATTCCGTCGTCCTATAGAGGTCACTATGGAAACGGAACGGCGTTTACTTGGGGACGAGGGATCCATGTATACCGTACCCTACACGACGACGGAGCTGTCGCCCTACTCCTCTACATCTTCAACCTCAGCCGACTCATCTCTCAACTCGAGCTACTACAGCGAACTGGACTGGCACCAGAACACGGACCCCAGCCGCATGTATTACAACATCCACGACCGGATTGATCCGGGCCTACAACACCTGTACAACAGCTATGCAGCGCCACCGTCCTCGGAGATGTACCAACCGAACGCGGCGGTGTGGCACCCGCAGTCTGTGGAGGTGAGCGCGGCGGGCCTGAACTCCCCCTCGTCCATCCTGCCCTCTTTCTCCTCACGCTGCTCCTCATCCTCATCATCCTCACAGGCTTCCATCTCGCTCGGACCCAACGGCAAACCCAAGAGGAAGCGCATCCAGACACAACCACAGCGCAAAGCCGCCAATGTTCGGGAAAGGAAACGAATGTTCAACCTGAACGAGGCGTTTGACAGTCTGCGACTGCGGTTACCAGCGTTCAACTACGAGAAGCGCCTGTCTCGCATAGAAACCCTCCGTCTGGCCATAACTTACATCGGCTTCATGAAGGACGTCACTGACGGAAAGGACCCCAAAGAGATTAAACTCGCCAAAGACATTCACATGGACGACTTTCCGCTACCCAATGCATCTCCCGCCAGCTCCAAGGAACCTGATACGGAGTCCGAGTGACCTATCTGTCCACAGTTTCTATCTATATATTATATCTGTCTCCCAGGGACATCCGGGGATATGTGCAATGATTTGACTAACGCCTTGCTTGAAGGCCAGTGCTGATGAAGAGACAGTGCTCGTCAAGTGCCTTGACAGTGATCTGGACACTGAGTGGATGCCACAGGACGAGAAAGTGATGTCTCAGTGAGTGAGTGAGTGAGTGAGTGGATGCTAGGACGAGTCTCCCAACTGACAATGTTAACTCGACACTTGTGAAGCAAAGAGCAACCTCCCGCAAGCTTCAACCAATATCTTACCTACTCTTTGTTAATAATTCAATGTTGATAATTTGAAAGCAGGTGTATTTTCATAAACTGTAAATTCATTTTTGAACAAAAGATATAAAATTGATAACACATTCTATTGAAGTTCAATATTTCTGTTTGATTTAACATAAATTATATAAAATAATTTAAAATTGTAAAATCAAACAAAATCACATCCCATAAATTTATACAAAGACAACATTGTTTTATCCTTTCAGAAATTTATTGCTCTGAATATTGGAATTGTGGCCTGGCTTGCTTTTTACAGCTTTGAAGTGTTGAGCATGTGCTCGAGAGATTATTTACAACGAGGAGCACTTGACTTGAGACTGGGTGCTAGTGACTCCAGAAGGGTGCTAGTGACTCCAGAAGGGTGCTAGTGACTCCAGTAGGGTGCTAGTGACTCCAAAGGACACACGGAGCTGTGCATCTCCTCTCAGTGCAATATCTCGTTTCATGGACGTGGACTCGTTTCTATTTTTATACTATTTTATGAAATGGCATGTGTTGTATGCAATGTTAACTGAACAGCAGAGTATTTATCTATTCTTACCCGTGTTTGTTAAGATACATGTCTTCCAGTCTGCCCACATTGGCAATATACTTTGTTATATTCATTTTTGAACTGTAAATAAAGATTTATTGAATGATATGTTTGTTCTTCGTTGTTGTGTAATTGTCTTGCAACTTCATCATAATGTACTCGGTATCACCTTGCTTGTAGATGAACACGCATACTGTACTCAGTATCACCTTGCTTGTAGATGAACACGCATACTGTACTCAGTATCACCTTGCTTGTAGATGAACACGCACACTTTACTCAGTATCACCTTGCTTGTAGATGAACACGCATACTGTACTCAGTATCACCTTGCTTGTAGATGAACACGCATAATGTACTCAGTATCACCTTGCTTGTAGATGAACACGCACACTTTACTCAGTATCACCTTGCTTGTAGATGAACACGCATAATGTACTCAGTATCACCTTGCTTGTAGATGAACACGCATACTTTACTCAGTATCACCTTGCTTGTAGATGAACACGCATAATGTACTCAGTATCACCTTGCTTGTAGATGAACACGCACACTTTACTCAGTATCACCTTGCTTGTAGATGAACACGCATAATGTACTCAGTATCACCTTGCTTGTAGATGAATATAAATATTGAACTAACTGTGTTATTAGATGAACACCCATTCCGAATTCACAGAAGATGAGATTAATGGTCGAATTGGGAGCACCAGCATACGCATACAATGAGAACACGATGCAGTAGATCACTTTAGTCAGGTTTTGGCTTCTTTTCGCCTTGATGCACGTGCATGTATCATAGACAGACAGACAGACAGATTTAGTTTATTATAGTGTCACAAGTTAAGTATACAGAGTTAAAAACATATGTAAGAGTCATAAAAGATACTTAACAACCAGCCATTTTTTGGCTTACGAGACACTTTACAATATAAAGGCTAAGATATATTATTTACATAAAACATACAGGTAAAAAGGTATAAAAAGTAGAATTTATAAAAATAATATCATAGCTGTATGAGCGTGCTTGTCTCACAAATCTGTGTGTGATGTGAAGTCATGAGGGGCCTCGCTATAGCATGGATCTTATTTACAGCAGTAGTAAATTTGGGCGTGTCTCTGCTTTCAATAAAGTTTGGTTGCGTGGTTTTAGATAAGATCTTAGACTTCCCGAATTGCTCCGCTTTGCTAGGTTATGTTTTATGCAATAATACCATGGGACATATGTACATGTAAGTTATATCGAGAAACTACTGAGCCTGTAAACCTTAAACGGGTTTAAAAGAAATTCAGTATTCTCATAGTTATGTCCCCTGTCCCCAGAATTAAAGGCGCTGTAGCACGTTTTTTCGCTCAAATAAGTCGATGAAATGTATTTGAAAAATAATGTCACCAATAGTAAAACAACCTTCTCTCTTAGGAAAACCAAGTTACAAATGAGTGTATATGGTTCCGTAAAGCCATGGGAAATTATTTTTGTCATTCGAAATAATAAAATGTGTTCACAATAAAATCGCCGCAATGCAATTTTTGCTTTATACGCAACACCGTTATCGCCACTGCGGATAATTGGTTGGTGTAATAAGATGTTTTACCATCTAAAATAAATATAAATGTCATAAACTATCATTATAAATGGCAAATTTGAAAAAATAAAATTTGAAAAAAACGTGCTACAGCGCCTTTAAGATGTGTAATGTCGTTGAATCAAAAACAGTGACTAAAAAATGGATATTTCGTGTATTTATCTCTCATTATAGCTCCGCGCTGAGATTGTCTATCGTCGCTATATTTAAAAGCACATTTTCATTTGTAAACATTAGATGCAAAGAGCAACGGAGGTAAATGCTCTCCCTGTCTCATGCCAACACTGCAATTGCTATTACACTGCTATAAGGTACACATGTTATATATGAGAACAACCTATTTGAGAAATATGTACCTTTTTCACACATTGAAAAACGGGCGCGTAGGGATAGTTACCCAGTTGGTCATGCAAATTAACGTGTACAATATTTTTTAAAATGGGGGGGGGGGGGGGGGGGGGGGGGGTCAACCCCACTGATTAGCCACTAGTAGGAGACAGATGAGGGTGACTTGGTTTGCAGAGAATCGGAAATAAATGGATCAAATTGAGTTTCAAATCGTAAGTTTGATATATATATATCATTTTTGATTATCTAAATGATATTGAATAGTGTTTTCTTTCACCTTTTGATTTTCAAATAGAACTTTATTGTTGAATTTAAACCAACGAGCAGGTTAACCATGACAATACTATATCCTCCAATATACTGGCAAACTACACTGAGCTCCATCAGCTCCTTACACCAGCTAACCGCCTCTTATATGACGTCTTTGAAGTGCGGACAACCCCGGGGTGCAGACTGCTGCAGCGAGGGCGAGGGCGTGCACCGAGACTGGTGCGATGGGAACACAGGTAAAGGGAGGGGGTGGGCCCCGTCAACATCTATTATCCTGCATGTTCAGATATGCCGAGTTTTGGTCGCTCTCCTAACCCCCAACAATGGATGAACCGTCTCGGGATCGAGTCCATATAACCGGCCTGTAAAAGTGACTCCAATCCGGTGTTGTGGAAGATTTGATAGTTGCGCCTGCGACGAAGCATTCAGGATTAGCATTGATTGAATAACATTGGATCGGGCGGTTCTGCTGTACTGCTTAAATGTGGACAAATAGAATTTCTTAGTCGACGCAATCACGTTCTCCGCTTTTGTTCGCAAACTTGGCTGTATGTGATATGAACTGTCCTTACTAACCGTGTGCCGTATAGACGGTCGCCTGGAGTATCTATGCATAACGAAATTCAAGTAGTGATTGATGTCACACCTAGTATCACACACACATATATGCATATGTGCATATACATTGTATATATATATATATATATATATATATATATATATATATATATATAAACAGTTTCAGTATAAAGGGATAGAACGTGGTCGTGCTTGCTGGGCACTTAAGGTTAAATGGTGTTCTTTCATGGTTTCGCAGAGGTTTGGATGCAACAGGGTGTCGATAGATTCATGGCTCAGTTTGGACAATGATGCATAAGATGTGTCCACATTGAAGAAAACGTTTAGCTTCATAGTATTCACACTAGCTCTCAGCTGGTATTGTTCTTTCCTGCAACTGATACTTATCAATATCGCAATGTGACATTGTTTCAAATTGATGCATTGATGCATGATGCATTTGTTGGATCGTATTACAGTATTTTAATTGCTACAGTCACATACTATTCAAGATCATGCCCCATTTGCAATATACCAACTATCGAAGATGAATTCAGTTTTGGCCTGATGTGTCCATTAAGTATCTTGAGATGCGTGTCTGTCTCCTACCTCGATATTATCACACTGCTCATACCCGCGAGAATATAACCGATACATATGTTGCTGCAAAGAAAGGTAAGTCCCTTTTGAAAGGTATGCCTTTTACATAACATTTTACTTCTAATAGGTAATGTAATGTAAATATTATCATACTCTGCACTTAAAATGGACCGATGGACCTTTTACCTCAATAAAAGCATATCCATCATAAAGACACACATACTAATTTGTATTCATATTCAATGCTGCTTCTCTATGTTGTTTATACACTCACTTTTCCATTTACTAAAATGCGTATTTCCCCCGACACGGCTACCCGACACACTCCACCCAGCTATTCGCGTTCTTCTACGACTTTGAGTGTTTCCCGGGTAACTACAAATGTGCACGCGACAGGGTTCAGCCCCAATTACGGAGCCTCCCTAAGTCCCGCCGTCCCAACTAGCCAAGTAAAGTCTCCCGTTTTATGAGAGTTTGGAAGAGAGCATGGGAGGGAGGATGTTTTGAGAGAGTGGGAGCGCGGACGGAGGTGGGGTGGGAGCGGATGTTTTGAGAGGGGACGGAGGTGGGGGTGGGAGCGGATGTTTTGAGAGGGGACGGAGGTGGGGGTGGGAGCGGATGTTTTGAGAGAGGAAGGAGGTGGGGGTGGGAGCGGATGTTTTGAAAGGGGAACGTGTGTTAAACAGTAAATGAGAGAGGGACAGAGGACGGGTGGCGGATGTTTTGAGAGCGGTACAAGAAGAACAACTACTTCGAAAACCTAAATCTGTAATTTGGCTAATGACGATCATAAACATATTAGTACTAAATATAATATTTTCTGTACTAAAAAGATTTCTAAACTCAGAAACAAGCTGCCTGTCTGCTGTGATGATTTATAATTTCAGAACATTTTGGACTCAGTAGTTTCATCAAGTGCTCGTATTGTTAACCTACTGTATAAGAGGACAGTTACCAAAGCCCTTTTGAGAAAGAAAAAATAGCTTCGGACATTGAAGTGTATATCACTGTCAAATCTCTCCTTTGTTTCCAAATGTATTGAGAAAGTTGTGAAATCTCAACTGGTGGCGATTTCCAATTCAATCTGCTTACCGTACCGCGCACCACACAGAGATACCACTCGACTGTGAGTTGAACCGAATCAAAGTTGTGGACTCTGGGTATTTTTGCAAACAGACTGACAGACTGTTTATTCAAGTCTCATTACATAAAAAAACAAAATTACAGACAATGTATACAAATAGGTTTTAAAAAATGCAATGAGCCACTCTATATAAATAGTTACAAATATACTTGACTATACGTGACTATTATACTTAGCATGTCGGTGCTGCTTCACCTCTCCGCAGCTTTCGACATCGTAGATAATGCAAAATTCCTGCACACTGTTATTTTTTAATGTGGTCTAAATAATACAGTCCTGAAGTGGTGGGCATGATATCAATCTGGTAGATCCCAGTGTGTTCAGGTTGACAATGAACTATCGGCAGACAATCTGCTTCTAGTCAGGTTCACTATGTATTTTTGTTCAAAGTTTTTGGAGATTAGCAAAACTATATATTTTTAGAATCATCAAAGCATAGTGTATCCAAAAACCAATGTTGGCATTTGCACAGACGTAGTTGATGGCGGCCATTTTGAAATCCAAGATGGCCGCCATCAACGATGTCTGTGCAAATGCCAACATTGGTTTTTGGAAACACTATGCTTTGATGATTCCAAAAATGTATAGTTTTGCTAATCTCCAAAACTTTGAACGAAAGTATATTTCTTAAAATAGTGAACCTGACTATTCAATATGGAGTCCCACAGGGATCTATGCTTGGTCCGTTATTCTTCCTCTCGTTCTCTTCGTTCTCTGATAACGGATCAAGTATTGTTGAGACATGTCTATGCCGATGGTTCTAAGTTGATGGAAAGTTTTGATATTATATCACCAAGTCAATCGCAAGCTAAAGAATAAAATTTAATAAATTGAAATCTGTCTCAGCTCGATCAAATATTGGATCTCAGAAATAAACTAAAACTCAAAGACGAGAAAATATAGATTGTAATTTGTTGCTCCAAACTATGGCCTAAAATGTCTAGTATATACATTGAGGATGCTGAAGTATTTGTTTCATCAAGTCCTGAAATCTTGATTACGGACCTACAATGGAATCAAATATTAACTATCTTTACAGGATCTGTCACTTCCATCTAAGAAACATTGGCAACATATCAATCAAGATTCTGCAGCTCTCCTGTTAGATCACTGATGTTTTCGCGAATTGATTATTGACAGACAGACAAACAGATATAGTTTATTAAACTGTTACGTGTATGTACACATAAAATACGTAAATATATACAGTGTAGATGACTTAATACATACATCCAGCCTTTGTAGGCTTACGAGACACTGTTACATAAAATACTTATAAAATAGGAACAAAAAAGTATAAATAAACGGGATCAAAAGTTATATAAAACATTTATGAAGCAGAGGAAAAAGAGCAAAATAAATATAATAAAATGTAACCATTAGGAAAAGACTTCCCTCCTAAAATAAATTTTAGGGATCTGACGACATAAAAGCATTTAAAAGTTGTATCTCATTTTTAAAAGCGGAAATATCTACAAGAATACAAATTTAAATCGTATTGCAATAGGGTATGTGGGGTATCTCGTCAACAGATTGACCGACTTCAAACAATCCAAAATCATGCAGCACTAATCATTACTCGTGACCCTGAAACATGCCACATTTCTCCAATTTTAAAATCACTGTATTGGCTTCGAATTCAATAATTTTTTTGACGTATCAATCCGTCCACAAACTCTCTCCTCAGTATCTCCAGGACTTCACACCATATGCTCCACCTCGCTCTCCTTGTTCATCCACTCAACTATTTCTACAGATCCCTCGTTGGAACCTAAACAACAACAACAACAACAATGACGCCAGATTGTTCAGATTGAATGCTTCTTCATTATGGATATCACATGCGTCATGAACAGAAATGTGCTTTATCTGTTTTCAAATCCCAGCTCATACACATCTTTTAAAACAAATGTAACCTTATATAAAAGTTCTGTGTATGTATTTGAATGCTTTGTTATGGGCATTGAGCATTGACCTTGTTTGTGAAATTATGCGCTTTAAAAATATTCTTATTGATATTTTATACAAACAACTACAGTACTTTTAACAATTAACATTGATGTCCGTGACATCTTTCAAGAGAGATGCAACACAGCGATGTCCCTGACACCTTTACATACACAATGCTGGCTCAGTCATGCAAACTCCACGATCTATGTTAATTTCGTCCCGTAAATCATGGCGAAAGCGTTTGATATCATTAACCATGTTTTCAAATATTGTTAATATGGTCCAGTATTTTCTCTAATAAAGTATTTGAATGGAGCCGTTGCGACAACAATGCAGTGCTTTACATGCGGGCGGTTTTATGACCGTCTGTAGGTCATAATGTTGCTATTCAATGTATGTTGTAGGCCTTGCATTCCGTAAAAATAACGAATGAAATACGGTTGCAGTTAGCAATGCATTCATTCACACGACACACTTTAATGAATATATTTTCTTGTTTCTCTTTTTAATGGATGTAAATTTACACGCCGTTGGCTGACGACAGAGATTGTACAACAGCGTCAATAGATGCACGTGTAACTAACACCATCCCCTTCCTCCCCCTCCTCCCCCTCCTCCCCCTCCTCCCCCTTATTACCCGTATGGTGATGGTCACGGTCTACACGTGCACCCTCAACTCGGGTGTCTACCCGTATCATGTGTCAACGACAGCGATACCTTCGTATTAATTACTGAACATACAATAATTTCCTTCAGTTTGTTCAAGGGAGGTTATTAATTGGTGTATGTAATGAACTCTGATGAGAGATCTAGAGATGAGAGATTTATAAATGATATATAAGAACTTAATGCTCAATATTTTAGAACTGTTCAAACACACATGGGGTACTGAAATGCAATTGGTTTTAAAAAAAAAAATAATGTTTGGACTTCTAATCGATACACTACTGTTGCTGTAGGATGTCATAAAAGACAGAAACGACAATTAACTCGCCTATCTCGCTTGATGAAGTAGATTTCAAACGAGGATTTTTTAAAACCGTGTTTTCGAGCTTTCAGAGACATGGTGCTCTTCTGCTTTTCAGTTATATCTATCCGTCGTGGATACTTTGTATTTTGTTTGTTTCGTTTCGTTTGCAACTGGGTGTAGATAATCTCACCAACGTGTCCTTTATATCAAGACAATTTGGTGAAAGTTACTCATATTCTAGGCTAATCAACTAAAATTATTCTTCATTAGTTTTAAATGAAGATATTCATCTCATCTCACATAGCATTGTTATTAAACATCCAGTGCAGTGATGATAGTGCACTGTGACGTCATCACCGTTATACCGTCATGTTTCTTATCCAGCTAATACTACGACAGGACGTAGATTTGTTAAGCTCTTTTAGCACTAATTAAGATGTTCGCAAGTCAGTGTTATGTATGGTTCTTTCGACTATCATCGGACTCTCAGAAGCCAAGCTTCAAATATATCACAATATAATTACTGCAACAACGATACAACAAAACTGATACAAAAATCTTAGATTTGTGATTGCATTATCAACATTTAAGAATATCAATGTAAAACAATTCGTAACGATATCGCAAAGATAAATGAAATGAAGAGAAAATTAATCTTCGTAATCTTTTCATTAATAATAGTAATACTCACTCCACAATTTGTTCTCGCCGAGACTTGGGAGCGGAGGATGTTTGGTCAAGTATCTTGAAAAGACCGATACACTAGTCGAAATTAGCTCATCGTGTACAAGAAGATTAATCCAGTCAAACCCATCTGATGTTCCCTTATCTATATATAATCTTACTTTCCCGTTTCTGTTCAGTTTGAGGAAAAATAACATTCATGAATAACAAATCTTCTGCAAAACATGTTATTGTTTTGGAAATTACGAATATTCAACGTAACAAATATTGACTCAAACTCAAGATAGAAAGTCGATGGCCTGTCTTTACTATAGGCATGAAACTTTGACTTAAATCATCATCGGAACGATTGGAGATCATATTAGAGCTTTTGATATGTAGACGTTTGTTAAATATGGCTGTATATCTATGTACGGCAGTAGACTCCGCCGAACACGTCAGTAGACTCCGCCGAACACGTCAGTAGACTCCACCGAACACGGCAGAAGACTCCACCGAACACGGCAGTAGACTCTACCGAACACGACAGTAAACTCCACCGAACACGTCAGTAGACTCCACCGAACCTCCACCGAACACGTCAGTAGACTCCAGCGAACACGACAGTAGCACTGTGTATCATCGTACACCGGAAGTAGAGTGGTGTACATCGATGATTTATACCCCACTTCCGGTCTCGTTGCTTGGTTTCTTTTGTTACAAGTGTAGGTGTATTAGCCGATACACCTACACTTTTTCTGATATACCTATACTTTTTTTTATATACCTACACTTTTTTCTGATATACCTACACTTTTTACCAACTGAGAAACAATGGAGTCAATTTTCTAAATTTCAGAATCTAAGTGATGATACTTTACAAAATATCAGCTTATAAATGAACATAACCTTTTCGTCTAGTCACAAACGTAAAATTTTACTTTCAACTTCTTCTGGACATCTAAATCCCATTTATTGGTTACTACCAGCCTGGTCGAAAACCGGACAATTTTAAACTTCTTAAACAAGCTGCATTTTTTCACAACGTGTTATTAGCATAAAGCTACGTTATTCAGCTTTCTTTTGAACCATTCATTTCTCAGATATCTTTGATACTTAAAAAGTTATTAAAAAAAGAAATGAGGTAACGCTTCTTTTGGCGTTTAGTGTACATTTTGTGAATGCTGAAGGTTGTTTCAATGTACTACGGCATATATAAATAATCCAAAAATTGCTTTGCTCATCGACCCTATCGACAATTTTGATGCGATTGAGATGTTTTACACGAAAACTTGACCAACATATATACACTTTTTAAATAAGATTCGCTGGTATGCATAACTTGACTTCTGCAAAAAAGAACCCATGCCTAGGAAATGTTTTCAGGTTGTTTTCTAGAGCGGTGTGTTGTTTTTTTCCTTCGTAGCTTGTGTACTGTTTGTATCATAAATTGCTGCTTCGCTGTACAGTTTGTAGCTTTGGTTGATGTACCGCTTGTAGATTTACATAAGTAATCAACAAAACATTTCTGACACACAAAAGCAATTCTTCACGTAAAACATATTGTTTCTGCATCATTTACAGGTTATGTTCGATATAAACGTACTGCGTATGTTAGCATGAGCTTCCCACGAAATAGGCTCATTAGTTTCTGGAACTTTTGAAAACAAAACACACAAAAAATTGCACTACGAAAGAATATGATTCGTATGGTTACAAAATATGTCCACGAATATATGACCAGAGCACATCCGTTAAAACAGCAAAAAATGCGATATTCCAGATCGGAAACTGGTCAGCTGACAACATTGAACGACAGATATTATTTTTTTAAATTGTCAATATTCCTTTAACTGTTCTGTCACACAAGGGGGCACTCCGTGTGACATCATCCGTCGATGATCTAGATTTACCTGTGTTTACTTGCATGTTAAAGCCTTTACCGTAATTTAGAACCTAATGGACTTCTCCAAGAAAGACATAATAACAAGTAATGCCTTATACTCACATTTAATCAACGGCAACGCTTCTTTTCTATGTAACAGCAACTTCCATTCTATAGATTATGCTCTCTCTCGCACTCTTTCTCTCTCATTTAAAGTGACAATTGATAGAAGACCAATTGCTAGATCTATCCTTTGTTACCCAATGATATTTTATTATTATCTTATTACTTTCTATACTCTTCTGGTCGTTTCTGTTTCACCGCTGAGTAAATGCTCCCCCTAAATGTATCGATTAGTATTTGACTAATGAGTAACGGAACGAGTAACGTATCTGTGTTATGACAGGACTTTAAGATACTCTCGACTACAAAGCGAGCTTCAGTAAAAGTCTTTGCTGTGATGCTCAATCTTTTCAGAATCACGATTTTGGCATGGTTGATAATGTTATAAAAAGTATATCCTCCTTGTCACAGTTCTTAAAATAAACATAATGAATAATTTGTTTATAATTTGTCACCCCTTTGAGATCTCGAAATGAAGGATACTGATGATACAGATGATTAACATTATTCCGTAAAGATACTACCAACGGTACACACAATTTCTACAAACTGTACACAAAGGAATTCCACACCGATGTTTTACAGACTGAAATAACAAACTCGAATAGAAAATTGATAGAATTCACACTGCGTCAGGTAAATATGGTGCTTAGGAATGACATTTCTCGTGTGAGTGAATCAGAATGTAACATATATTTTTAAGAAATGATCAAAATATGTGAACATATGCCACCCAAAAGACAACCACCAGACTGAGCAACGCGAAAATACAATGATATACGTATATATGATAATCCACAAGCAAGTTTGTTCTTTATCTATACGCGAAAGAAAAAAATTCAAGGCAAAATATATTGTGATAATTATCTTTCGTTGATGTTATTTCCAAATAAAGCTGAAAATGTAGCTATTTTCTTCCTCTCTACAAACATCTCATCGATGTACACCTCTCTACTTCCGGTGTACGATGATACACAGTTAGTAGAGTACACCTCTCTACTTCCGGTGTACGATGATACACAGTGAGTCGAGTACACCTGAGTCCATGTCCCCCGTGTCAGCGAGGCAGGCGTCAGTGCGTCCAACCGACTTAATCCAGGGCCTCGAGTCCACACGTCTACATGGTATTGTTCTTCTACACACTGGTAGCTGGTTGACAAATGCAAGTCGTGTCTTTAAATTAATATCACCAGCTTGAAGTAGATGGAAGTTCATTTGGCATTGTACCACGTGATCAACTAGCGCGTGAACTGCACGAGCTGCACGAGCCTTGAGGCATGACGGAGAATAAAGGGCTACATTTCCTCTTTTAGGCTCGACAAAGAATAACACTGACCCCAAAAGTCACGGCCACCGTGTCTGGTATCGTTTGGGGTAGGCAGGGGACAGGGGAGAGGTGGGCAAGAGGCAGGGGGGGGGGGGGGGGGGGGGGGGGTGGTGGTCGGGGGAGGTGGGAAGAAGGACAAAGGGAGAGGGTTGTGGAGAATAGAGGCACTGTTCCTCTGCACATACACTGCACAGCAAATGACGTGCTAAGTCGTCATCTCGTAATACAATCACGACAGGGCTGCATTCGGTTAGAGCTAAGTGGGGTTCGCTTAGGACGCCTCTTTGACCCCGTGTCATACACTGCCAAACAACAACAAACCTCTCTCACCACCCACCCCGAGTCGCTGTTAATCCCTTAATCAGTTTCGCTGACGGATTTCTGGTCCTGCTATGAAGGGTGTAAATTTTGTCGTGAGACACAGGGTTGGTGTCGACATGAGGTGTGTCGCGCTGATTGATGTAAAGTGTGGGCACAACTAATCCCGCTGTTGCTGCCACCCATGAGTTGAAGTCACTTCACTTACCTGCCACTCTTGTATTGCCCATAGTTCTCTCTTCCTTCATCTCATCCCCTCATTCATTCATTCATTCATTCTCACCGCCCAAACCCCTTCTCTGTCTCTCTTCCCTTTCCTCCGAATCAAAACCACACCGTTGATCAGCAAATTGTATCTGCGATGTACAGTACTTTTAAACGTTTATCAAATATAACGTTATACGTGCACAGTTCCCTTTCATATACTCTATGTCTCTAGTTACTCAAGCTATTCACAAACTAATTTGGCACTAAAATAATCATTTGGATATCTAAGAGCCATAGAGTATGTTATTGGGTCAAATATGTCAAACGTTATAAATGGTATTATTTGATCCAGAAGTAATGGTTGTTGCTGAAAATTATCAATTTAATGCTACTTCATTCAATATAATGATAATCTAAAGGTGAAAGTCGCGATTTATCATCGAAAACCGGACAATGACGCGCGTCAATTGGTCAAAAAGGCTGTTGCTCGACATGTGGTCTTTCAAAGTATAAATGCAAAATACAATATTATTAATAATACACAATGACTCAATCAACTGAGTGCTCAAAATTCAACTGAGAACCAAAAAGTCAACTGAAAATTAACATAATAATAATAATAATCAAACTGAGACCTCCACTCGACATGACATCATCTAAATCAGATCATAAGAGTGCGGTTAAATAACTGGACACTAAACTAATCTACTAGAATTTAAATGAATGGACTTGGCAGTCACAAATCTGACTAAAGGACTATAGGAAACAAAAAGAGGAGTTGATAAAGAGGAGTCAAACAAACACAACCAAGATCAACCTGGGTCTTCAAAGAATCACGTATAGTAGACACTTAATGGACAAAGTGGGTCTTCAGACACTCACGTAGACACTTAATGGACAAACTGGGTCTTCGGAGAATCACGTAGACACTTAATGGACAAACTGGGTCTTCAGAGAATGATAAAGACACTTAATGAACAAAATGGGTGTTCAGAGAGTCACGTAGACACTTAATGAACAAATTGGGTCTTCAGAGAATCATCTAGACACTTAATGGACAAACTGGGTCTTCAGAGAATCACGTAGATACTTAATGGACAAACTAGATCTTCAGAGAATCACGTAGACACTAAATGGACAAATTGGGACTTCAGAGAATGATAAAGACACTTAATGAACAAACTGGGTCTTCAGAGAATCACGTAGACACTTAATGAACAAATTGGGTCTTCAGAGAATCACGTAGACACTTAATGAACAAATTGGGTCTTCAGAGAATCATCTAGATACTTAATGAACAAACTGGGTCTTCAGAGAATCATGTAAACACTTAATGGACAAACTGGATCTTCAGAGAATCACGTAGACACTAAATGGACAAATTCGGACTTCAGAGAATGATAAAGACACTTAATGGACAACCTGGGTCTTCAGAGAATCACGTAGACACTAATTTAACAAACTGTGTCTTCAGAGAATGATAACGACACTAAATGGTCAACCTGGGTCTTCGGAGAATCACGTAGACACTTAATGAACAAACTGGGTCTTCAGAGAATCATCTAGACACTTAATGGACAAACTGGGTCTTCAGAGAATCGCGTAGACACTAAATGGACAAATTGGGTCTTCAGAGAATGATAAAGACACTTAATGAACAAACTGGGTCTTCAGAAAATGACGTAGACACTTAATAAACAAACTGGGTCTTCAGAAAATCACGTAGACACTTAATGGACAAACTGGGTCTTCAGAGAATCATCTAAACACTTAAAGAACAAACTGGGTCTTCAGAGAATGATAACGACACTAAATGGACAACCTGGGTCTTCAGAGAATAACGTAGACACTTAATGAACAAACTGGGTCTTCAGAGAATCATCTAGACACTTAATGAACAAACTGGGTCTTCAGAGAATCATCTAAACACTTAATGAACAAACTGGGTCTTCAGAGAATCACGTAGACACTTAATGAACAACCTTGGTCTTCAGAAAATAACGTAGATACTTAATGAACAGACTGGGTCTTCAGAGAATCACGTAGACACTTAATGAACAAACTGGGTCTTCAGAGAATCACGTAGACGTGTAATGAACAAACTTGGTCTTCAAAGAATCATCTAAACACTTAATGAACAAACTGGGTCTTCAGAGAATCATCTAAACACTTAATGAACAAACTGGGTTCTTAGAGAATCATCTACACACTTAATGGATCCTTTCGAGAATTGTCTAGACACTTAATGAACAAACTGGGTCTTATGGGAATGTTCCTAACACTTAATTGACAAATTAGGTCTTCGGAAAATTACCAAGGCACTTAATGGACAAACTGGGTCATCAGAGAATGATATATACACTTACTGTACAAACTGGGTCCTCAGAGAATCATCTAGACACTTAATGGACAAACTGGGTCTTCAGAAAATGATAAAGACACTTAATGAACAAACTGGGTCTTCAGAAAATCACGTAGACACTTAATAAACAAACTGGGTCTTCAGAAAATCACGTAGACACTTAATGGACAAACTGGGTCTTCAGAGAATCATCTAAACACTTAATGAACAAACTGGGTCCTCAGAGAATGATAACGACACTAAATGGACAACCTGGGTCTTCAGAGAATAACGTAGACACTTAATGAACAAACTGGGTCTTCAGAGAATCATCTAGACACTTAATGAACAAACTGGGTCTTCAGAGAATCATCTAAACACTTAATGAACAAACTGGGTCTTCAGAGAATCACGTAGACACTTAATGAACAACCTTGGTCTTCAGAAAATAACGTAGATACTTAATGAACAGACTGGGTCTTCAGAGAATCACGTAGACACTTAATGAACAAACTGGGTCTTCAGAGAATTACCAAGGCACTTAATGGACAAACTGGGACATCAGAGAGTGATATATACACTTACTGTACAAATTGGGTCCTCAGAGACGTATCTCCGCACTTAATGGAAAAACTGTGTCCTCAGAAAGTGGTCTAGGCACTTGGAGGGAAAGTTCTATCACTGATCTATCGGCAGCATCCGCCATCTTGAATTCTTTACATTTCGCGAAATTAAAACACGTTATATTCAACCCAAATTTAAATTTTGTAATAATAAAACATATACAATGATAGGTGTTGTTAGGCAGTACCAAAGTTTTCCACACTCGCAGCGCCGATGAATGGCTTCAATTCTTATTGTTTTTATTTTTGAACAAATGTGCGCTTGTCTTTATCAAGTTGTGAAATGTAAAGTCATCAAAGTATTAACTTCATTAATATATTTGAATTTGACTGTGTTTTAGTCATATATAAATAGCATATATGTGTAAACGGGAATATCCTCCCGAATTTCGTTTCCACAAAAAAATACCCCGATAGAACCCTCCTTTTAATTGATCAACTGGGTCCTCAGAGAATGACCCGATATAGGTATAAGGACAAACTGGATGCTCAGAGAATCATCTAGATACTTAGAGGATCCACTTGGTTCTCAGAAAAAGATCATCTAGATATTTAATTAACAACCATTAAATTGGATAACCATTCACTTGTTGACTGCAAGTGTGACCACGGGATCTCAGTGCTGGTAACGCTGATGACATCACTATGACAACGTGATGATTTTGTCTTATGTCATAGTATGGAAACTATGATTCCCGATATGATTGCCCTCGTAGGTAATAAATATTAGTGAAAGCTGCCTTGGATATTACGCCCAAGACAAAGTCGCGCCCCTCGAAGCCTAGCAAGTCAAAATACCTAATTCAAACACAGTATGACAGATAAGTTGTTTATTAAACCAAAACAAATACAGTTCAGGTTCAGCATTTCCTTACAGCAAACATAAAATCATGTAAAACAATATTTATGGAGTTAAGGTTATGGATGAACATGTGCTATCAGTTATAGTAGTTGGACGGCAAGAAGGACTGAAGTCTGTCTCCCGCCCTCGTCATAGGTCTTCTGTCACTTGGGACTAACAACAAATTCTTCCTTCTGTTACTTGGGACTAACAACAAACATGTTCCTTCTGTCACTTGGGACTAACAACAAACATCTTCCTTCTGTCACTTGGGACTAACAACAAACATCTTCCTTCTGTCACTTGGGACTAACAACAAACATCTTCCTTCTGTCACTTGGGACTAACAACAAACATCTTCCTTCTGTCACTTGGGACTAACAACAAACATCTTCCTTCTGTGCCTCTTGATTACAGAATAGTATGACGACAATGTTCCTCTATAGATGACAGAATGGTATGATGACAGTGGACGTCTGGGTAACACAAAAGTATGACGATAATATGCCTCTTGATGATTTGATAGTATGATAACATTGGATCTCCGGATGATAGATAGTATGACGATAATATGCCTCTTGGTAACAGAATAGTATCACGATAATATGCATCTTGATGATTTGATAATAAGAATAAGATAGAGGACGTCCTGATTAGAGACTAGCGTGTCGACATTGGACTCTGGATAACAGAAACAGAAAAAACAGTTGACCTCTGAAAGTCAGCATGTTTTGATGACGGAATATTATGACGGTATGACGACAGTGTGACTTTTTGTGACAAAATAGCATAACAGTGTAATTGGGGAAGGCAACATGATTTGACGACTGAAAGTTCTGCTACATCCGGGTCAGCCATCTCGAGTCACGAGTGCACCGTCGACACGGTCCAAAGCTATGTGGTCAGAAAAAAACTCTCTGATGCCATAACAATGTTTTTTTGCGGATATTTATGAGTTTGGTTTCCAACCACTTCTCTTTCCTTTATCCACGCCAGTGGTTATGACTTTTGAGGCAATTATACGAACAGAAGATTGTGGCACTTTCATATTTTCTTTGCCTCTTTGCACGTGCCGTAAGGGAAAATTAGTGCGCATCAAGTTTTCTTTAGTGCAAACATGAATGAAGAGAAAGGATTTTGTCGCGTGCGCTATCTCGACTGTTTTTTTCAATCAAGAATGAGAGAAAATGGCAACGCGTGTAGATTTATTTGTACGCAAGCACATTGGCGCTGTCCTCACGTGCTCTTATATAAATTCACGCTCGGCGCGTGTCTCGCGTGGGTTTAACGAAATTCACGTCACGACCATGGCTCACCGTGGTTAAACTCTGCTATCAAATTGTCAATACTTTTTGTGTGACCTTATTACACTCGAATTTTATGGCGAAAAATCTATAAAAATCGTTATGATATGACGAGATGTATAGGACGTATTTTGGGCGAGAGCACTGTGGGGTAGACGGTCGCTTTGATGGCGTAGTGCACACGCCACGTCCAACACACGCTCAGCGACACCTTGCCTTCACAGCACGGGCCGTTAAGAAACGTTTACACATTGTTTGGATTGTGATTAGTAATTGCTTCTTAACACAAAACACTCTTCCAACAAACATCAATACTTCCCCCGCATAAAGGCCCCTTACGGATGTCTGCACAATCGTTCTGGAAGCAATGTTGTTTGTTTGTTTGTTTGTTTGTTAGTTAGCTAACTTTTCAGGTTGATTTACTCTTGCATTAAACAACGCACTACTTATATACACCTGTCTTAAATATAATGACCCTAGTTAATGCGCTATTCAATAATCCTCATACTAAGTATGTTACCTACCTGCATCACTAAATTAACATACGTATTTACTCTACCTGCATCACTTAATTCACATACGTATTTACCCTACCTGTAACACATAACCTACATACCCTACCTGTAACACATAATCCACATACGTATTTACCCTACCTGTAACACATAATCCACATACGTATTTACCCTACCTGTAACACATAATCCACATACGTATTTACCCTACCTGTAACACATAATCCACATACGTATTTACCCTAACTGTAACACATAATCCACATATGTATTTACCCTAACTGTAACACATTCCAACCCCACAGAGTTCTATCCCTTCATATTATCATTCCTAACCTCAGTTCTACTTAAGCGAATTTACCGTTTCTAACAAAATCCTCTACCGGCCAAAAAGGATACTACCTATAATATGCCTGCTTTTTATCCAACGAAATCACTTTTAGGTCGACTATACATTGTTTACATCAACCGAGTTATTTGAAAGACTTTTTACTGTAAAGGGTCTTGCTAATTAGCATATGCCTCATGTAAATAACGCCAATAAACTATTTTTCGGATTTTGTCTCTGATTTGGTCTTCTTTATTTATCAACATGTTTATGGCGAATTGTTTTCACAAAATCAGCATAATTTTATAGGGGGAAAACTCATTAAACGAGAAAACTTTTATCTTATGTTACTGTACCCAAAAATAGCATTATGACAATGGTAAATGTCCTTGATTACACAACTAACTTCAAAAGCAACCAATCAGAGCCCTCAATTCTAGCCGAGAAATTCGCCTTAGTAGAAGAGAGGTTAGGATTGAAAATTTGAAGGGATTCAACTCTGTAGGAAAATAATACATGTTCATAACATAACATGATGTTCAGATATATAATTACCCTACTTTGCATCACCGTATTCACAGACCGATTTACAACACACAATATCACGATGTTCAGATATGTAATTACCCTATTCTGCTTCACCGTGTTCAAAGACGTATTTACCACACAATATCATGATGTTCAGATATGTAATGACCCTATTCTGCATCACCGGAATCACAGATAGATATAATTATCTCGCACCGTATTCAGAGACGTATTAACCACACATAATATCATGATGTTCAGATATGTAATTACCCTATTCTGCATCACCGTATTCACAGACCTATTTCCCCACAACATTTCATGGTGTTCAGATGTGTAATTACCCTATTCTGCTTCACCGTATTCACAGATCTATTTCCCCACAACATTTCATGGTGTTCAGATGTGTAATTACCCTATTCTGCTTCACCGTATTCACAGACCTATTTCCTCACACAATATCATGATGTTCAGATATATCATTACCCTACATTGCATCACCGTATTCACAGATATATTTCCCCAAACAATATCATGATGTTCAGATATGTGATTACCCTATTTTGTACCACCGTATTCACAGACCTATTTCCCCAAACAATATCATGATGTTCAGATATGTGATTACCCTATTCTGTACAACCGTATTCACAGACCTATTTCCCCAAACAATATCATGATGTTCAGATATGTGATTACCCTATTCTGTACAACCGTATTCGCAGTCCTATTTCACCAGACAATATCATGACGTTCAGATATGTAATTACCCTATTCTGCATCATCGTATTCACAGACCTATTTCCTCACACAATATCATGATGTTCAGATATATAATTACCCTACATTGCATCACTGTATTCACAGATATATTTCCCCAAACAATATCATGATGTTCAGATATGTAATTACCCTATTCTGCATCATCGTATTCACAGACCTATTTCCTCACACAATATCATGATGTTCAGATATATAATTACCCTACATTGCATCACTGTATTCACAGATATATTTCCCCAAACAATATCATGATGTTCAGATATGTAATTACCCTATTCTGCATCATCGTATTCGCAGTCCTATTTCCCCAAACAATATCATGATGTTCAGATATGTAATTACCCTATTCTGCATCATCGTATTCGCAGTCCTATTTCCCCAAACAATATCATGATGTTCAGCTAAATAATTAACCTATTCAGTACGCCGTATTCACAGACCTATTTCCCCACACGATATCACGATGTTCAGATATATAATTACCCTACATCGCATCACCGTATTCACAGATATATTTCCCCAAACAATATCATGATGTTCAGATATGTAATTACCCTATTCTGCATCATCGTATTCGCAGTCCTATTTCCCGAAAAAATATCATGATGTTCAGATATGTAATTACCCTATTCTGCATCATCGTATTCGCAGTCCTATTTCCCCAAACAATATCATGATGTTCAGATATGTAATTACCCTATTCTGCATCACCGTATTCACAGATATATTTCCCCAAACAATATCATGATGTTCAGATATGTAATTACCCTATTCTGCATCACCGTATTCACAGATATATTTCCCCAAACAATATCATGATGTTCAGATATGTAATTACCCTATTCTGCATCATCGTATTCGCAGTCCTATTTCCCCAAACAATATCATGATGTTCAGATATGTAATTACCCTATTCTGCATCATCGTATTCGCAGTCCTTTTTCCCCAAACAATATCATGATGTTCAGATATGTAATTACCCTATTCTGCATCATCGTATTCGCAGTCCTATTTCCCCAAACAATATCATGATGTTCAGATGTGTAATTACCTTATTCTGCATCACCGTATTCGCAGTCCTATTTCCCCACACGATATCATGATGTTAAGATATGTAATTACCCTATTCTGCATCACCGTATTCACAGACCTATTTCCCCACACGATATCATGTTGTTCAGATGTGTAATTACCCTATTCTGCATCACCGTATTCACAGACCTATTTCCCCACACGATATCATGGTGTTCAGATGTGCAATTACCCTATTCTGCATCACCGTATTCACAAACCTATTACCCCACACGATATCATGGTGTTAAGATATGTAATTACCCTATTCTGCATCACCGTATTCACAGACCTATTTCCCCACACGATATCATGACGTTCAGATATGTAATTACCTTATTCTGCATCACCGTATTCACAGACCTATTTCCCAAAACAATATCATGATGTTCAGATATGTAATTACCCTATTTTGCATCACCGTATTCACAGACATATTTCTCCAAACAATATCATGATGTTCAGATATATAGTTACCCTATTTAACATCACCGTATTCACAGACCTATTTCCCCAAACAATATCATGATGTTCAGATGTGTAATTACCCTATTCTGCATCACCGTATTCACATAGATATTTACCCAAACAATATCAAGATTTTCAGATATGTAATTACCCTATTCTGCATCACCGTATTCACTGACCTATTTACCCGCACACTATCATGATGTTCAGATGTGTAATTACCCTATTCTGCATCACCGTATTCACATAGATATTTACCCAAACAATATCAAGATGTTCAGATATGTAATTACCCTATTCTGTACCACCGTATTCACATACCTTTTTCCTCACACAACATCATGATGTTCAGGTTGTAATTACCCTATTCTGCCTCACCGTATTCACAGACCTATTTCCTCACACAATATCATAATGTTCAGATATGTAATTACCCTATCCTGCATCACCGTATTCACAGACGTTTTACCACACAATATCATGATGTTCAGCTATGGAATTACCCTATTCTGCATCGCCGTATCCACAGACCTATTGCTCCACACAATATCATGATATTTAAATATGAAATTACCCTATTCTGTTCCACCGTATTCACAGACGTAGTTACCAGATAATATCATGATGTTCGGCTATGTAATTACCCTATTCTGCATCACCGTATTTACAGACGTATTTCCCCACACAATATCACGATGTTCAGATATGTAATTACCCTATTCTGTATATTACATTATATATATATATATATATATATATATATATATATATATATATATATATATATATATATATATATATATATATATATATATATATATATATATATATATTTACAGACGTATTTACCACACACTGTACCAGCTTTACCTGGGCCCACATTTACTGCTATTGCTCACTAATCGATGGCGAGAGATCCGCTGTGCTATTTCCACAATGCTCTACCTGCAACATCTGGCGCTGAGGTCACCCAACCAGCGTTAATGTACGTGCATATATCAAAAATCCTGTGTCAACTGAACTATATCTAATATGGTTCTTCGCGTATTATAATTTACCGTTTCGTGCAAAATCTATTAAAACGGCATAAATTTACCATAAGGTTTGAAATACGTAAACTGCAGCGCGCCCTCTCCTTGTTTCAATGAAACAATGATGGTGTATTGCGTTAAGAAGGAATTTCAACAGCAAATTATTTCAAATTATTTCTTTAAAATTCATAAAATAATATTAACACATTCTCAGAAAAAAGAACGTGCATTATTGGCACATCCGGGTCTCATTGAGAAAGAATCTAGCTCAGATTCAGAATCATTCAGGATATCCTCACGATGCATATTTATTAATATCATTTAAAAGTTAGTTTAACCGCACTGATTGTTTTATATCTGTATGTAAGATTTCCAACAGGCTGTCCTTGATGACGAACTACGATTCATAGGAGTAAACCTATATGACCGTGTGTTTGTCGTGTTCTTAATTAAAGAGCCATCGAGTATGTTGATTGGGATATGCTGGGAAATTGCCAAAATCTATCTCATTTAAACATATATACACTTCACTTTTCGCAGAATTTTCCAACCAAAATTAAGAGGAGAAATCGCATTATTAATAAAGTGTTTTTTTCCAGTCTAAATATACATCAAGCCGTATATTATCATGCGCAAATCATTGTGGTCATTGTGGTCGCACCTTTAAACAAACGAAAGAGAAGCTTATGACGTTTATGACAACTTATGAAGAAATTTAAATATATATATTTTTTGGCGTTTATGTATTTAGGTATGTTTCGGAACATCCATCGCACGTTTTACCTCTAGCATCTTACCTCTTAAAATACAACGTATTTAGTCTCTGCTATAAATTTGTTTTTGTAGAAGTTCCAACTTTGAAGAGAAAAAAAGAAAATATGAAGGTGCCTCTGAGATGTGTTCATTTCAGACCATAAACTGAGCTCTGTGGCGTTGTTGTAGACTTGCCTAGGCGCTTAAACAGTTAATGTGTCCGGTTGACAGACTAAATACGATGAAATGGACCAACATATGTGATTCATCACAGAGCCAGAGACAACTGGTAGTTGATACAACAGTAAAATGGGATGAAGGAGTTTTGAAATACAATCGTGAAATGGGATGAAGGAGTTTTGAGATACAATCTTGATATGGGATGAAGGAATTTTAAGATACAATCGTGAAATGGGATGAAGGAGTTTTGAGATACAATCGTGAAATGGGATGAAGGAGTTTGGGCATACAACCGTCAACTGGGATGCAGGAATTATGGTATCCAACCATCAACTCTGAAGTAGTTTTTTGTGTGGATAAAAACCGTGAACTGGGATGTAGTTTTTGGGGGGATATAACAGTGAAATGGGATATATTTTGGGAAGATATAACCGTAAAATGGAATGCAGGATTTTTTGGATACAACAGAAACATGGAATGAAGTGTTTTTGGAAAATTATCGCAAAATAGGATTATGGTTTGTGTGATAAACCCGTGAAATGAAATGTAGGGCTTTGGAATAAAATAACACCTGAAGAACATTCAAAGATGGCGGCGTAGCGAGCAGCACATGTGACACGGATCAATCGAGCGCGGTGTGAGCGGGCACAAATCAAGAGTTTGTGGCGCTCTCCGGTAAACCCGCTATCACCAGTCACACGTGTTGCCATACACTGAATAGAATCGGTTTCAAACTAATTGAACATTGATGTATATCTACAATTAAATATTCGCATGTTCACTTGCATTCACTACCCATACACGTAGTCGATCTGACTCCTGGAGGTGCCGGTGCGACACCTTGTCACGCCTGAATGGCTTGCTGCAGTATCAGCAGTCAGACTATTTTGTATTAAAATTTGAAGTAAAATAGGAATAATTACATCCCCTATTATTCGATTTTATGTAAATGCACCTTTTGAAGCCAAAAACATAGATTATTACTAAAAAAATAAAGTGTAACATCTGACGATTGTGCTGACGGACATGTCAGCTTCCCGACAGGTAATTAAGGTACTGTTCAACTCATTACCTCGACATGTAAACATGATAATCAAACCATGACAATCTGACGAACTCTGTAACTGTGAACATGTTTTACGTTCCGTAAGTGACTAACTGATTAGTTTGCACACATGCGGATACATAGTAAATGTAGTTTATTATAAGGTAAGGCCGCATTCACCGCTCGCTACATCGTTTTGGTTCATGCAAGCTACTTGCGAGAACACCCCATACGTTTTTTATTTCCTAAAGTCAAAAGAGTTAAACTGAAATAATGTTTGTGTCACGGGGATGATAAGTCACTTTGTATTTATTTAGTTTCAATTGAAACCAAACGTAGAACAACCACACTGTAATGTCTCCAACGATAAAAGATCAGGACAGGGCTCCGTTCCATAACAGTAAGCGCTTATAATCGCTCATAGATTGCTCAATGTAGCGCTCAAGTAGCGCTCATTCTCTCCTGAACGACACGGTGCAAAACCTCAAAGTTCGCTCGCTTTGCTACGTATCGCTACATTGAGCAATCGCGTTCAAGAGAGGTTTAAAAGTAATTGCTAATTGAGCGATTACTTTGAAACCTCTCTTGAACACGGCCCAGGTCTCCACTTGATCATCTACTATATACGTGTCAGAATGGTTTCAATCTGACAGTCATCGGATCGTGTACCAGAAACATGAGTCATCGCAAGAGATGTGTCCTTTCCTCACGACTGGGCTGCCAATCGGTTCAGGCAGGCATAAACACAGAGCATCATCTATCCGGGAAAGCCACATTTGGATAAAAGGGATTGCCGCGAGGGTGTGAATAGTCTATAAATATGTCTTTTGATTTTGTTTTAAAATTAGAATTAGTTAAATTCAGCATTTTTCATTTCAAGTATAGCAAAAAAAAACCAAGATGACCGCCAGAACTCCATCTTTAAAAAAAAAATTTTTGTCGAACACCTTCCCCCACCCTACCAAAATCTCCCCCAATACCAGAAAATGCCAGTGTCAGATCGGAGTAGACAGACAGTGCTTGTATCAGGTCGGTGGTGATAGATAATGCTGATATCAGTTCGAAATAGACAGGCAGCGCTGGTATAAGGTCGGAGTAAACAAACAGAGCTGATATCAGGTCGGTGTAGACAGACAGTGCTGGTATCAGTTCGGAGGAGACAAACAGTCCTAGTATCAGGTCGATGTCGACAGCCAGTGTTAGTCTCAGGTCGGTATCGACAGACAGTGCTTTTCTCAGGTGGGCGTCGACAGACAGTGCTTGTATCAGGTCGATGTCGACAGGCAGTGCTAGTCTTAGGTCGGTGTCGACAGACAGTGCTAGTCTCAGGTCGGTGTAGACAGACAGTACTGGTATCAGGTCGGCGTAGACAGACAGTGCTGGTATCTGGTCGGTGTAGACAGACAGTGCTTGTACCAGGTGTGTGTAGACATACAGTACTGGTATCAGGTCGGTGTAGACAGAAAGTGCTGGTATCAGGTCGTTGTAGACAGACGGTGCAGAGAGCAGGTCTGTACAGAAAAACAGTGCTAGTTTCAGGTCGATGTAGACTAAACATGCTGGAATGAGGTCGGAGTATACAGTCAGTCCAAGTATCAGGTCGGTCTTGACAGACAGTACTGGTATCAGGTCGGAGTATACACACAGTCGTAGTATCAGTCCGTTGTCGACAGACAGTACATATATCAGGTCGCTGTAGACTAACGGTACATATTGCAGGTCTGTACAGACGGTCTCACAACATTCACACTTAGATTCATATTACGGAAGATACGCGCGTGACAGGACACGCGACACACGTTCAATTGACTTATCAGCGTGCAGCGAATTGTCAAAGTACACGCAAGACTTGAACCGGCGGAGGGATATTCACAGTCTGTAAACCTTACCTCTGAAGACCGGATTCTCTTCTTTAGTTTAAGCAGGGACTCTCTCACCAGATATAAATATAATCATAGACATATAGTGCTAGTATCAGGTCGATGTAGACATACATGTACAGTGCTGGTTAGGTCGGTGTAGACAGACAGTCTTCAATGCCAGTCACCGTATGTGGTTTAACAGATAGACAGACATAACATTTTCTTGGCCCAAGCTACAATAAATGGCCCCTGGCCATGTACAAACTATATATTTTTATCATTATGCTTAGCAGACCGAGCATCGCAAATGAGTAGCACGTGCGCGTAACTGGATAACAGCTAGTCACGGAACTTGAACCTTTTACACACGTGCCTGGTAACTCTTGCATAACGGAGTACAGAAAGTGAAAATGTTGCTGGAAGTATTGTTTAAAGTGTAGACGACTATTAACGCATAAACGTTCTAATGAGGGAACGTCTAGCTGAAAAAAACTGGTGGTTATAAAAATAGAATTTACAATTTAAAACTCAGAGTTCAGCTGGCGGTTAATCATTTCCAAAGTTAAAAAGAACACTAGGTTAAACGTCTTTTATACATAAAAACATGTTTTTGAAGTTCTTACTAATGACTCCTTTATTATATGTGTTATTCATCGGGGTGGGGAGGGGGGGGGGGGGGGGGGGGGGGGGGGGGGGGGGGGTGGTGGGATAGTTGATACTCTGAGGATGTTTTTGCAAAATGTCGAATGTTTTCTTCATATATTTGGACTTAAATCAATACGCAGCGGTCCTAGCTCCCACCACACTCCCCATGCTCCCCTCCACAGCCGTTTTTCAAGTTAAGCAAGTGTTATACTTCAAATCAGCACGTGCTATACTTCAATTCAACGTGTGCTACAGTTCAAATACATGTTCTGCTGTCCTTCAATTCAACATGTGTTATATCTCAAACTCACCATGTGCTGTACTGAGACTCAACGTGTGCTATACTTCAATTCGCCATGTGCTATACTTAAATTTAACGTGTGCTATACTTCAAATTCAGCTTGTGCTGTACTTCAATTTACCATGTGCTATACTTCAATTCAACGTGTGCTATACTTCAATTCAACGTGTGCTATACTTCAAATTCAACTTGTGCTGTACTTCAATTTACCATGTGCTATACTTCAATTCAACTTGTGGTGTTCTTCAATTCACCATGTGCTATACTTCAATTCAACGTGTGCTATACTTCAAATTCAACGTGTGCTATACTTCAATTCAACGTGTGCTATACTTCAAATTCAACTTGTGCTGTACTTCAATTTACCATGTGCTATACTTCAATTCAACTTGTGGTGTTCTTTAATTCACCATGTGCTATACTTCAATTCAACGTGTGCTATACTTCAAATTCAACTTGTGCTGTACTTCAATTTACCATGTGCTATACTTCAATTCAACGTGTGCTATACTTCAAATTCAACTTGTGCTGTACTTCAATTTACCATGTGCTGTACTTCAAATTCAACTTGTGCTATATTTCAATTCGCCATGTGCTATACTTAAATTTAACGTGTGCTATACTTCAAATTCAGCTTGTGCTGTACTTCAATTTACCATGTGCTATACTTCAATTCAACGTGTGCTATACTTCAATTCAACGTGTGCTATACTTCAAATTCAACTTGTGCTGTACTTCAATTTACCATGTGCTATACTTCAATTCAACTTGTGGTGTTCTTCAATTCACCATGTGCTATACTTCAATTCAACGTGTGCTATACTTCAAATTCAACGTGTGCTATACTTCAATTCAACGTGTGCTATACTTCAAATTCAACTTGTGCTGTACTTCAGTTTACCATGTGCTATACTTCAATTCAACTTGTGGTGTTCTTTAATTCACCATGTGCTATACTTCAATTCAACGTGTGCTACACTTCAAATTCAACGTGTGCTATACTTCAATTCAACGTGTGCTATACTTCAAATTCAACTTGTGCTGTACTTCAATTTACCATGCACTATACTTCAATTTCAACTTGTGGTGTTCTTCAATTCACCATGTGCTATACTTCAATTCAACGTGTGCTATACTTCAAATTCAACTTGTGCTGTACTTCAATTTACCATGTGCTATACTTCAATTCAACGTGTGCTATAGTTCAAATTCAACTTGTGCTGTACTTCAATTTACCATGTGCTGTACTTCAAATTCAACTTGTGCTATATTTCAATTCGCCATGTGCTATACTTAAATTTAACGTGTGCTATACTTCAAATTTCAACTTGTGCTGTACTTCAATTTACCATGTGCTATACTTCAATTAAACGTGTGCTATACTTCAATTAAACGTGTGCTATACTTCAATTCAACGTGTGCTATACTTCAATTCAACGTGTGCTATACTTCAAATTCAACGTGTGCTATACTTCAAATTCAACTTGTGCTGTACTTCGATTCACCATGTGCTATACTTCAATTCTACGTGAGCTTGACAAAGGGGGAGAGAGATGTCTTTCGGTCTCACAACATTCACACGTAGTTTCGTATTACGGAAGATACGCGCTTGACAGTGCACGCGACACACGTTCAATTGACCAATCAGCGTTTAGCGATTTGTGAACACGCAAGACTTGAACCGGCGGAGGAATACACACAGTCTGTAAACCTTACCTTTGAGGACCGGGTTCTCTTCTTTAGTTTAAGCAAGGACTCTCTCACCAGATATAAATATAAAGAGTCCCTGGTGTTAGCTCACTTTGGACATTTCCCAAAGCTGAAATATTGCGTTTACCCAGGGTTTTATATATGCTCCGTTACTCTCCGTGATATAGTCGAGAGAAACGGAGCATATATAAAACCCTGGGTAACCGAGGATGCCCTCGACGGGCTGTTACTAAAATTATAGTCATGCCCCATGTCTGTGTGAAACAACAAGAGCCTTTAATAAGTCTAGATCCTAATTCAGCAAGACTAGATAAACTGAATACAATAGCAACTGGTAGCATTGTAAAAAAAAGTCAAAGTATTAATAATGTTCTGGTTATAAGTTTTCAAATCATATCTGTTACATTCATAATAGGTGTATCAGTGTCTTTCATCTCTCATATTTGAAGCATGTCAACCTTCAGCTTGTACCATACCCTACTACAAGGATTACCAACACTGAATGTGATATGAAACAGAAGATTGGATCCTTCTAAATATATATCCTTCTTCTTTAAAGGCGCCGCAGCAAGTTTTTTTTTGCATATTATGTTTTCTTAAATTTGCTATTTATTTAAGTTTAAGTTTAAGTTCATACACTATATTCGTATATTAATGAGTAAAACATCTCATTACACGACCCGAAGCCGTATCTATAGACAACGCGTTATCCGTAATGGAAAAACATGGTGCGACATACATAAAGTGACAGTGGTGTGGAACTCTTCAGTGTGAGAGATTTGTAGGTCTAATACGAATTTGAGAGTTCAGACAACAAGATGATTAACCATTCCATCATTGTATCACATTTGAAACTATACTCTTGAGTGTGTTGGTATCTATACATCAATCAGATCACTAGAACTACCTTAGAGCGGCCATTTTAATGTGAACAAATTAAATGGCCGCTCGCTGGGAAATGCATTCGCATGGCTTAACTGAAACATGTACATTCGTTTTATAACTCTTTTTTAATTGATTCATGAGTATTATTTATCCATTGGTAACATGTATTTACCTGTGTGTGAGATCACTTTATTCAGCAACAACGGTGTGCTTTAGCGCCTTTAAAGGGGTAGTAGCACGTTTTTTCACACAAATAAGTTGATGAAATGTATTTGAAATCTTATAGTAAAACATCCTTCTCTCTTCGGAAAATATAGTTAAAATGAGTGTACATGTTTCGGTAAAGCCATGGGAATCGTTTTTGTAATACAAAATAATAAATTGTGATAACAATAAAATGGCCGCCATGCAATTTTTGCTTTATACGCAACATAGTTTTTACCACTACAGATAATTGGTTTGTGAAATAAGATGTTTTACCCTCTAAAGTTAATTTAAATGACATAAACTATCATTATAAATGGGAAATTTGAAAAAATAAATTTTGCAAAAAACGTGCTACTGCCCCTTTAATGGGATTTCAACTATTGCTACATTGGAGGTAAGAAGTAAATCTTGTATATCACAGATGTGTGTCCAACCATCATGGTGTGGGTGCTGTGCAATAAATCTCTATGAATAGATTTATTTAATTTACTTTATACAGAACATATTAAATGACGAAATTCGAGACTTAGGGAAATGATAAATTCTCTCGTTGCCATGGAAATGTAACGGTTTAGTGATTAATTGATCGCACTGGTAATATATAGATGGTCGTAACGTACTGGCTGTATCTGGTGACTCGTGTTTTCGTTCTACAACATCTGGGCTGGAATATATGTTTATTTAATTACGTTATCTATGTCAACAATGCATGGTATCTAAAAGCTTAATACGACTATTTGTTGTGGTAAATAAAGCTCTTTTGTTGTTTTTGTTCTTTTCACAGATACCCGTCGCGCCATTTATTACTTTACTTTTTCAGCTTTTATATATAAAAAAATTCTAAATTTACGATAAGGAAAGTTTGAAAGTGTGAAAGCCGTGGAGGATGCAGCTGTCGCTGTCCTGCTCCTAGTATTTCCAAGCAGAATGGCGACAGCTTTCTGCGTGCCAGCTAGTCCAACTTGTAGATAAATTGCGACCTGGTCCTAACTGATTTTCACTCATGTTGCTTCAGTTTACATAGAAGGATGTTTAGTGAAATAGATAGACCTGATGTCCAAAAATTACAGTGAACGTCAAACTAACTGGTAGCTGTCAAATTTGCCACAAATACCAAGGTAAATATGTATAATTTTCATTAATGTTCGGCAAAGTTGATTAAACTTGGAGTAAAAGAACAAAGGTCAAAGATCAATGCTCGATAAAAAGATCAAAACGCGATTTGGTAACAAAATGTGTTAATTTGTCCGGGGATGTTAACGTGTTAATATTGTGTCTGACTGATTGATGTGCAGCGTGCAGATAGCGGACGAGACAGCCATGGACGATGAGCCGCTAATTCACTGCAGCCACATAAACACCAGCCACTTTAATATCCTTCCTTCCTCTGCTTTCAGAAACTAATTTGTCGCTAATCGTATTCCGATTGATACAAGAAGTCAGAACTGCCGACCGTTCGCCCATTGTCTTCATTCCGTTTGGCTGCCAAACATTTGCAAGATTTTTTATTAAAAGTCAAGTCTCTAGCTCTTTAATCAACGTTAGCTGCGTGTGGAATGGTGCAATTGACCCACTGGGTCTCAAACCCTCTGCCTTTTCAAGAAGGAGGGGAACTTAAATGAAACTAACACAGCCTTTATTGGGTTATAATGAACTAGGCATCTGAGTTATGACTGACACTCCGACTTGGAGAGAATATGAGTTACTTTTACGCCAATAGTTTGCACATCAAATTGGAAGAAGAGAGAAAGACGTGCTTGAGTGAGAGTCTGTACGAATCGAAATACCCGGGAGCGGCGCAGCACTCGGCCATGATTCCCACACGTGTGGAGGAGTGCGTCAGCCAGCAGGGTACGGGGTACAGCACCCCCGGGATGGGCTACACACTCATACCCCAGAGTTATATGTGGACTCCAGACCAACCCTTCCTTGTCCACTCGCACGAACAGCCGCGGACAGAGCAACAATCCCTCGGTACTTTCACCGACTCCAACAACGTCGACTTGGAGTCACGCTCCAGGAAACGTCGACTGCCGACCGTCGCTCAACGTCGAGCCGCTAACGTGAGGGAACGTCGCCGGATGTTCAACTTAAACGAAGCGTTTGATTTGCTGCGTCGTCGTGTGCCCACATTCGCCTATGAGAAGCGTTTGTCTCGCATAGAAACGTTGAGACTTGCAATATCGTACATCGCATTTATGAATGACATCGTGAAGGGCGGAAACCCCTCGGAGGTGGAATATCGGGTGTATAGGACCTACCCGGAGGGGGAAGAGGTGGGGGAGGGGGAGAGTCGTCAGGGGGGTGGGCTACCCGATCCCGGGTCCAGCGCATCTCCCTCTATAGGGGACGAGGCAGCAAGCACAGGCGGCCAGGACACCTTCAGTGAATACGAATCAAACGGGGACGAATAGACAACAATAAATTGATCAAAAACATCATTCTGCAAAATACAAACAAAAACTGGCACTTATACATGTCAGAAAAGGAGACTGCAATATGGGCGACGGATGAGCATACACGCTACTTGTCCATGAGTCGCATGTTGGATGTGAGCCAGTTTCCTAACTACAGGAATACCATCAAGACACAGAACAAGTTGTCCTTCACTGCCCGTTATTAATTAAGTTCTATTTCTGATTGCTTTTTTCAGTTGTGATATATGTGCCCAAAAGCAATAATATACTTGGATTAATATCACTTCTGGATTCCTTGATGGAGAGAAGATACTGTTCATGGGATTCTATAGTTTACGGTTGTTGGAGGACAAGAGGGGTATTTTATTTCCATATTTACAAATATTGCGGTTCAAGTTTAAATTCCGGATGTGATGTATGAGATGACTTGTTTTGTTTGGATTTCTTTATTCAATAATTTTGGTGTCTTTCAATTTTGTTTATATATTCTGTTTATATGGGTATTCGTTGGATTTTAAATCAAATATTAAATGTAAACATCGTAATGCCAATATATCCATTTAATTTATTTCTTTCGGGGACATCTCTGACCGCTTAAATTTCTATGGTTAATCTTAAAAGATTATGTATTTATTTTTATATAAGAAAAACTAATCATAGAATTATGGAAATTATCTCATCCGCATAATTTCCTTTTGATTTGCTCTTGTGTTATATCGAATGACAAAATTGTTTTATCAAAATGTGTACACCATCGTGAGTACGATCAACACGAGGGCTTTCCGTGGACGGGGATACTGGTTATTTCTTGAAAGTATCAGAAGAAAAAATATATAAGAAATTTTAATTTCATTGCAGTATTTTTTCACAGAGATCTATTCGGAATTTACATGAACGAAAATTACTTACTTAATTAATTACTGATTTGACTTTTTGGAATGTCGTGTGGTTGATAGCACTCTACTTGACGTGTGTTTATTATAACCTGAACCATTCATTGTGTTTATCGATATTTTTTCTATATTTAGGCGTAAAATATTATAGATTTAAAAAATTACAAGAAATTACATGAAACAAGAATTATGTATATTTATAATAGGTTTGATAATATTTGTGTAAATCACATAGAGATTCGTTACTTCTCGCAACATGTGGCGTTATATTGCTTATTCTCGTCATTCGTAATTGTGGGAAATATTTATATAATTATGTAGATGCATTTTAGTATGGTTATTAAAAAGTAAAATCACAGGAAAGTAAATAGGGAAGATTCTTGAAATTGAATATTTTTTATGGATAAATGAAAAATATAATTGAAACAGAAATCGGTCTGTTTATCTCCCTGAGTAGTACAGTACTGAGATAATTAACCGGCTCATTTGCATCGTGCTTTGTGTCCGGTCCCACACAATGAGAGATGCCGTCGACATGTTTCTAATTTATTGACTTATTTAATTAATGTTACGGCAATGATGTTCACGTGCAATAATTTATTTTTGTGATGTTTTTCTGTCTGGTTGTTGAGACTAGTTGCTATTTTTCACGAATCAAAATTTGTTGCTGGTTATAATGTCCGGCTGCATGGCCGCCCGACACGCCATCTGATTCACGTGCAAACTAATAAATAGTTACAGCCTACACTGGGTTTGTGTGTATGTGCAGATACCCAGCTTAAAACTGTTTGTACAATAAGTTTTAACGGGGCTGTAGCACGTTTTATTTTATTTTTTCAAATTTTCGATTTATAATGGAGGTTTATCTCATTTATATTTACTTTAGGGAGAACAAATTGCATGGCGGTCATTTTAATGTGAACACATTTTATTATTTATTACCAAACCATGTATACATTAATTTTTTTACTTGATTTTCCGAAGAGAGAAGGGTGTTTTTCTATTCGGGACATTATTTTTCAAATACATTTTATCGACATATTTGAGCGAAAAACGTACTACTGCCCCCATAACATTTGAATTGTGATGCACATATACACTAGACAAAAATAGTGAGGGATATATGCACAGTTTGAAATTATGAATTATGATGTATTTATTCATTGACAAACTGATAAACTATCAATCATTAAACTGAAATATTCCTAACTTATTTTTTCCAGTATAGTTCATATCGAACGATACCGGCAAAGAAACAAAGATTTTACATCTCAGTCTATATACTATTATATACAGAAACCCCGAAATTGACAATTTGAATTTTATTAAATTTTATTGTCCAGATAAGTATTTGTACTCCTTTGGTTCAAATACAAGACTTCTGATCGGGCGACCAATTATCATTTTTAATCATTTGAATCTTTATCTCGGTACGGAGACTATTAGTTTGATAGAACAAGCATTATTATAAATGCACAGAACAAAACATCCACATGTCCATCTACACAACATGCAGCGCAAAATAGTCATGGTGTCAAAGAAATGGGGATATTGTTAAAGTAAAATGTTCAGTTGCCCCAAGGCTCGCTTGTACATACGACATTAGTGTTAATCATATAACGCAGATCAGCTTGAAACTGCACTTCCTTCATACCAGTTGTCACCTATAAATTGAACAAATTCGTTTATGATCAATATTTTGATATTTACGTCATTAGAAATCTTATATTCGACTAGGCAAAATAACTTATATTTATCGTCTACTTCTCTGTTGAAAACAAGACACGGTCTCATTCGAGTTACAACATTCGTCCTTTGTCAAAATTTAATTTCAGAATTCAGCCAGATATTAATGTGTAAAATACTATCTAAATGTTAATTTATAAACTCAAATTGATAATATGCTTTATATGTATACGGTTTAATTTTAAACGACTATTTCTATTTTAATGTCATGAACAAAAAAAGAGATAAATTCGGATGTCCAATAAGTGTTGCTTTATATCATTCGAGGTTGTCGAGTTATATATCATCCGTTCTGTCAGAATGTGCCATTTTTTCAAAATTTAATAATTTACACGTATTCATGTTATTTTAACATGAATATTCATTTTCAGTGAATTCTTTTTATGGAAACCGAATAAGTGATAGCTTAGAGCAAGGCGGAGAAATGTTATGAAATATTTGTTGTTTCTCTAAATCTAGCATATGTACATACAGTATTTAATAGATAAGATAACAGTTTACATATCAATTTTTTTTTCTAAACTGATAAAAAGTATACGAAATACTTCGTAGAATTAGATTGTTACTTACAAATGAAAAAGGAAAACTTGTAATGTTGGCCGGTGGTGGTTCACTCATGTAATAATCTAATTTCAAGTTTGAGAAAATATTACTGAAATTTTTAAAAATAATATGTTTATTAATATTTGCATTTAAAACAACGAACAGTATATGCTACAATTAAACAATCTTTGTAAAATAAGCATTTTCCTCTGCATTACCTTTTTAGCATGTTTAACTATGAATTCAATATGAGAAATGTGTGAAATGAAAACAACTCAATTGTTAAAGAGATTCAAATATCAAATATATTGTGGGCCAACCACTTGCTCATAAGATATATCGAACAAGTTTATATCAAGGATAAATTTGGCCATTTTAAACATGTTTTAGTCAATTTATGCTTATGGCAGCTGCAGGTTGTTATGACTACACGAGAGCGACTAGGAAATAATGATATCGTGTCATTATATGAACACCGTAGATATATTGGACACTGGTATGTGTGCTCTATAGTCACGGCAGTGTCATCCAAATATACCCTTCATCATACCTTGTTCTAAGGTGTAAGGGCAGTAAAACAAAATTAATCATCCGATATTGTAAACAAATACGGGTTCCACGTACCGCGTTTGGTTCAATTTATTAGCATGTATATTCACACTGAACATAATTCACAAAATAATTAACAGTGGATGCTGATGTTTGACTGTTTGACGAGTTTAACACAGAGAGAGAAAGACAGACAGACAGACAGACAGACAGACGGAGCGAGAGAGACCGACGGAGAGATGGAGAGACGGGGAACGGCAGTGAACAGACGATACCTGACATCTGTTGCCACACATCGATATTGCTACGCCCGGGCCACGTCAACACACATCAATTAATAGATTCCGAGCTTATTTACAGTTTGTTTTGCAAAACAACTGTTGCATCGTAAAATATCAAAGTCATTAACATATTCAATCATGCACGTTTATTAAATTTTTATTTCTGGCCCCACATTTCGAATTACAAATAGTTTTCTAAAACTAGGACAGAGAATGAAGCAAGTGTTTGTGTGAGTAGTGTTAGTGGCTAGATCATGTGACTGTAAAGTTCACACCTTATGACGTCCAGGGGTCAGTTCATGTTTTCGATGACAACCAACGTGCTATATGTTATCATTACATGGAAAGAAACGTTACCATATAAAGTGACTGAACAATAAATCATTGTAGTGTTTTCCCCATCCCCTCTCTGAATTTAGATTCATCTCAGTGCTGAACTCACCTCAATTATCATTTCAAATATATATAATTTATTTAATATCTACAACAAACGACTTCGAGTCTTTAAAGGGTCAGTAGCACGTTTTTTCGCTAAAAACAATTCATGAAATATATTTAAAAAATAATTTCACCAATTGTAAAACACCCTTCTCTCTTCGAAAAATCAAGTTAACAATGAGTGTTCATGGCCCAGTAAAGCCATGGGGATCTTTTTTGCCAATCGAAATAATTAAATGTGTTCACAATAAAATGGCCGCCATGCAATTTTTGCTTTATACGCAACACCATTATTACCAATACGGATAATTGGTTTGTGTAATAAGATGAATCACCCTCTAAAGTAAATATATATGACATAAACTATCATTAGAAATGGGAAATTTGAAAAAATAAAATTTTCAAAAAACGTGCTACTGCCCCTTTAAAATCCCTTTACAAGACAAACCATTGGTAAGTTGGATGATTTGGGTTTTTATTAAATCATCACTAACTTGCAATGCCACGATGCTGGCCAACGTACTGGTAGCGGTACTACACTGGGAAAATGGTGTTTTGATATTAAACACTAACATGGCTTGTCTTGTATTTAAACACATGGAAGTCTTGAACATATTTAAAACCGCAACACATGGCATGTGTTTAATATCAAACACACATACACGGTTAGAACATGCATGTTGTGAAAAATGTTCGATTCTAACCATGTTGCGATTCTAAACATGTTTTGATTTTAAACATGTCCTGAGAAGTATTTTGATTTTAAATATGTTCTGAAAAGTGTTTCGATTTTAAACATTTTCTGAAAAGTGTTTTAGTTTTTAAATTTTGTGAAATGGTTTTCAATTCGAAACATGTTGTGCACCTTTTGCAGTAGGGGTTGCTCTTGTAGATATTTAAGATTTGGAAGAAGAAATACGGGAACCATCAATACAAAAAATGACAGTTTTGATACGACTCACTTTTGTTATGACAAAGGTGTGAGATAATCATCAGTTGTAAACTACATTCAATTATATCATTCATTCATTATTGAAAGTATACAGTCACTAATTTTTTAATGATTTTTTTCTTCTGTTTGCTTTTTTTTATATTCATGCTTCAAAATCAGAAACACCTGTACAAAGATCACAAATGATGATTAGTTGAAATTCAATTGCGCTAACAGCAATGAAATGGTAACACTATTCAAAGATACACAATGTGTTTATTTAAAAGCATAATATTCCATTCCATTCTCCATGTTGTTTCCTATCCAGTATCAGTTTTGATCTGAGCTAAAACAGTACAGAGACAGAGACAGAGAGACAGAGATTTTATTTCAGTATGAGGCCTTCGGCCCAAAATACAGGCATTATGACAATGTCAATTGTGTGTGCGCAAAGAATAATTCTTACTTCCTGGAATTTACCAGCTTCTGGACATTGAATAGATACAGCCCAATATTATATAAGATCTCCTGGTTTTGGCTTTGCAGGAGATTTACAATAGAATAGTGTGTGTAAGGCACTTTGTTAAATTTACTTAAATATTTATTTCTAAGTTTATCATAGGCACTACAAATAAATAATACATGATACTCATTTTCAACATATGATAGACCTTTTCCTTTACAAAAGGGGCATAATCTTTCATTATATTCTATTCCATTGTACCTGCCACATTCAACAGCAATATTAAAATTACTACATCTGAATCTTGATATGGCAATCCTTAAATGCATGGGAATATCATAACAAAGATACCTTTCTACATTTAACAGTGACTTAAATTCCTTGTAAAATATACATTTGGGAGATTCCTTAATTGATGAATACCATGACTGCTTTAAATTATCTCCTAGCCTTAGCTTGAATAGAGAAACAAAATGTTCAACATTTCCAATTTCTTGGCTTAGCCAAGCATAACCAAAACCATATTGGAATAATATACTTCTAACTTTTGTAACCCAAGTAGTGTAACCTAAATTGTCTAATGATCTTAACATCAAGTAACTTTGATGAGAAAGTCTATTCGGTTGCATATGTATAAGTCTACACCAAAATTTAATAACTCTAGACATATATAAATGCTGCAAAGGGAGTCTGCCACATTCCCCAAGAACCATATTATTCAAAGTAGTTTTCTTTACCTTTAAATATTTTTTACAAAACTTAATTTGAACACCTTCTATTATCTTGGAATGACAAGTTCCCCAAATTTCCGAACCATAACAAAGAATAGGCACAATCATTGAATCAAAAATATTAAGTAAATCAGTGCAACTTATGTTACCAATTTTCCTCTGAAAACCATTCACAGACATAATAGCTTTACAAGCCTGAGATGCAAGACATGTCTGGGCTTTACTCCAGATAAGTTTGGGTGTGAAAACTAATCCTAAATATCTATAGAAGGAAACAACTTCAACAGGAGAACCATTATAAAACCATTTCTCATAGTGACGAAGTGGGCCCCCATTTCTAAAAACTATAATTTTGGTTTTCTTTAAATTAACTTTCATTCCTGTAATGTCACAAAAATTTTCCAAAACACTTAGTTTCTTTTGGAGTAAATTACAAGTATCCGATAATGCCGAAATGTCATCCGCAAACATAAGTGCACATAAATTTGGAAAAAATTGATTTATAAAGATACCATGTCCACCCTCTAATTCTAGTTTCTTGTAAAGATTGTCAATAAATATAAGAAATATCTGTGGGCTTAAAATACATCCTTGCCTTGTACCTACACTACATTGAAAACAGGAGGAAAGGCCATTTTCGGTTCTGACACAAGCAGTAAGATTGGAATACATTGATGCAATAATATTAAAGAATTTGCCGGATATCCCTGCCCTGTGAAGAGAAGCTAAGAGAACATCATGTCGAAGGGTATCAAAAGCTTTAGAGAAGTCTATAAAAAGGCAGTACAATCTTCCCTTCTTTTTACAACAGTACTTATTAACTACAGCTTGAAGGACAAACATATGATCAATAGTGGAATATCCGGATCTAAACCCTGCCTGAGCCTCATTTAGTATGCTGTGATCATCACACCAAATTTGTAACCTTTTGTTTAACACTGAGGTGAAAATCTTGCAAAGTGTATCCATAAGTGAAATACAGTACAGTACAGTACAGTACAGACTTGTATCAGGGTTCGTACAGCCAATACGTTGACAATGTGCAGCCAAACGCTTAGGATATAAGGACTTTTACAGGACTCTTTCAAAGATCAACTTCAAACGCAAGGCACAACTCTTGCCAGTCTGCATTACTGACTGATTTCACTCAGCCAGTAATGGAGACTGGCACGAGTCATGCCTTGCATCGGAAGGTTGTTCAAAGACAAGTAGTGTGTTTTAAGCACCTTGAAATGATCAGATGAGTTTAGGATGGCTTTATGATGAAGAATATAAGGTTAAGATGTGACAGTATTCATTAGATGCTATAGTCGGCTCTATCAAGTATATGTTGTCAGTGACTGAAAGATAGAACATATGACTTCAGTTGCACTGATAAAAAGTATTGTGTACATCAAGTATATCTGCATATTTTATCATTAAATTTACTTAAACATTGATATATCATCACATTCCTGGAGTTTTCAATGACAATCTATGCAATTCAAGCACTTCTCACTAAGTTTGAAATAGTCAAATTCAAACCATGTTCATTAACACACAGGTGAAATCAAGAACTTTTGACTTCTGTATTAACGCTGTCTAGCGAAACAGTGAGACGGTCAGTTCAAGCAGGGTACACGTCTTTCCTTCAATTGGTTGCAAATAGTTCCAGTTCGTTCATGAATTTGAGTTTGAAGAATGTTGCATTATCTGTCAGAACGAAAGATTTAAACAGTCCCAACATTGCTAATTTAAATCCCAAACATATTATACAAACAGCAAACATCAATACTCGCCTTGTAGCAAATCAACTATATAGTTGTCGATCAGGTAATAAAGGTACATGTAGACGATAATACATTAGACACATAATATTATACTACAAAACAAATCAACTGGTGGCACATGATAGATTAGTCGACCGCTATCAGTGAAGTTCAGCAACATTGGGCGCGACTCGTCGCATGGGTGGGTTACCCGCTAAATTGCTGGATAAACTGAGAGTTTGAAGGGTTATTCCCTGTCCCACACTTAGACATGACCCTTGGTAAGTGACTTAGTTCGAAGTGTGCCTCTGTCCACCCAGCAGTAAATGGGTACCTGGTATGATACGATGGTAATCTGAATTTGAACCTTCAGGCGACCGGTTGTATTTTCCTCAGGGAGTGCTCTGTACTCGTTGACCAGGGGTAATATGTCGACCAGCGTTTTAAGCTTGCAATGTGGACTATTATTATTATCATTATATGTTTGTCGATCAGGTAGCACGGGTACGTACATGTAGACGGTAATACATAAGACACACGAACTACACATCAAATCAACTATGTATTTGTTAAGCAACTGAAAGAGGATTGATTCAGACTTTCAACTGTATTCCTGAGAATTCCATTCTTACTGGTCTATTAAAGGGACAGTAGCACGTTTTTCGCTTAAATAGGTCGATGAAATGTATTTGAAAATAAGTAAATTGAAATAAAGAAAAATTGTAAAACACCCTTCTCTCTTCGGAAAATCAAGTTAAAAAATTAGTGTACATGGTTCGCTCCGTCTGTGTGTCCGTCCGTCTGTCCGTCCTTGATCACATCGGAGCATTACTTGAAAACTACTTGACCAATCTTCACCAAAGTTGGTATATAGCCCCATATCATGTAGATGAGGGTTTAAGATTTTTGGAATTTGGACTTTGTCCATTTGAAGGGTAGGGTTTGTTTCCGGAGCAGATCTCTAGAACTATTTTGCACAAAATTTGGTCTACTGCCTTCCCATATCATGTAGATGTGCCTTTTGGGGGTTTCAACTTTTCGAAATTAGTTGTTGTTTTTTTGTTGTTTCAATGGTAACAATTTGGACTTTTGAAGGGTAGGGTTTGTTCCAGAGCATATCTCTAAAACTATATGACCATACCTCATCAAATGTGGTGAACTGCCTGCCAATATTATTTAGATGAACCTTTTTGATGGTTTGAACTTTTTCAAAATATTTTATTTCTGTTTCCATGGCTAAAATTTTTACTTTGTTTATTGGATTGGTAGAGTTTCCTTTTTAAAACTGATTGACCAACCCTCACCAATTTTTATATATCCTCATATCATGAAGGTGTGCTTTTTGGGGTTAGAATTTTTTTTACTGTTTAACTTTTATTCTGTTTCCATGGCAACATTTTGGACATTTGTCTTTTCGAAAGGTAGTAACTTGAAGTGAATTGGGGGAAGGAGGAGACATCTGTTTTTTCGAGCAAAAACACCTTATAGATATAATCATATGCTGCTAAAACTAATTATTCAACTTATGTGGGACCAGGGGGGTAAGCCATCTCTCCTAATGGCTCTTTTTGCCATGCGAAATAATAAAATATGTTCACAATAAAATGGCCGCCATGCAATATTTGCTTTATACTCAAAACCGTTATTACCACTGCGGATAATTGGTTTTTGTAATAAGATGTTTTACCCTTTAAAGTAAATATAAATGACATAAACTATCATTATAAATGGGACATTTGTAAAAACAATTTAAAACACGTTCTACTACCCCTTTAACCAAACAATCTACAAAAAGCATTGGACTAACCACAGTTTAGGCGTTATCTATAACGTATTTTGTTTAATTGACATTGGATGTGTACAGTGTTTGCACAATAAAACTAAATGATTTATCAATTCATCAACATCGAACACATTTTAATGTATTCCTATGCAGCTGTCAAAGGCAGATTATGTGCTTTAAAAAGTTCATATATATATATTTTTCTCATCTTATATCACAATACATAAAGAACGTTGTCATGCATCCCCATATTGTGACTTTGAAGTCAAGAGAAAACGCCTTTGTGTTCAATTTCAATGTTATTTTGCAACAGAGCGCTTTTTAATGGAAAGAATTATTGTCTATTTTGATAAATATACACTGTAATGAAGACACAGTGCGATATGTTGACGATTTAATATGCTGTATGATGTTATATCAAAACTCTGTTGACGCACAATGAAAACGTATGGCTCTAACACAACTCTTGATGCGGGCAATTCCGACAGTTTCCGCCACTAAACATAACTCACCACATTCTGAACAAAATACGTTGTGTATGGTGTCAAAAAAATCGTTACCGGGGATGTAGCTCAGTTGTTAGAGTGTCCGCTCTTCACCCGGAAGGTCGGGGTTCGATTCCCGGTCGCGTCATATCAAAAGACGTTAAAAGATTGGAGTTGTTGCTTCTTTGCTTGGCACTCAGCATTATAAGGATAGAACAATGATTGAACTGGCGCTGCACTGTGGCTGCCGGGTACCTTTGGTACATAATGAATTTCCGAATTTACATTGTAATGAGGACAATAAAGTTTTATTCAAGGAATTAGATGGATGTGATATACGTCCTTGTTTTATTATATTATTATTATAATACAATATTTATCATTCACAAAAAGTGGATAATGTAATATCGTTACCGGCTTACAGTTTTTGCGAATAAGATAAATAACAGTGTAAGCGTCAGGGTGTTGTTGCGGATAATTCAAAAGAGTGATCTGTGCAAGTTGTTGTAGATTATTTAATGATGTAACCGACTTAATTTTTAGCGGATAATACAGTACTACATATAATGGGTGAGCAACAATGATACACAGATCCATGGCATCGTGTCACGTGCACAACATGCGTGGACCCAGCTCCCACACTGCTTCTATCTCATGGTCTATTATTTCACCAGTCTGATTGAAATCGAGCGTTTTTCGAGGAATAAAAGTTGCAAAATAGTTTATCTACCGGGATAGGAACTCGTAATGTTCAGAGGGTTCTTCTTGTGGAGGAATCTGCAGGACCTGCTCTTATCCCGGTAGATGCATTATTTTGCATAATTTTATTCTTCGGAACGAGTTCGATGTTTAAACAAGACTGAGTATTTCATGTGCACTAGATGTGTGGACTCAGGTCTTATACACGTGCTGAACGAGCGTACCCTGTGTGACAAATTAAACCTCTGACTATAATTGTAAATAATAAACAATCTGTAAAAGGAAGTTTACATAATTGCGTTTTGATAACCAATAAAGGTCATAATCGAATGTAAGCCTCTACCCACTCGATGACCGTGTACCTATCAGTTTCTAACAAAACGTGGGGCGGCACGGACGTTGTTCATTTCATCTTGTGATGCTGCAAAATATCCTTTCTTACTTCACGTACAGCACACAGTCAAACGCGCACGGAGGTGGGCAAAATGGAGTGGTCTGATGCTTCCAATTAAATATGACGGAGTTATAAGGTCTGTTCATGGCGAAATGAGAGCGATCTGCACTTTAAGAAAATTTCTGCATATAATTTTGACTAACCCATGGTGCCCCTCGAGCTCCCCCTCCCTCTCCTCTCATACGCCACCCTCACCCCACCCCACCCCACCCTACCCCACCCTCACCCTACATTACAGTCAAATCCCGTTTATCTGCACGAGTTGATTACAGTTGAAATTTTCCCGGATAGTTGGTTATCTGAAACAACGAAATTAATAAATTATTGATTGGTAATTTAATTTAACAATGCTCAACGTTTGACTACATAATTAACATTTCAGCTTTAGTCTAGATGTTTTTATTACAAACAATACTTTCCCTCAATTTGAGTGACACGTGTCATCTGTTCGAAAAAGTGGAACAATTTGTTAACAAAAAAATCGCTTCACTTGGAAATCGTGCGGATGTCGGGGTTTCTGGATATACGGGGTCTGACTTTATGCATAACCTTTTCCTCCCCTTTGTGAATTCATAGATCCGTATATGTAAATGTAATGTGGGAATGATTAGTTACAGAGTGAGGGTGGATTGTTGTTTTCCTCTTATGTATAGGTTACATTACAACCACGCTCCTGTGACTTGAGTACCTGTAAGCATGTCGTTTCCTACAATGCTTGCTCCTCACATAAAAATATTTGTTTTTCAATCATAACGTAAATGCAAGTAGCAAATAGCAAGGAGCATTGCCAAATGTCTTTCCCATTGACAGTTATACACATACGTTTTCGCAGATTTTTTCAATCCAAAATTAGCATAATTATCGCGCTAATTCGTGAAGATATTTCCCAGGCTAAAAACGTAGATCAAGTCGATCATATACACGTATTTGCGACTTTTGCTCTTCATTATTTGGCCTAATTTTCATTTTCTTCTAAAACAAAATGAAAGAAAAACGTGGAAAATTTGTCTGCAAACAAAAATGAATTTTGAAATATAGAAAGTCACGATTAGAGACGGAGGGTAATTTTGAGCCATAAGCCATGATACGCGGTTCGACATGTTGAACATGATAAGGTAACCACAGCACACGGTGTTTCTTTATTTAGGGCTTTAGTTTTCTGGCAGCAGCATCAACGTAAATAAACATCATGAATAAACGTCAGGCCCAGAGTGTGTATGATTTACGAGACGGTTTATTATTTTGCCTGGTACATGAGCCGCCCCTGGTCACCCGAGATGCGAACAGCTTCAACCCTTCTCCGAGCTCTATATCTACCCGACCGACCCGGAAGTGGATGACTGGTACACAGTACTACACACACCATGAGGGGCAGAACTTACTGAAGCTGCATCAGACAATGGTATAACGATCTAGGGTGTAACCAACGTATTTTAGTCCTCAAACACAAGACATGTGGCCAATCGGTGGACGCTATAAATTATAGAACTGTTGCTTTAAGAAAGTATTCTGCTAATGTAGCGAACTACTGGTACAACTGGTGTATATAATCCCAGTGAGCTAGTATATAAATATATATATATATATATATACACTCGTGCGTGGTCTACTGTATGCAAGACGGTGAATAGGATGGCAATACAATTTTTTCAGTAATCCAAAGCCCTCTCCGTGCTAAACCGGAAGTTGGCAGTCATGATAGAACTTTTATGCAAGTCCTGAATTATCCCATTCGACTTCATAATACTTGAGATATGGCAAATACTAGTTATTTAGGTATTCTGTTTTCATGCAGTTTGTGGCAGTTTTCTCCCTGACAACTATAGACGTGTCCGGAAATGGTAAAAGTCTAAATTGTTCATGTCATGTCATTTCACGTTGAAAAGATGCAGCGATTATGAACTCGATAGCTATCCAGAAGAAAAACAAGATTAAATAATATCATTCAATGGCCAATATTCAAGATGACCCACCCCAGTTAATAAAACAACTACCTATCGAGAATAAAGTTAACAACTTCCTGTTTTAGCACAGCCAGGATTTACCCCTTGTATGATACACCAAAGTTAACATCAAATGTTAGAGAAGAAGCACACACTCTAGTTGGTGTAATATTCATGAGATTTAGGTTTGATTCGGATATGTATTCTCCTTTGAGCATCTATGGGTTTTTTTGAGGATTTATTCACATGAAAATTTGCCACGGTTTCACATCAAGCCTGTACACTCCACGTGGCTGGGATCACCAGGCCGAAGTTGAATTTAAGCCGTAATAGTAACACATGTAATACGTTCAAGCATACTGGTTTCATAAAAATTGCAGTATTTATATATATTCACTTGCTTATGAAGTTGTTTAATAAAAATGTTAAATAAACACTTTTGGTCGGTAACTTTGCATTTATATACGAAGAATTTAGCAAACATTACTAAGAAATTTAGAATAATATTATCATCATGTGATGTGTGGTACTTGTGCAGCTTCCGGGTCCTTCACGGGTTCTAACTCTGGCTTTACACCATTGCCGTGTTCAAGATAGGTTTCAATGTAATCGCTCAAAGAGCGATTACTTTTAAACCTATCTTGAACGCGATTGCTCAATGTAGCGCTACGTAGCAAGGCGAGCAAACTTCGAGGAATTTGCACTGTATCATTCAAAAGAGAGTGAGCGCTACATTGAGCGCTACATTGAGCGATCAATGAGCAATTTAAGCGCTCGCTGTTATTGAACGGAACCCTGTAATGTATGTATGTATGGACAGGAGGACGACAGGCTTGAATCAAGCTGGTAGTAAACACAAAACAGATAATACAGAACCCTGTTATAAGTACATATGTATTTTCATTTGACTTCTGTTTTACTTCTGTTTTACATACTGATGTGTTAGAAAGATAATACGTTGATCAACCTTAGTCACTGAACATTTTAAAATCATCTAATTTAATAGCTACATTATCTTAATTTGATGTCCGTTATTTGTTTATCGAAAGGACATTGATAACCATTTACTAACATAGTCGTTAACATGGCTATTTGGCTGTATAAGAAGGTTTTTAGTATTTGTCCGAAAATATATTGAAAATGATGCCAGAGAAGACATTTTCATTCTACCTGTACACTTTCACAATGATCCGTCTACAATTCATTGATTCAAAATGTTTGCTGCTTCACTGAATCAGCATGTAAGGTAGTAAGTATATGTGAGGCAAGCCCGTCCTATCGAGTGAACGATGTGCATTATTTGAAGGCGAGTTGCCAGCAGGTTGGATATGTACACGTGGGCGTGGCAAGCTCGCGAACAGGGCGGAGAATCGCTCATGAATATTTACACGAGAAATAAACAACAAATATACACATGTTTTCCATATTTAGACGTATGATGGTTGATTCTACACATATAGTTGCATTGTCGATTGATATTTTTAGAGGTTTATAATAGCAATTTTATTGATTGTTTCATCGAAATATTGGCTATGGTAATAATCTAATTGGTGGGTGTAGTTCCTTGATGTCACATGTGGTTTCATCGCCCATTGTGGTCGTGATCGATATTTGAGCTTATTTCCGACTTCAGTACGATTAGACTATCTCGATCTGCTCTGCGTGTGCTGATCGAGTTAGATTATTTTGTTGAGTCCATGTTCTTGGAAGGAGACGACTGGCAACCCAAACAACCCCACCCCTTACCCAGTCCACACCCGCCCTCATTCGCGTCCATTCTCGACCACATATCGGCCCACTTTATCAGTGTAGCCAAAACAAATCAAATTAAAATTCTTGATTGACTCAAGCCCTCTACCACATACATCCTTCCGACCCTATAACTATTACAGTCCACATCTCATCTCTACACCGACCACACCCCCTATTCTTACCCCACGCGATCTTCCCCCTCCACCCCACCTCCTCTAGACGACGTGGTTAGGTCGGTTGTGTCGCTTCCTGAGCCAGCTCTAAGACAAACAGACAAGCACGGCTAACGGCATATACACCGCTCTACTGTTGACATTTCTTCTCGCCACGAGTGCGTTGAGCTTTGCGCCTTATAGGCAGCTCATGTCTATGGATAAATAAGGCAAACTTCCCATGCTTACGGGGCAATTAGCGCTAAATAGCGGGGTGCTCGCTGATTCCGGATGCTATGAGCCGCGAGTGGTGAGGTGAGGGGTCGGGGTGCGCACAGACGGGGGACACGGCGCACAATGATACACGCGACCGGCGTACGCCGACCCGACACACTCCCTGTCTCTCGCTTAGTGCAAAACTTCAAACCAAAGTTGACAAATCCTGGACCATAAGAGGACGTAACTTGATCAGCCACGCTTTTCCCACCGCACTCATAAATTATACCTGTTGTGATATTCACCGAAAATAAATCTAATGAAAGGAAACTAAAATCCATGCGTCTGTGGAGTAAGGAAAGATAGGAGGTGAACGCAGCCCGACCACGTTATCCGCTTCTCCTTGTCACCTGAGAACATAAGCAGATCTCCGGTCCTACAGAAGCCGTGTTATGTCTTCAAACAGCGGTGTCAAGTAGCGCCACACTGCTCGGTATCCTTGACTCGTTCCGCGAACAACCCCCGGTCCCTGCCTCCACGTGTGGTGTGTGTCAGACAGACCCACCCTCCCGGCTCTCCCCAACTACATATAGTCTCTGTCCACATGTATAGGGGAGACCGGGGCAAAGCGCGCCCCTTAACTTTGCAAGGCATTTTTTTGAAACTATACAATTTTCAGCTGCGTATCGTTAGACATTCGGGAGAACTTAGTTATATAGTATGAAATTAACACACTCTTTTACTTCTGGTCACCATCGTTTTCGGCTTAGAAGGAAAACAGTTTTTTTTTTACGTGGGCCACTTTGCCCCGTGGTCCGGGGCAAAGTGGCCCATGGTGGGCGCTTTGCCCCGTCTTCCTAATGTGGGTTGAAACGGTAAACACGAATATGCTAATCACAGTTCATAATAAACTGTACAGAATACCATTGTATACTTTAAGTCAATTGCTTTTTAATTCTACCCCAGAAACAGAACCAACTTTTGGATGAACGGATTATAGGCCCATATGCCGAGAACAGAAAAAAGATAACAGTTTATATACTGACGTGCAAAAGAAACGTCCAGACATTTTAAAAAGAGCAGAAAATGAAATATTGATGTCGTAGAAAGTATATTGTGAATGCATTTCATAGACACATGTTTTGTAAAGTAGTACTCACAATTTCAACCTTCAGAGTATGATACTTTTATTTATTCAGACTGTTCAAATACACATGGGTTGTTAAAATCGCTTTTTCAAGATGTTTTTTTTAGCCACAATATTTGCTTTTAAGTTTTAAAAATTAAAAAGTAGATATTTAAGTACTAAAAGGTGTCTTCAACATAAATAACTTCTTGGATTTCAATTTGTTGACGCATCATTACTGTAGGATGGCACAAAACAAGCCAAAAACTGCTATTGACTCTTCTATCTCGTCAAATTAAGGAGATTAAATAAAAAAAACTCTTTAAACGTGTCTCATAAATATGAAGAGATAATTTTTGAAAATTCATGTAAAGTATGCTGTTTCAGTCGAATTTTTCGCCAGTGGATTGAAATATATTGCATTTTGTAGGGGGACGTTTCTTTTGCACGTGAATATATTTGGGGACGTCTTATGTTCTAGTGAACGGCAACCACATTTGTCAAAACGTAAAAAAACAAAAAAGGAACAAATTTAACACTTGCAGAAAACACATTTCCAAGTGCAAACGTTTAAATACTCTTCGAAGGTCTGATAAAACAAAGAATGGCTTATTGTTAGCATAACTATTAAAGACGTTCCTACCAATTGTCCATGTCCAGAAACATTTAAAATCAAATAATCTTTCTATCTTAATAAAGAAAGGTAATGGTTTTATAGCTGTATGAATAGTTTCTGTTTTATGGTGATAATCATATTTGCTATATAACCGTATATAAATTTAGATGAATGATGTAATAAAATAAAACATATTTTTTACACTGAAGAGTTATCTTCCTTTGCCAATTGTTTTTCATAAATATTGAACTTTTGCACCAAATATCTCAGAAAATAGGTCCGTGACATATATGTTTATAAGTCTTCAGCAGTACATTTTCATATTTGAATTGTTAATTGTTTTCATACTTGAATCGTTTTTAATTTTTTTTCTATTCTTGAACAGGACTTTTGACGTTATTTCTGCAGAATCCATTGTCGATATTGTATTTTTATCATATAAGGCTGACACAATTAAACTTACAAATTACATAAATCCCTTTTCTATCCTAGTAACATTCCATTTTTAAAGAAAACAACACTAACGTAACACAACAACTCTGAATGATGACCATAATGTTTATTAAAGTAACTAACAAAATTAAACAAGCGTGCCCTGACGGTTTTTGAGATATTACTACAATAAATATCATTTTGCAGAAAAAAGGTTCGTAATATGCACTTTTCCCCTTTGAATTTTTAAAAATACATATTCAGCTTGCACCATGCCAAGTTACCGAATTTTTTCATTTATTTGGATTATTGGTGGAAAGAGTGGCCTTTAAAAGGTATTAACCTGACACTGATTAGCTTATTCTGAAAATACATTTGAAGGCCCAACATAACATAAAATGCATTGGGGCAAAGCGCGCCGGGGGCGGCGCGCTTTGCCCCAAAGCATATACCTTTTTAAAATGGAAATAGAAGAAATTAGACCGGACACCAAGTGCATACAAACATGAAAATTGTAAGCTTAGATAATATATTTTCACCTAGAAAGTGATTTTTTAGCTCCGGTGATAGAGAATGTGTCTGTCAGTTATGATATTTGCTCCCGATTTTTACATGAAAACGTTCAATATCAAAGTTTTCGCCCTCCTGTTGATTTGCCGCTGACTGCTCATGACGTCATCCACTTGTACGTTGCTTTACGTCATCTGTGATGGGTAGATAGAAACTGATAGTGTCATCGGCTGTTCATTCTAAAAATAAACCGTTGGGTCACTTTGCCCCGGGGGCGCACTTTGCCCCGGTCTCCCCTACACTCTCATATGTGTCCCTGGAAAGGTGTTGCCTTAAAGGTACATCCATTGTGTTGTTTGGGGTCACATATGCTAAACGTTACAAATTGTATTATTTTATCGAGAAGAACTGACTGTTTCCGAAAATTGTCATTTTGAGCTTAGTCGGCTCAGTATACCGACGATATAAAGGTAAAAGTGTCGATTCCTGATCTGATCGGACAATGCACAGCGTGTGGCGCGCGTCAATTAGTCAAACGTAATTTTGGAAACCTATTTACAACAGACTAAAAGAAAACGTTAAGTTGATAATGATTAATAGGTCTTATAACGACACGTGCATGTAAATGGAAGGTGTAGTTTCTGTTTTTGCACAAGTATAATGATGTTGCTTGATTTTAATCGGAAACTTGTAACTGTTATATATTTGGCGATTGGGGGTGAATATGCAAGTTGTGTGAAATTATTTAAACTGACATCAGCACATATTTTATGTTGGCATGTGTTAAAGGCAAATACAATTTAATGAAACACCTTTAACATCATGACATTTTCCGTTTCTGGTGAGGCGCAGTCATGTCCAAAGTGTCAAACAAAGAACAAGTAGTATGAAGATTGCTTTGAAAGCGCTATATCGCACGTTTTTTCATTTATTATTAAATTTTATACAATTTATTGTTACGTTAATGGGTAAAACATCTCCTTACACGACCGATAAGCCGTACCCATAGACAACGGTTATATGTATTTAAAGAAAAGGGTGCTGCGTATAATGCGACAGTGACGTGGAACTCTTCAGTGTGAGAGGTAGATTTGTAGATCTTTGAGAATTTGAGAATTCAGACAGCCAGATAGTTGACCATTCCGTCATTTACCATATTTAAAACTCCACTTGAGTGTTTAGGTATCGCTACATCAATCAGATCACTTGAACTACCTTCGAGCGGCCATTTTAATGTGAACACATTAAAATGGCCGATCGATGATAGATGGACTCGCATGGCCTAATCGATCCATGTATATTCGTATTAGAAATATTTTCTATTGATTGTAGCCATCGGTACCACTTATTTATAGTATTGTGAGAGCACTTTATTTCAGAAAGAAAATCACGGTACAGTGCCTTTAAGGGAAAAGAACTTTCTCATCTCTCTGCCCCAAACCGCTCTCGTTGTGGGAAGAGGAACGGATCAGTTATCTTATGTGGGAGGTTAGATGTTCGTACACTTAACAACTTAACATACAGAAAGGAAAAGTTCACGTAGAATGTATGCTATGACATGGGTTGTTTTAAATATGAGAATGCGCTTGTGGTAAGTCTATAGCAAAAGTAGTTTGAATATAGCCAATGTGACTTGTGCTTCTGCACAGTATGATTAATGTTAACAGTTCTAAAATAGTTCTCTGTTGGAAGTGCGATCAGTTCTGCAACTTTGTAAATTACAGTTCCCTGTTAATAGTCACCTGAGCTGGGGACTCGGGGTGTGCGTGGCGCGATTCCGGGGTGGAGTGAGTCTGTGCTGTTACATTAAAGTCAAATTAAGAATGTAGTGAGTGAGCGCGCACACATTAACACGACGCGACTGAAAGCCGGGTATTCCATTAACCGTCCCCCAGCCAGTCCATTGCCACTACACCCGTCACATCACAGACTAGTCATGTTGCGTCGACACGTTTGCGCCATAGCTGTATCTTTAGCAGAGCGACGAATGCGCAGTTCGTGCGGATGCTAGCCACGTGGAGCGGTCAAAACAAGCGGAGCCGAAAGCCCTGCAAAAGAGCAATGGGTAATTCGCCTCACAGCACCCACGCGTACACAACATTGTTTTTCTCGTCGTTCAATACGTCGTAAATTTGCCAGATTCACATACAGAATCGAGACATTGTTTATTAAAAACCATTGAAAAACGGCTTTTTGTCGCATACGTAAAGTTTTCGTCTAATTACGAACCTGTGGTCGGCATCACAAATGTGTTTTGTCTTAACAAAGGTTAAGAAACATGGCGGTTTGCCTCAACAAACCATATTGTATGTGCCAGCCTCGTGTCACATTTGTAAGAACTGCAGACAGACGACGGTTAGAGTGAAGCAGCGGCTGCAGACGCCGAGCGAGTAGCAATGCGCACCTGATTACGCCGGCCCATGTTATCGCAGGAACCGTGATGCCTCGGTAAGCCGCAGTCGCTCCACCGTGCTGACATCTCACAACCTACGGCGCAGGCCATGCAGACCATGCAGAGAGGGTTACCGGTGCCTCTTCAGAACTAATGACTAAATTATTCCTCAACTCCTTTCTCTGCCACGTTCAATGCGTTTAGTGATAGTGCAATAAGACGTTAAAGATGCGTGCACTGTGTACGTATGGACAAATGTGAAGAAGAAGAATGGAAGAAAACACGTCTGTTTTCATGTTGACGGCTATCCGTGTACGTACAGCTAGCGTGTCAGTGAGGTAAACCCCGTATAAACCCTGGTCTCTTGCCGTGTCCAATATCGAATCACAAAGATTTGTGTGTGCGATTTAATCTTGAACAGATTTTGATATGTGGAGGTTTGAAGTGTTTCACGTTTCGGGTTATCGTATAGGTCGAACGCCACACTTCGAACGCTTCCATTCAGAACGAGTTCAGTTTCCTTGTTATCATCCCGTGAAATTTACGTACTTCAGAGTCCGTATATAAAAACACCATGAGCTTTTAAAGAAGAAAAAACTTATTTTATAACAACAGTAACACATTCTGTCCTACGAGACACAATAAAATAATGATAAAATCCTTAAAATCAAAATTATAAAAGTCAATCAACCTGTCATCGTGCATATTATAACAACAAGCATACGCTATCATACAATAGCCCATAACAGAAACCTTCCACAAATACACCCATACCAATGAAGAGAAAAACATTGAACCGTGCCCCGGACACCCACCCATAGTCTAACATTTAGACTCTGAAAACAAATATTGAAATAAGAATTGAAAATGAGCCTCTGTTTACTATGAGAAATCTGAAAATCGCATTTCCCATAGTCTCCTTTTCAATAATTGATAAACTGGTGATACTTTCAGAATAAATGAGTGTAAGACTACCCCACCCAACACGTTCCTTACTACCCCAATCAAACCCGTCAACAAACTACAACATATACCCGTGATACAACCCTCGCCCCACATCATCCCCTCATAAATCTCAAGACAACACACACCGATGTGCCATTTCCTCTATTCCGACACAATTCAATCAACATAGTCCAATCATCTATTCATACAAGATCACCAGCATGCATAATTAATTAGAATCCACGTTTATCAACTGTATCAGTGTATGACGTTCAGGCCGAAACTTACTTTTCCTCTTGGCTGGTGACATTTTAAGGTTTTTCTTTAATTTTACCATTAAAGTTCTCAAAATAACAATTTGGGGTTTTCAGAACCTATCATACACTGACTGTATTGACTCGAATACACCATATATCACATGTAGATAAGAGCATGAGTGAGCAATAAGTCTCCCGCCATAGACACAGTGAGCAATAAGTCTCCCGCCACAGACACAGTGAGCACACCCATTAATCAGCACAGCGGATAGAACAATGGCAATATTTCCTGCATGAACACAAGGACTTGCACTTTCCTTGCAACCGAATCAGTGAAAAGCAGGCACAACTCGTGTCTCTCATTAGTGAGTGGTTAAAACAATGATATGATAAACGAGCGAGCATCTAGCAAGTGCCATAGGTGCGTTTAGCGGTTCGCGTAGTGTTGTGTACACGTGTAATGTGCCCTTGCTGCATGTGCTTCTTAGTTATGTTACTTCCCCTTTGGCGACCCCTACCTCCCCCCTCCACCCCAACCCCATCCAACCTCTCCCCTATTCCCACGTGCTCCCCCTCCCTCCCTCATTATAAAAATATTGTTCCATAAAGCAAGACGTGAACGACCTATGAAGCGCAACGTCCCTGAACACAGCACTATCTCTATAGCGACTCTGCAGTTACGGGTTCATGACGACGGCGATGCATGTGTATTATATGTGTTAACGTATCCGTTTCTCCTCTTCACGGATGACATGGGGGTCGTGGTTGCGCCCGAGTGGTCGTTCATTCATGGCTTCATGCAGTAGCATCACCACACTGAAGCCGGGCATTACTTCCATCAGAGGGTTCTCTGCCTAGCTATTAATTATACGTTCCGCGCTCTTGAGCAACTTAAATGTTGCGTTTTTTTGGAAGAACAGCGTACGGTTAATTAAAAATGCACGTGTACTTGCAAGCATGAAATACGCTGGTTTGGCCTCAATTAAAGACAATTTAGTAGGACAAAGAACACTGAGTTGAACCATACAGACTGTAGTCAACTCCGATATAATATTACCAATATAGCTACGGATAAAGACGCAACATGTAATATAAAGGTAATGCCTGTAACGTTATTTCTAACAAATACAATCGTAAAAAAAAATCAAGTTTGATAAGCGGCATTGAAGCTAGATTAAGTTGAAAGCCGTTGTTTTACAGCTTTACTCAATTCATCAAACATAAGTACACACATAACGCCTAGCTGGGGTTGTAGTATTAGCACTCGTCTGTCAACTGTGTGAGAGAAAACAGCAGTGTAAGAAAAAAGAGCAGTGAGAAAAAAGCCGTGTGAGAAAATAACAGTGAAACAGAAGAGTCAGTAGACAGCAATGAGAGAGCATTGAGAGAAAAGAGAGCAGTGAGAGAGAACACATCAGTGTTAGAAAATAGAGCAGTGAGAAACAGAGCAGTGAAATAGTACAGTCAATAGTGAGAGGGACAGAGAGAGAGAGAGAGAGAGAGAGAGAGAGAGAGAGAGAGAGAGAGAGAGAGAGAGAGGCAGAGAGAGAGAGAGAGAGAGAGAGAGAGAGAGAGAGAGAGGCAGAGAGAGAGACAGAGAGAGACAGAGAGAGACAGAGAGAGCGAGAGACAGAGAGAAATACAGAGAGACAGAGACAGAAAGGGAACAGCTAGCAGTGGATAACAGTGAGCAGACTCATAGTACATGATAAGAAACCCTGTCATGTTACGTCTCATAGTTCATGACACACACTCCTGTCATGTTACGTCTCATAGTTCATGACACACACTCCTGTCATGTTACGTCTCATAGTTCATGACACACACCCCTGTCATGTTACGTCTCATGGTTCATGACACACACCCCGGTCATGTTACGTCTCATAGTACATGACAAACACCCCGGTCATGTTACGTCTCATAGTATATGACAAACAACCCGGTCATGTTACGTCTCATAGTACATGACAAACAACCCTGTCATGTTACGTCTCATAGTACATGACAAACAACCCTGTCATGTTACGAATCATGATACATGACAAACACCCCGGTCATGTTACGTCTCATAGTACATGACAAACACCCCGGTCATGTTACGTCTCATAGTACATGACAAACAACCCGGTCATGTTACGTCTCATAGTACATGACAAACAACCCTGTCATGTTACGTCTCATAGTACATGACACACACTCCTGTCATGTTACGTCTCATAGTACATGACAAACAACCCGGTCATGTTACGTCTCATAGTACATAACAAACAACCCGGTCATGTTACGTCTCATAGTACATGACAAACAACCCTGTCATGTTACGTCTCATAGTACATGACAATCAACCCTGTCATGTTACGAATCATGATACATGACAAACACCCCGGTCATGTTACGTCTCATAGTACATGACAAACACCCCGGTCATGTTACGTCTCATAGTACATGACAAACAACCCTGTCATGTTACGTCTCATAGTACATGACAAACAACGCTGTCTTGTTACGTCTCATAGTACATGACACACACTCCTGTCATGTTACGTCTCATAGTACATGACAAACAACCCGGTCATGTTACGTCTCATAGTACATGACAAACAACCCGGTCATGTTACGTCTCATAGTACATGACAAACAACCCTGTCATGTTACGTCTCATAGTACATGACAAACAACCCTGTCATGTTACGAATCATGATACATGACAAACACCCCGGTCATGTTACGTCTCATAGTACATGACAAACACCCCGGTCATGTTACGTCTCATAGTACATGACAAACAACCCTGTCATGTTACGTCTCATAGTACATGACAAACAACCCTGTCATGTTACGTCTCATAGTACATGACAAACAACCCTGTCATGTTACGAATCATGATACATGACAAACACCCCGGTCATGTTACGTCTCATAGTACATGACAAACACCCCGGTCATGTTACGTCTCATAGTACATGACAAACAACCCTGTCATGTTACGTCTCATAGTACATGACAAACAACCCTGTCATGTTACGAATCATGATACATGACAAACACCCCGGTCATGTTACGTCTCATAGTACATGACAAACAACCCGGTCATGTTACGTCTCATAGTACATGACAAACAACCCTGTCATGTTACGTCTCATAGTACATGACAAACAACCCGGTCATGTTACGTCTCATAGTACATGACAAACAACCCGGTCATGTTACGTCTCATAGTACATGACAAACAACCCGGTCATGTTACGTCTCATAGTACATGACAAACAACCCTGTCATGTTACGAATCATGATACATGACAAACAACCCGGTCATGTTACGTCTCATAGTACATGACAAACAACCCGGTCATGTTACGTCTCATAGTACATGACAAACAACCCTGTCATGTTACGTCTCATAGTACATGACAAACAACCCTGTCATGTTACGTCTCATAGTACATGACAAACAACCCTGTCATGTTACGTCTCATAGTACATGACAAACAACCCTGTCATGTTACGTCTCATAGTACATGACAAACAACTCGGTCATGTTACGTCTCATAGTTCATGACACACACTCCTGTCATGTTACGTCTCATAGTACATGACAAACACTCCGGTCATGTTACGTCTCATAGTACATGACAAACATCCCTGTCATGTTACGTCTCATAGTACATGACAAACAACCCGGTCATGTTACGTCTCATAGTACATGACAAACATCCCTGTCATGTTACGTCTCATAGTACATGACAAACAACCCGGTCATGTTACGTCTCATAGTACATGACAAACAACCCTGTCATGTTACGTCTCATAGTACATGACAAACAACCCTGTCATGTTACGTCTCATAGTACATGACACACACTCCTGTCATGTTACGTCTCATAGTACATGACAAACAACCCGGTCATGTTACGTCTCATAGTACATGACAAACAACCCGGTCATGTTACGTCTCGTAGTACATGACAAACAACCCTGTCATGTTACGTCTCATAGTACATGACAAACAACCCTGTCATGTTACGAATCATGATACATGACAAACACCCCGGTCATGTTACGTCTCATAGTACATGACAAACACCCCGGTCATGTTACGTCTCATAGTACATGACAAACAACCCTGTCATGTTACGTCTCATAGTACATGACAAACAACCCTGTCATGTTACGTCTCATAGTACATGACAAACAACCCGGTCATGTTACGTCTCATAGTACATGACAAACAACCCTGTCATGTTACGTCTCATAGTACATGACAAACAACCCTGTCATGTTACGAATCATGATACATGACAAACACCCCGGTCATGTTACGTCTCATAGTTCATGACAAACACTCCTGTCATGTTACGACTCATAGTTCATGACACACACCCCTGTCATGTTAAGTCTCATAGTTCATGACACACAACTTCTCTTCCTGTCATATTACGTCTCATAGTTCATGACACACACTCCTGTCATTTTACGACTCATAGTTCATGACACACACCACTGTCATGTTACGTCTCATAGTTCATGACAAACACCCCTGTCATGTTACGTCTCATAGTTCATGACACACAACTTCTCTTCCTGTCATATTACGTCTCATAGTTCATGACACACACTCCTGTCATTTTACGACTCATAGTTCATGACACACACCACTGTCATGTTACGTCTCATAGTACATGACAAACAACCCTGTCATGTTACGTCTCATAGTTCATGACACACACTCCTATCATGTGTCGTCTCATAGTACATGACAAACAACCCTGTCATGTTACAACTCATAGTTCATGACACACACTCCTATCATGTTACGTCTCATAGTACATAACAAACAATCCGGTCATGTTACAACTCATAGTTCACGACACACACTCCTATCATGTGTCGTCTCATAGTACATAACAAACAATACGGTCATGTTACGAATCATAGTTCATGACACACGTCACTGTCATGTTACGTCTCATAGTACATGACAAACAACCCTGTCATGTTACAACTCATAGTTCACGACACACACTCCTATCATGTGACGTCTCATAGTACATAACAAACAATCCGGTCATGTTACGTCTAATAGTTCATGACACACACTCCTGTCAGGTTACGACTCATAGTTCATGACACACACTCCTGTCATGTTACCTCTCATAGTTCATGACACACAACTTCTCTCCCTGTCATATTACGTCTCATAGTTCATGACACACACTCCTGTCATGTTACCTCTCATAGTTCATGACACACACCACTGTCATGTTACTACTCATAGTACATGACACACATCCCTGTCATGTTACGAATCATAGTTCATGACAAACAGCCTTGTCATGTTACGAATCATAGTTCATGACACACATCCCTGCCATCATACGTCTCATAGTTAATTACACACACTCCTGTCATGTTACGACCCATAGTTCATGATACACACCCCTGTCATGTTGCGTCTCATAGTTCATGACACACACTCCTGTCATGTTACGTCTTATAGTTCATGACACACAACTTCTCTCCCTGTCATGTTACGTCTCTAAGTACATGACAAACACCCCGGTCATGTTACGTCTCATAGTTCATGACACGCACTCCTGTCATGTTACGACTCATAGTTCATGACACACACCCCTGTCATGTTAAGTCTCATAGTTCATGACACATAACTTCTCATAGTTCATGACACATAACTTCTCTCCCTGTCATGTTACGTCTCATAGTTCATGACACACACCCCTGTCATTTTACGACTCATAGTTCATGACACACACCACTGTCATGTTACGTCTCATAGTACATGACAAACAACCCTGTCATGTTACGACTCATAGTTCATGACACACACTCCTATCATGTTACGTCTCATAGTACATAGCAAACAATCCTGTCATGTTACGACTTATAGTTCATGACACACACACTCCTGTCATGTTACTTCTCATAGTTCATGACACAAAACTTCTCTCCCTGTCATGTAACGACTCATAGTTCATGACACACAACTTCTCTCCTGTCATGTAACGACTCATAGTTCATGACACACACCCCTGTCATGTTACGTCTCATATTTCATGACACAAATTCCTGTCAAATTACGTCTAATAGTTCATGACACAAACTCCTGTCATGTTACGGCTCATAGTTCATGACAAACACCCCTGTCATGTTACGGTTCATAGTTCATGACACACACCCCTGTCATGTTACGGCTCATAGTTCATGACACACACCCCTGTCATGTTACGGCTCATAGTTCATGACACACACCCCTGTCATGTTACGGCTCATAGTTCATGACACACACCCCTGTCATGTTACGGTTCATAGTTCATGACACACACCCCTGTCATGTGACGATCATAGTTCATGCCACACAACTTCTCTCCCTGTCATGTAACAACTCATAGTTCATGTCACACACTCCTGTGATGTAACGACTCATAGTTCATGACACACAACTTCTCTCCCTGTCATGTAACGACTCATAGTTCATGACACACACCCCTGTCATGTTAAGTCTCATAGTTCATGACACACAACTTCTCTCCCTGTCATGTTACGTCTCATAGTTCATGACACACACTCCTGTCATGTAACGACTCATAGTTCATGACACACATTCCTGTCATGTAACGTCTCATAGTACCTGACACACACCCCTGTCATGTTACGTCTCATAGTTCATGACACACACCCCTGTCATGTTACGTCTCATAGTACCTGACAAACACCCCGGTCATGTTACGTCTCATAGTTCATGACACACACCCCTGTCATGTTACGTCTCATAGTTCATGACACACACCCCTGTCATGTTACGTCTCATAGTTCATGATACACACCCCTGTCATGTTACGTCTCATAGTTCATGACACACACCCCTGTCATGTTACGTCTCATAGTTCATGACACACACCCCTGTCATGTTACGTCTCATAGTTCATGATACACACCCCTGTCATGTTACGTCTCATAGTTCATGACACACACCCCTGTCATGTTACGTCTCATAGTTCATGACACGCAACTTCTCTCCCTGTAATGTTACGTCTCATAGTTCATGACACGCACCCCTATAATGTAACGTCTCATAGTACCTGACACCCACCCCTGCCATGTTACGTCTCATAGTTCATGACCCACACCCCTGTCATGTTACGTCTGAAAGACACATATTCGTTTCAATCCAGTTTAAAGGCGTTGTAGCACGCCTTTTTTCTACAAAAATAAAGTAATTTCGTGAAAAGGTAAAAAAAATGTTATCAGTGACTAAATGATCCCACCCCCTTGTTATTGAGAGATGGGGAGACTGTTACAGTGGATGTTGTATTACAACAGTCACTGGTACATTACATTCATGTTTATGGGGTTTGGGGAATCTGTTAAATGCAAATCTATGCAAATTGACTTTTCAACATCCCAACATTGTTAATTCAGTTCCATACATAAATATTGGAAGCAATGTGTCTAGTTTTTATGTTGATGTCGAATCAACGAGAATTGTTTACAATCATGGAAGAGCGATATGAAATGGACAAGTCCTTCAAATGTGTTACCAGGCGAGTCATACGAACTGTACGATCACGGATTGTTTCGAATGCAATATCCGTGAGTTTAAGTGTCTAATGGTCGTATTTTTATTCCATTGAAGAAATTGTTCCGAATTTTTAAAAGAGCAGTTAACGAAGTAATTGTGGAGACATTTATGTATGTTTTCAATACATAGAGCCGGTTGCATGGTGCTGGAACCCGACCGTACAGAGGGGAGGCAAGGTATCGATGCGCCACCGAGCCGACTCTGTTTCATTTATTCACTCGTTATCGAGCGTGAAACTCCATAGAGCGCCGATCTGCATACAAATCAAACATTAAAAGAGCGATGCGTGTTGTGTTTAGATATTGTATTGGTAAGCTCGCTGCAACACATTTCAGGTGCAGTCGATCAGACTCCCAACCTGTTGCCGGGCACACTCGCCAGCCAATCACCGCCCGAGGAACTGTTCTCTGCTCGAGCGCCGAGTAGAGGCGTGAGGCATAACTTTTGTAAGCCTACATAATTCATCAATGCACAATTCGGTTTCTGTTTTTTAAAGGATTAACAAATAATATATTGATTTTTTTAAATTATACTCATGGATATTATTGAAGTATTTAACGAAATACTCGATAGAATTACAATCGACCGTCATCTCTTGACAAATACCACTAGAAAAGAGAAGAGTACGGACTGCACAGTACGTTATGTGAAGTACTTCATCGACAAGTTATATACTGCCGTACACCTATGTGTGTCGCTGACTGTAATTAATTAGTCTAAATATATAGGGAAACATACACCACTGTAATATACTTATACATATTTACATTTTACAGCCTCTATCCCATTTAGGCAATTGCTTTTACAGAGAATGTCGTCATGTTGTCATTTCATTCGTCATTTCAATACCCAGTAATGCTTTGTTTAATTAAATGCATTTATTTCAGTATGAAGGAAATTGTCCTGTGTACAACAAATGATTAAGTACATACTGATAATATGGTGTCCATTTTGGAATAGGAATGTTTTAATAGTTTGGGGGGTTTTTTTAAAGAATTATTTCCGTTAAATATTTTCAACTATAAAGTATCGAAAATTAAGTATGTTTCTCCAATATACATCACAAACAAATATATCAATGTTATTTTTCTTCAAAATTATTACGGTATAGATCTTAAATTATTTAAGTTGTTTATGTAAATTAATTATATAAGAGGTTAATCAAAGTCATCAATTCCATTTTGAAAGACGGCTATAGCAACGCAGCTTATTATTCCAAATAGTTGGTATTCCAGTAGGCACGAATATAAATATAAAATGGATACAACTGCTTTTATATTACAGTAATATCTGCATTTTATTCATGCTTCAAAACGGTACAAGAACCAAGTACCGAAACGTCGCATTCTCAGAATACAGACGTTATTATTCATATCCTTAACATGGATATACTCACGTATAGTTTAATATGTCTTTATTCAAGAAATAAGTTTCATAACGATTACATGTAAATGGATTGTACCATGTGTTTGTAGCTTTTATATTTGGAAGTTTGTATGGATGTTTACTGTTTAGATAGTTTTTAGGTCAGTCCAAAAAATGATCGAAAATAACTTCTTTTGGTACTGATGACCACAAAACGGAACAAGACAATTGCCAAAAATTAATTACTGCAGTTGCCCTCTACAATAAATGACAAGGGTCTAAGGCAAGTGTTTGCTGATGAATTTGTTATGGAATTGACAACATTGTTACAACTTTAATTTACTCTTATTTGTGCGAATGCTTTCAGTTGAGCCTTAATTTTTTTTTAAAACACTGATTTTTTGTTTTGTAGCATTGCCGGAAGTAATTGTATAAAGTGTCTATAATGCATAGCCCGCTTGTATATCGCTTCTTTACCCGACGGTATAATGATTGTTAAATACGGGAGCAGGGTATCTGAAGTTGTATGATTTCAGATGTCACTTATACGACAGATTTCGTAGACACCATTTTAAAGCAGTGAAATTGGCATGCAGCTAATGTTGTCTGTCATCTAGCCTGGCTAGGTTTGGTACTATTAAAACTTTCGATAAATACTTTTCAACCTTAGAAATAACAATTCATCATTTTACACCTGCAAACTTGTTTTTTTTCCTTTTCTCTGGCAACAATGGTTATCATAATGTTTATATGGGACGTGTGCGGCGTTGAGTACACAATGTTGTGCTTTTGTGTTCACGTCCTCTTTGAGCTAATTTGTACCTGTCCCATTCATACAATGGTTTATGTAGGGATGATTTTCAACATGACACGCATCGCAGACCTTTATGAATCCAGAAACGGCGTGCAAGGCTCTTTCCGTGGCAGTACGTGTTGCCTGATGTTATAGCACCCTACATATGGATGTTAGATCCGAGCCACTGAGCACACAGCCCTCGTAAACCTCCCTGACCAGCACCCGAGTAAGAAAGACTCCGACCGACAAACAGTTAAAGGTGACCAATTACGGCCCACTTTTGTTCCCAAACATAACCATGTCAAGCATGGCGGCGTTGCTTTATTGTGCATTTATTGCTAACGGTTGCGCACAGTGATCGCACCTTCCAATTCATCTCCAGGCCAGAGGTATTAATGCAGAAGCGATTCCTCCGAGTTATAAAATCCAAGCGTAGATTTAACTAAAAGCAAACACAACTCTTAACACTGCCGCCACACCGTGCCGCTGCGGGGAGAATGGACGGGAGATAATAAAGTGAAGCTTCGCTTTGAAGTTAGCAGCCAATAGAAAAACGTTCAACAAAAGGCGTACAGTAAAATCACCGGAGCATGGCGCGAGACCGAGGGAGGGCTTCCAGCGAAACGGTTCTCCCTGGCTTATGTGATATTTATATTTTCCATGTATTAACCCAGCCACAAGTATAATTTCACTACTTCTGTGTCTGAAAGGCGGGGAGATTAACGTAACGAGTTCATGCTAAGAAAATAGAGCGAGTGAAATCAACTTGATCCCGTCAAATCATTAGAATTGTTGGCTAACGAGGACATTTGCCTGCACGTGGCCGGTGTCACCTCGACACTGTAACCAACCTGTAATTAGCGCTCATCAAGCTCCCACTCGCAACTACACTCTCACTGGCATGTCATTGTACATACTCTCTCACTGGACAATTACATCTGTGTCATAGCCAATAGATTGCAATTGGTGCTGAAATTACGTCTCCCATATATCGCAGGTACCAACAGTTAGAATGAAGTGACATGACACCTATGCTGTAAGGGAGATGCTAAACTCACTTTGTGATACCAAAGCAATATGAAGAAGAAGAAGAAGAATATTTTATTTACGTGTCACATGCCGTACATAAATAATATTGACATATAAAACATAGTTATAAAAACAGCACCCAGCCCTCAGGCTTACGAGACACGATTTTCTTTAAAATATAACAAATTCACACAATAAATACACCCCCAAGCCCCCCCCCCCCCCCCCCCCCCCCCCCCCCCCCCACTCCCCCACCCCTTCCAACCCACCCCCACACACACACAATCACAACACACACATTACAACACATGTTCTCATTCAAACACTACATTAATTATCCTCTCAACTCCCGCACCCATTTAGAAAATACAGTCGTACTACACACCCCACATCCTCGCCTATGAATCAAGTGAAATCACCGACATTCTTCATCTTCTTTGTATACGAGTACGATAGTGATCATAATACGATGGCCAGCATTAGTCCTACGCTTCCATATCAAAAGCCAAAACATCGCCGATATAGCCTTACTTAACTATCAATCTGAGTTGCAATTATTCTCACGTTAACAAAATCAAACATACTTAGTATAATAAACCAATATGATCCTAATAGCCAAAAACATATATATTAAATTAAAGGGACTGTAGCTCGTTTTTTGCAAATTTTATTTTTTCAAATGTCCTATCCATAATAATGGTTTATGTCATTTATATTTACTACAGAGGGTAAAACATCTTATTACACAAACCAATCATCCGTAGTGGTAATAACGGTGTTACGTATAAAGCAAAAATTGCATGGCGGCCATTTTAATGTGAACACATTTTATTATTTCCAATTACAAAAACGATTCCCATGACTTTACCGAACCATGTACACTCATTTTTAACTTTATTTTCCGAAGAGAGAAGGGTGTTTATATTAACTATTGGTGACACTATTTTTCAAATACATTTCATTGACTTATTTGAGCAAAAAAAAACCATGCTAATACCCCTTTAATATACATGAATGCATAAAAAGCATGTTTAGGCCTAAACAATAAAAAAAAAAATTTCTGGAATTTACAGGCTTTGGAATGAAGAGATAAACAAACAAAATGTTTACAATTATTTATATATATAAAGCGCAAACCCTTTTAAATATGTGTTACTATTCCAAATAGTCAATAATCTCACCCCTACACTCCATCTCAACAGAAACGAGTGACATTATCTATGTAAAATGTTTATGAGGCTAAAAATATATAGTTATCTGCCCCTTACTTTTGTTAAAACCTTAAAAAAAAAAAGACTTAGGGCGTGGGTTTGAAACTGATGCGGGCGGTTACCAGAAACAAACTTTTCCAACTGATCGACGATGTGCAGAGGCCAGGGTGACGTGAAAAACGTTATCTACTTCCGCTGGGGTGTCGCGGCAACATCCCGCTTGCAGGAACCCTATTAGAATAAAGCGTGCTTGTTCGAGTATCATTTGAGTTGAGATGAAGTGTTTGTTCGTCCTTGTCCCGGATCTGTGTCTGGGAGTCAGGCAGTTCACACAGGACGCCCAGGGAGCTGTCTGTCCCCTCACTTGCAGCCGGATGTTAACTATCTCTGTATGTGTCATGTCATCTTGCCTGACATACATTCAACAAGCACAACTTACTGTCTGTGAAGGTTTCATATCATATCGATATACATTTATAACTATCTGTGTTGGTTTCATATCTTAATGATATACATTTAACTACCAGCGTTAGTTTCATGTCATAATGATATAATTTAACTATCTGAATATGTTTCATGTTATGATGATAAACACTAACTATCTGAATAGGTTTTATGTCATGACGATATACATTCACTATCTGAATAAATTTCATGACATATTGATATACATTACCTGTCTGAATAGGTTTCATGACATATTGATATATATTAAGTATCTGAACAGGTTTCATGACATATTGATATACATTAACTATCTGAATAGGTTTTATGTCATATTGATATACATTAACTATCTGGATAGGTTTCAAGTCATATTGATATACATTAACTATCTGAACAGGTATCAAGTCATATTGATATACATTAACTATCAGAATAGGTTTCATGACTTATTGATATACATTAACTATCTGGATAGGTTTCATGACATATTGATATACATTGACTATCTGGATAGGTTTTATGTCATGACGATATACATTCACTATCTGAATAAATTTCATGAAATATTGATATACATTAACTATCTGAACAGGTTTCATGACAAATTGATATACATTAACTATCTGAATATGTTCATGACATATTGATATACATTAACTATCTGAATAGGTTTTATGTCATGACGATATACATTAACTATTTGAACAGGTTTCAAGTCATATTGATATACATTAACTATCTGAATAGGTTTCATGACATATTGATATACATTAACTATCTGAATAGGTTTTATGTCGTATGGATATACATTAACTATCTGAATAGGTTTCATGACATATTGATATACATTAACTATCTGAACAGGTATCAAGTCATATTGATATACATTAACTATCTGAACAGGTATCAAGTCATATTGATATACATTAACTATCAGAATAGGTTTCATGACTTATTGATATACATTAACTATCTGGATAGGTTTCATGACATTTTGATATACATTAACTACCTGGATAGGTTTCATGACATTTTGATATACATTAACTATCTGAACAGGTATCAAGTCATATTTATATACATTAAATATCTGAATAGGTTTCATGACATATTGATATACATTAACTATCTGGATAGGTTTCAAGTCATATTGATATACATTAACTATCTGAACAGGTATCAAGTCATATTGATATACATTAACTATCAGAATAGGTTTCATGACTTATTGATATACATTAACTATCTGGATAGGTTTCATGACATATTGATATACATTAACTATCTGGATAGGTTTCATGACATTTTGATATACATTAACTACCTGGATAGGTTTCATGACATTTTGATATACATTAACTATCTGAACAGGTATCAAGTCATATTTATATACATTAAATATCTGAATAGGTTTCATGACATATTGATATACATTAACTATCTGGATAGGTTTCATGACATTTTGATATACATTAACTATCTGGATAGGTTTCATGACATTTTGATATACATTAACTATCTGAACAGGTATCAAGTCATAATTATATACATTAAATATCTGAATATGTTTCGTGTCATATTGATATACATTAACTATCTGAATAAGTTTCATGACATATTGATATACATTAACTATCTGGATAGGTTTCTAGTCATATTGATATACATTAACTATCTGGATAGGTTTCGTGTCATCTTGGTATACATTAACTATCGGAATAGTTTCATGACATATTGATATACATAAACTATCTGAATAGGTTTCAAGTCATATTGATATACATTAACTATCGGAATAGTTTAATGACATTTTGATATACATTAACTATCGGCATAGGTTTCATGACATATTTCAAATGATTGAGAATAGAGTGTCCTAGTGAGTGAACCGTGTACTGGAAGGAAGGTGGGAAGTACAGAGACAGTTCGGGAAGGAAGGTGTGAAGTACAGAGACAGTTCAGGAGAAAGGTGGGAGGTACAGAGACAGTTCAGGAAGGAAGGTGGGAAGTACAGAGACAGTTCAGGAAGGAAGGTGGGAGGTACAGAGACAGTTCAGGAAGGAAGGTGGGAAGTACAGAGACAGTTCAGGAAGGAAGGTGGGAAGTACAGAGACAGTTCGGGAAGGAAGGTGGGAGGTACAGAGACAGTTCAGGAAGGAAGGTGGGAAGTACAGAGACAGTTCAGGAAGGAAGGTGGGAGGTACAGAGACAGTTCAGGAAGGAAGGTGGGAAGTACAGAGACAGTTCAGGAAGGAAGGTGGGAAGTACAGAGACAGTTCGGGAAGGAAGGTGGGAAGTACAGAGACAGTTCGGGAAGGAAGGTGGGAAGTACAGAGACAGTTCAGGAAGGAAGGTGGAAAGTACAGAGACAGTTCAGGAAGGAAGGTGGGAAGTACAGAGACAGTTCAGGAAGGAAGGTGGGAAGTACAGAGACAGTTCAGGAGAAAGGTGGGAGGTACAGAGACAGTTCAGGAAGGAAGGTGGGAAGTACAGAGACAGTTCAGGAAGGAAGGTGGGAGGTACAGAGACAGTTCAGGAAGGAAGGTGGGAAGTACAGAGACAGCCCAGGAAGGAAGGTGGGAAGTACAGAGACAGTTCGGGAAGGAAGGTGGGAAGTACAGAGACAGTTCAGGAAGGAAGGTGGGAAGTACAGAGACAGTTCAGAAAGGAAGGTGGGAAGTACAGAGACAGTTCAGGAAGGAAGGTGGGACGTACAGAGACAGTTCAGGAAGGAAGGTGGGAAGTACAGAGACAGTTCAGGAAGGAAGTTGGGAGGTACAGAGACAGTTCAGGAGAAAGGTGGGAAGTACAGAGACAGTTCAGGAAGGAAGGTGGGAAGTACAGAGACAGTTCAGGAAGGAAGGTGGGAAGTACAGAGACAGTTCAGGAAGGAAGGTGGGAAGTACAGAGACAGTTCAGGAAGGAAGGTGGGAAGTACAGAGACAGTTCAGGAAGGAAGTTGGGAGGTACAGAGACAGTTCAGGAGAAAGGTGGGAAGTACAGAGACAGTTAAGGAAGGAAGGTGGGAAGTACAGAGACAGTTCAGGAAGGAAGGTGGGAAGTACAGCGACAGTTCAGGAAGGAAGTTTGGAAGTACAGAGACAGTTCGGGAAGGAAGGTGGGAAGTACAGAGACAGTTCGGGAAGGAAGGTGGGAAGTACAGAGACAGTTCAGGAAGGAAGGTGGGAAGTACAAAGACAGCCCAGGAAGGAAGGTGGGAAGTACAGAGACAGTTCAGGAAGGAAGGTGGAAAGTACAGAGACAGTTCAGGGAGGAAGGTGGAAAGTACAGAGACAGTTCAGGAAGGAAGGTGGGAAGTACAGAGACAGTTCAGGAAGGAAGGTGGGAAGTACAGAGACAGTTCAAGAGAAAGGTTTGAGGTACAGAGACAGTTCAGGAAGGAAGGTGGGAAGTACAGAGACAGTTCAGGAAGGAAGGTGGGAGGTACAGAGACAGTTCAGGAAGGAAGGTGGGAAGTACAGAGACAGTTCAGGAAGGAAGGTGGGAAGTACAGAGACAGTTCGGGAAGGAAGGTGGGAGGTACAGAGACAGTTCAGGAAGGAAGGTGGGAAGTACAGAGACAGTTCAGGAAGGAAGGTGGGAGGTACAGAGACAGTTCAGGAAGGAAGGTGGGAAGTACAGAGACAGTTCAGGAAGGAAGGTGGGAAGTACAGAGACAGTTCGGGAAGGAAGGTGGGAAGTACAGAGACAGTTCGGGAAGGAAGGTGGGAGGTACAGAGACAGTTCAGGAAGGAAGGTGGGAAGTACAGAGACAGTTCAGGAAGGAAGGTGGGAAGTACAGAGACAATTCAGGAAGGAAGGTGGGAAGTACAGAGACAGTTCAGGAAGGAAGGTGGGAAGTACAGAGACAGTTCAGGAAGGAAGGTGGGAGGTACAGAGACAGTTCAGGAAGGAAGGTGGGAAGTACAGAGACAGCCCAGGAAGGAAGGTGGGAAGTACAGAGACAGTTCGGGAAGGAAGGTGGGAAGTACAGAGACAGTTCGGGAAGGAAGGTGGGAAGTACAGAGACAGTTCAGGAAGGAAGGTGGGAAGTACAGAGACAGTTCAGGAAGGAAGGTGGGAAGTACAGAGACAGTTCAGGAAGGAAGGTGGGAAGTACAGAGACAGTTCAGGAAGGAAGGTGGGAAGTACAGAGACAGTTCAGGAAGGAAGTTGGGAGGTACAGAGACAGTTCAGGAGAAAGGTGGGAAGTACAGAGACAGTTCAGGAAGGAAGGTGGGAAGTACAGAGACAGTTCAGGAAGGAAGGTGGGAAGTACAGAGACAGTTCAGGAAGGAAGTTTGGAAGTACAGAGACAGTTCGGGAAGGAAGGTGGGAAGTACAAAGACAGCCCAGGAAGGAAGGTGGGAAGTACAGAGACAGTTCAGGAAGGAAGGTGGGAAGTACAGAGACTGTTCAGGAAGGAAGGTGGGAAGTACAGAGACAGTTCGGGAAGGAAGGTGGGAAGTACAGAGACAGTTCGGGAAGGAAGGTGGGAAGTACAGAGACAGTTCAGGAAGGAAGGTGGGAAGTACAGAGACAGTTCAGGAAGGAAGGTGGGAAGTACAGAGACAGTTCGGGAAGGAAGGTGGGAAGTACAGAGACAGTTCAGGAAGGAAGGTGGAAAGTACAGAGACAGTTCAGGAAGGAAGGTGGGAAGTACAGAGACAGTTCAGGAAGGAAGGTGGGAAGTACAGAGACAGTTCAGGAGAAAGGTGGGAGGTACAGAGACAGTTCGGGAAGGAAGGTGGGAAGTACAGAGACAGTTCGGGAAGGAAGGTGGGAAGTACAGAGACAGTTCAGGAAGGAAGGTGGGAAGTACAGAGACAGTTCAGGAAGGAAGGTGGGAAGTACAGAGACAGTTCAGGAAGGAAGGTGGGAAGTACAGAGACAGTTCAGGAAGGAAGGTGGGAAGTACAGAGACAGTTCAGGAAGGAAGTTGGGAGGTACAGAGACAGTTCAGGAGAAAGGTGGGAAGTACAGAGACAGTTCAGGAAGGAAGGTGGGAAGTACAGAGACAGTTCAGGAAGGAAGGTGGGAAGTACAGAGACAGTTCAGGAAGGAAGTTTGGAAGTACAGAGACAGTTCGGGAAGGAAGGTGGGAAGTACAAAGACAGCCCAGGAAGGAAGGTGGGAAGTACAGAGACAGTTCAGGAAGGAAGGTGGGAAGTACAGAGACTGTTCAGGAAGGAAGGTGGGAAGTACAGAGACAGTTCAGGAAGGAAGGTGGGAAGTACAGAGACAGTTCAGGGAGGAAGGTGGGAGGTACAGAGACAGTTCAGGAGAAAGGTGGGAAGTACAGAGACAGTTCAGGAAGGAAGGTTGGAAGTACAGAGACAGTTCAGGAAGGAAGGTGGGAAGTACAGAGACAATTCAGGAAGGAAGGTGGGAAGTACAGAGACAGTTCAGGAAGGAAGGTGGGAAGTACAGAGACAGTTCAGGAAGGAAGGTGGGAAGTACAGAGACAGTTCAGGAAGGAAGGTGGGAAGTACAGAGACAGTTCAGGAAGGAAGGTTGGAAGTACAGAGACAGTTCAGGAAGGAAGGTGGGAAGTACAGAGACAGTTCAGGAAGGAAGGTGGGAAGTACAGAGACAGTTCAGGAAGGAAGGTGGGAAGTACAGAGACAGTTCAGGAAGGAAGGTGGGAAGTACAGAGACAGTTCGGGAAGGAAGGTGGGAAGTACAGAGACAGCCCAGGAAGGAAGGTGGGAAGTACAGAGACAGTTCAGGAAGGAAGGTGGGAAGTACAGAGACAGTTCAGGAAGGAAGGTGGGAAGTACAGAGACAGTTCAGGAAGTAAGGTGGGAAGTACAGAGACAGTTCAGGAAGTAAGGTGGGAAGTACAAAGACAGCCCAGGAAGGAAGGTGGGAAGTACAGAGACAGTTCAGGAAGGAAGGTGGGAAGTACAGAAACAGTTCAGGAAGGAAGGTGGGAAGTACAGAGACAGTTCAGGAAGGAAGGTGGGAAGTACAGAGACAGTTCAGGAAGGAAGGTGGGAAGTACAGAGACAGTTCAGGAAGGTAGTTGGGAAGTACAGAGACAGTTCAGGAAGGAAGGTGGGAAGTACAGAGACAGTTCAGCTGCTTGTACATGTAATAACACACATGTAAGGAACGGAAGCTTGTGCATCTCGGCTTTTCTTAACACTTACACGGGATATATTTACGTACATTGTATATATTGTTAGATATTTTGTATTCCACCTTTCCTTAGGCCTCGATCCTTACCCTGGAGGAATGAAACATCAGATTTACCATTCCCCTGCAATTATCTTCAATGGTAATTTTGAGAAGAGAAGAAAGAAGAAGAAACATATTTTCTTAACTTGTCATATGTTATTATCAAAACAAATGTAACACTTACAAAATCAGTTTTTTTTAAAAACCAGCTTATGAGACACGAGATTCATAAGACATTTCAAATCGATTCAGATTTGTTATCCGTTCATCATGCTGTACCCACGTGGTTATCTTGTCAGCTGGTTTGTCGTCAATAAACACAGAAGGAGCGTGATCATAAAGATAGTGGTCTTTATCTTGCTAATGGCACTTGTTTGAGTTCAATCCATGTTTATTCCGCGTCGCTAACTTATTACATTCACAATGAATATTACCTGCGATGATCCATATCTAACGGCGATCTGAGGTGTTTCTGTATATCGATACATTAGTTCTACTTTTTAAACACCATGCATATTTTACCGCCAAAACCTGCTTTTATATCTTACAAAGAAGAAACCATATTTTATATGGATACATTTTAATCTGTTATTGTATATATGCATTGTTTACATCAGTATTTATTTTAGTTCTTTTTATGTATTATACTTTATAGTCTCTCATAACTCTTATAGGGTGGCTCACGTTAATGTTCAATTTTATATGTATATACTTTTTACTGTATTTTATGTGAGGTGAGACTGAAATAATACATCTGTCTGTCTGTCTTGCGATCTGGGGTGTTCCTGTATATATTCAAGGGGAACGATCTAGCGATCTGGGATGTTCCTGTATATATTCAAGAGCAACGATCTAGCGATCTGGGGTGTTCCTGTATATATTCAAGGGGAACGATCTAGCGATCCGGGGTGTTCCTGCATATATTCAAGAGGAACGATCTAGCGATCTGGGGTGTTCCTGTATTTATTCAAGAGGAACGATCTAGCGATCTGGGGTGTTCCTGTATATATTCAAGAGGAACGATCTAGCGATCTGGGGTGTTCCTGTATATATTCAAGAGGAACAATCTAGTGATCTGGGGTGTTCCTGTATATATTCAAGAGGAACGATCTAGTGATCTGGGGTGTTCCTGTATATATTCAAGAGGAACGATCTAGCGATCTAAAGAGGAACGATGGCGCCCAATTTACAGCAGCGGAATAAGGAGACATCACTTGAACAGACCAGCACACGTGTGCTGGTTTCCTGCTTTGGGTTTATGATGATTTGGAGATTCATCGTCCTTCTTTATGCGCCAACAAAACAACAGGAGAACTTTTTTGTTGAATGAAATGTATTGAGAACTATAGAAGCAATTGGCAATATCTCACAACTGCCATGTCAATGTGAACAGAGCCTTTATTTATGAACTGGTATCAGTACACACCCGTATACATGTGTTCATATTTAGTGCTTTTTATGCTCAATTGCTTCTCATTTATGAGAAAGGGTGTTAAGTTTGTTCAACATAAATTTAAACTTTGCACTTTTAGAATGCCTAAATGATATACAATGGATCATTGTATTTGCCGATGCTATTAAAGCCTCTTCAGATTATTCAAGACTCGGAGAACATCGGCGTAGAAAAGCGCTGTGTTTTCAGCATGGATACAGGTACAAATCCTCCCGCATGTGCGACCAAGCGGGCCGGCCTGCAGGGAAGTGTCGGATCTCGACCTGTCTTGATACCACTCCACGTGCATTACCGAAACAATGCTGAACACGTGCGTGTGATTTAAAGAGTGGAAATGTACACCCTTCCCGGCTCTCTGTGACTGGTGCTTGAATCCACTGAGAAATGTAGATGCGTCAACAGATTGTTGTAGGTGGCGCGTGCATGCATGCCTTTCAATTTTGATTTATCAAATGGGTTTAACTAGATATAATGTCTAAAAACAAAGTTGATGGCTGTCGGTGACCGAGTGACTTAGTACCGGGTGACTTGAATAAGGTGTTCGTTCACATGAACGTGTTGGGTTCGAACTCAACCAGATAGAATTGAAGCTCTGCAACCGACAAGAACCTCCGATGTACTGAACCCTTCTGCTTCTGCGTTATTTGTTTGGCATTCATCGTTTGATATCACTACATATATTTACATATTTTTGGGGATGAAGGGCGTATATCTGTCCCAGTTATCAACTTTCTCTTAAAGAGGAGAACTATGTTTTTAAATCCGTAAACTATCACCATGCAGCACAACTGTAAATACATGTGTACGTTAATCATCTTTTTCAGGGATGGGACCATGCACCAGTTTCATTGTCTGTTAAATTCAATGTCGTCTCATGAATCCTCGTGTGACGTTGACAGAAGGAGCTTGGTGAGATGTTAGTACTGAAAGTGGGCACACGGTCCTAACAACTTGCTTGTCCTTGTTGGCAATTTGAGTCAGTGTTAATTGGTGTCAGTAGATTAATGAGTTATGTAGGTATCAGACTTATCAGTTCATGGAATTGATTATGTGTTTAGGAATCAGTATTATCAGTTCATGAAATTGGTGTATGTAGGTGTCACTGTTGTCAGTTCATGACATTGAAGTTATATGTTATATGGCTGTTGTCAGTTCATGAAAGTGATGATGTATGTAGGTGTCACTGTTGTCAGTCCATGAAATTAAATGTATGTAGGTGTCACTGTTGTCAGTTCATGAAATTGGTGATGTATGTATGTGTCACTGTTGTCAGTTCATGAAATTGATGATGTATGTAGGTGTCACTGTTGTCAGTGTATGACATTGATGATAAGTGTAGGCATTGTTAATATCAATGTCCTGACAGTTGGTGTTTGGTTCACAGTAGATTTGTCGGTAGATTTCATGGTTGTCAGCAGATGACACTATTGTCTGTAGTGGTCATGCTTGATATAAACTTTCTGCCTTTATTCTCAGTGAGGGTCGGCACATATTTTCCTTTCCTTATCCTCGGTTCAATATTACCCGAGTATTTGTCACGACTGGTCAGTCACATTGCTACTGTGGTCAAGCATGGTCCATTCGATACGAGAATATATACATATTGGGTCAGCACAATATTTATCAAGATTAAATGAGAAAGGAGGACTAATCTATGGAGAGAAGTCGGAGGTGTCGGGTGACGAACCAGCTGGATACAACAGGGCTGTTACTTAACCTCACAGAGATACCGGATGTGTTTCTACAACAAAACAATGGGTGATAAAACCTTTGTTTTGATTTTCAGTCTGCTGCTTCCTGCTCTGCTGGATCAGGTGTCTGTAGACTCCGGGACATCACCTGAACCTTCTTCTAGACCATGCTTTGAGTTGAACACAACTATCAGAAGTTGTCATCACAGCTACGACTGATACAAGTATGTACATCCATACCTTGAACAATTGAAGCGAGCAGAGTTCAACTAACGTGTGACTTGTGCACGCGAAGGCTTTAGCCAACCCCCCCCCCCCCCGTTCCCGACAATCTGGGTGAGCACTATGATCTATGTACCTCCCTACCCCTCCCCCCGCCCGACAATCTGGGCGAGCACTATGATCTAGGTATCGCGGGGTCGTGCTTCTCTTCACACAGATTAGTTTCCAGCATAAATCAGGAGTCAAGGGCTGCGGTAAGCAGGAAGACCGAGCTGCGTCTCTGTATCGGCCACCGCCAGCAGGTGCGCTTCACTCAAACAGTTGAATATCATATGTTTGATGTTGTCAGACAATCTCAACGTATATTACCCACCTGATAAGCAGCTCCCAATCAGGAAGATGTCAGCATTTGATCTCCGTCCGATCATAGACCATAAATGAAAAATGGTATTTTGGTCCGATTTGCTTGTTTTTCGCTTTGGAGTAGTTATCTCCTTCAATGTTTCAACTATATAAACAGACATAGTTCTACCCTCAAAGTTCTTTGTCCACTACTTGAGATCGAAAGGAAACAGGTCTATGAACAGTCAACGCATGTATTTCTACGCTTGTGACAAGGACTGCTTGCACCATGGTAGCCATATCATCATATTAGTATCAACACGAACACGTCGTTTATATCAATTCAGAAGTTGATATTCCGTTTAAGGTTTTCTCTCGCCCGCAACGTACCAACTTTAACATGCCCATCAAAGACGTTCAATCATGATGTGGCTAACTCAACTTCAACGACTGACGGCTCCACCGATGAGATCGGAATGACCGTATACGGGCTCACCTCCCACTCCATACTACAGATCCAACATCTAGAAATATGTATTAATTAACCTTCTTAATATTGGTTACTTTTTAAAAAAACGAAAATAGTCATTCATGTCATTATGTGCGGAAATATAAATTTTGTAATTTTAAAAATACTCTTCTGCATTAGAAACCGTGTGGTTTATTACTTTTTTTGTCAAATTGTACCTAAATATGAAGTGTATCGATCCCTATAACATCTATCAATCATGTGTGTAAGGAACAGCGCTCTTGACACGCACTTAGATTAAACAGTCAGAAAGTGAAGCCGGGTCTGAGAAGTATTGGAGCAGTATCTATTACGAGGTGGTAATTCCCTTATTGATTCTCATTGAGAGAGCAAAGCCATGCTTGTGTTGGACAAACCCACCTCCATTGAGTCATGACTGCACTTGGATCGAATTTCGGTGGCAATTGAAACCCTGTGTTTGTGCATGGGTTTACCGTGCCGGGGCCAATGAACGAGAGGTTAGAGTCTGATTGAGGGAGATTTTAATCTGTTGATCGCCAAGTTGATGAAGTTATTAACATTTTCCTGATTTGATGAATAACTGTCAGGATTGACTCTTAAAGACGGAAATCTTACCATATTTAGCCCTAGTCAGGTGTAAATTGAAAATGCATTGTCAAACAACGAACAGCTAGAAATCAATTCCGAGACATAACTTAATTTTCTGTGTTTTGTCCTCGGTCAGCGGATTCCGGCATAAAGTCCTGCATCTCACCGTTTGTTTGATGGAGAAGAATACCTTGTCATTTGCATGAAGTAAACATGTGGACAAAACTTGACCAGCTTCAAAATAATGGGTTAAGGAGTTCTGTTGGTAATAAGCAACATCAGTCAACAGATTAGTGAATGTCTCGTGGTTCATTGCGTCCACCTTCCTCACGGTTTAACCAATATTAGCAGCATACACCAGTTGACAGAAGTAGGTAAGTACGCCGTCTGTCTGCTGGTTGAGCCGGTGCAGTGAGAGACTGTGGTGGTGGAGACATGATCTAGCTATCTATCTGTAGGAGTCGCTCCCTCCTGGGCCCCTTCCTGTTGGCCAAACAACACGACAGTCGCTCATTCACGGGATTAAATGATCGAGAAGAAGTTGACTTTTCAAGCAACTAAATATGGGAAATGATTGCTGTTGTTGGGTTCTTGAGGTGTCGCGAGAAGGGTGCACGCAAATCCGGCGGATGCCATTCACTCGCTACAATAAGGCCGGATTAACACTAGTCGACGGACAATGCAGATCAACAGGCGAATCGGTTCGTCCAGAAGCTCTCAGTTTGTTCCAGGGGACACACACCACACTGCATTGTAAGCTAATCCATGGGGTCCACTTTCCCACCCCCTTCTGTTTATGTTGTTTAAATTCATTCTTTATCGGAGTTCGACTTGTCTAAAACGCCGATGCTTCTTATTCGGGCTCTTCACCTTTCACATGTCCACTGTTAATGCCTGTCCAGGAGGAAGTCGGAGTCGCTCTCCCAGACTCGCGTGGGTAGAGTACAGAAAGAGTTGAAAGAGCTGAACACTCGTTTGATACTTTTCCAACTTTCAAAAATCACATAAGAGCGCAAGGCTTCAACATGGTCATTCATGTCCCTGTTTCGTGCGATTTAAAGGAATTATTGCTTCTGAATACGCTGGGTAACAGAGAGAATCGACATGGTATGGTAATCACAAACGTAGTTCAACATTACATTTTCTTCTTGAGACAAGAGCCATGTAACTTTAACATGTTGATAGACATTTACAGAGTAGCGCCCTAGTTCCCCTCTTGCGACAATATTGGATGTATTGACACATATAAAGCTGACTTAAAAAATGTATTATTCACATTTATAACAGTTTTTAGTTTCTTCTGTGGGCTGTAGACAAACACGGTTGTGTGTGGGGTGTAGACAGGCAAGGCAATGGGAAAGAGTATAGATATACAAAAGTTTATGCGGGGTGGAGACAGACAATGATGCGTGCAATGGTGTAGATAAACAAGGCTGTGTTAATGGGTGTAAATAGTCAAGTGTGTGAACATACATAGTTGTGTCTGTGATGTGGATAGACATAGCTGTGTCCGTAATGTGGATAGACATAGCTGTGTGCGAGGGTTTTGACAGACAATACTATGTGCAAAGGTGTAAACAGACATGGCTGTATGCAAGGCTGTAGACAGACAAGGCTGTGTCCGGGGTGTCGAAGACCATGTTATGTGAAGAGTGTAGTGAGACAAGGCTGTATGAAGAGGTGTAGTCAGAAAATTATGCCGGTGTGTAAGACTATTGATATATGAAGATGATGTGCGGGGGTATAGATTGACGGGTTTGGTGTCCTGGGGTGTAGACAGACGGGTTTTGTGTGCGGGGGTACATGTTCATTAACAATATCACGTTCAGATTTAGGGGCATGTGTAAACCAGGAGGTGTGAGTGCCGGAGACCAGGTATAAAAGATGATTCGGAATCTGGTCGCAGACACATGGTGACGAGCAACTGCTTCGTGCAGAGATTTATGCTGAGAGCGATGCATGCATAGTGCACAATATGCATCGTCGCGAGCTGGATCAATAGAGATTTCAATCTGTAACACGCCGAGCTCAGTGCATTGAACCCGGTCTCTTCTACTGCTCGTGTACAGCCACCATGCAGTACCGCTTAAAGATGCTTTGTGTGCATTCTGTATTTCCACACATGAAAATTTGTTTGCGTGTTGAGAGTTCTCGGAAATGCACTTTCCCGGTGCGCTTTTTAAATCCACACGCTGTTATTGAAATTGGTTTATAGCTCCTTAATATAGCCGACTGAAAATACCTTTGGAAACATAACAGTTTCACCTTACTGGTGTTAGTTCGCTGATGTGGATATAAAAATGTCGTTCAGCCGAACATTAAAGCCTCATTGTGGCTGTTAAGCATGGTTTCTTTGAAATATTTTTAAACATGCATTTAATTGTATTGTGGACAATGTCCCTCGTCAGATGCATTGTGATGCCATTTCGCTGATCGTTCAACGTTAAAATGCCACTCTCGAAAAAAAGAGTAGCCGAAATCACCCCTTATAATGCATACCATTTCTGAAACAAATTACAGACGCAGAAAAATTCATATTAATTTTCAAAAGCATAATCGGGTCTTTTAACTGCATCTAATACGTCTCCAATTGTTCGGTTTGTTGTGATTAGTACATACTGGAACTGGCTGCTCTGTCCCGACCAGTGAGATGAAGCAAATGGAACAGAACTTGGCATGGAACAGCAGTACAGCAGTTTAAGACTCGCATAGCCTCGCTGGTTTCGTGTTCCGTGTCGGAGAGGGTGCTACCACCAGTACTATCCGACTGCTCATCATAATGCTGGGGATGGTATATTGTAATTCAGGGTTACTGCCATATAAACCGAGGTACACCCTATTGTTTCACTCATACAGTAAAAATAACAAAACAAATTGAACTGAACTGGGATATTATTTAATGTTCAATGTTGACTGATTCGGCAAACAATAATACTCGTTTTTTTTTCAAACATGCAGAGTTAGAGTCACTGAAAGGACCAAGGGGTATAAAATCATTTCACACCAACATGACCCCTACCGTGTTTATAATGTTGTAAATGTGTGCATAATGAGGCACATAAATTGATTTATACTTAGCAGATGTCTTATTTGTCAATGAACAGTTGTGTTTTATCCAAATTAATTTTGGAAGAATTTATTAATTTATAAATTAATTTTTTACCAAAAATATTAAAACTACATAGAATTATTACTTGGCTGATGACTAAACGCCTGCACTTTCAGTTTTAGAGTACGACTTCGGAAACACATTAAGATATTTGAAATTGAAAAGTATGGTGAAAGTTTCTTCTGTACCTCAGTTTAGTAAGCGGTAATATCTGGAGTACACATGGCAGCCAATTGCAAGTATATATTTTTCATTAAATGTTTTGTACATCCGTACGTGTCATCGTGTCATCAGTGTGTACATTGATCTGTACACCATTGTACAGTCTACACACTGGTCTGTACACAATTGTACAGTCTACATACTGTTCTGTAAACCAATGTACAGTCTACACATCGATATGTACACCAATAATACAGTCTACACACTGGTCTGCTTACTAATGAAACAGTCAACTCACCGGTCTGTCTACAAATGATACCGTCTACACAATCGTGTGTTCAACAATGATACAGTCTACTTATTGGTCTGTCTACCAATGATACAGTCTTCTTATTGGTCTGTTCATCAATGATACAGTCTACACACTGGTCTGTTCGCCAATAATACAGTCTATACAATCGTCTGTTCACCAATGATACAGTCGAGTGACTGCTCTGTACACCAATGATACAGTCTACACACTGGTCTGTTCGCCAATAATACAGTATATACACTTGTCTGTTCACAAATGAAACAGTATATACATTCGTCTGTTCACCAATAATACAGTCTATACACTCGTCTGTTCACCCATAAAACAGTCTATAGAATCGTCTGTTCACCAATGATACAGTCTATACACTCGTCTGTTCACCAATAAAACAGTATATACAATCGTTTTTACACCAATAATACAGTCTATACACTCGTCTGTACATCAATAATACAGTCTATACACTCGTCTGTTCGCCAATAAAACAGTATATAGAATCGTCTGTACACCAATGATACAGTCTATACACTCGTCTGTTCACCAATAAAACAGTATATACAATCGTTTGTACACCAATAATACAGTCTATACACTCGTCTGTACATCAATAATACAGTCTATACACTCGTCTGTTCGCCAATAAAACAGTATATACACTTGTCTATTCACCAATGAAACAGTCTACTTACTGATCTGTTCGCCAATAATACAGTTTACACAATCGCCTGTTCGCCAATAGTACAGTATATACACTCGTCTGTTCACCAATAATACAGTATATACACTCGTCTGTAAACCAATAATACAGTCTATACACTCGTCTGTTCGCCAATAAAACAGTATATACACTTGTCTATTCACCAATGAAACAGTCTACTTACTGATCTGTTCGCCAATAATACAGTTTATACAATCGCCTGTTCGCCAATAGTACAGTATATACACTCGCTGTTCACCAATAATACAGCATATACACTCGTCTGTAAACCAATAATACAGTCTATGCACTCGTCTGTACACCAATAATACAGTCTATACACTCGTCTGTAAACCAATAATACAGTCTATGCACTCGTCTGTACACCAATAATACAGTATATACACTCGTCTGTAAACCAATAATACAGTCTATGCACTCGTCTGTACACCAATAATACAGTCTATGCACTCGTCTGTACACCAATAATACAGTATATACACTCGTCTGTAAACCAATAATACAGTCTATGCACTCGTCTGTACACCAATAATACAGTCTATACACTCGTCTGTAAACCAATAATACAGTCTATGCACTCGTCTGTACACCAATAATACAGTATATACACTCGTCTGTAAACCAATAATACAGTCTATGCACTCGTCTGTACACCAATAATACAGTCTATGCACTCGTCTGTACACCAATAATACAGTATATACACTCGTCTGTAAACCAATAATACAGTCTATGCACTCGTCTGTACACCAATAATACAGTCAATACACTCGTCTGTTCACCAATGATACAGTCTATACACTCGTCTGTTCACCAATAATACAGTCTATACATTCGTCTGTACACCAATAATACAGTCTATGCACTCGTCTGTACACCAATAATACAGTCTATGCACTCGTATGTACACCGATAATACAGTCTATACACTCGTCTGTTCACCAATGAAACAGTCTATTCACTTGTCTGTTCACCAATGAAACAGTCTACTCACTGATCTGTTCACCAATAACACAGTCTATACACTTGTCTGTTCACCAATGATACAGTCTATACACTCGTCTCTACATCAATAATACAGTCTATACACTCGTCTGTTCGCCAATAATACAGTCTATACACTTGTCTATTCACCAATGAAACAGTCTTCTCACTGATCTGTTCGCCAATAATACAGTTTACACAATCGTCTGTTCGCCAATAATACAGTTTATACACTTGTCTATTCACCAATGAAACAGTCTACTCACTTGTCTGTTCATCAATGAAACAGTCTACTCACTAATCTGTTCACCAATAACACAGTCTATACACTCGTCTGTTCGCGAATAATACAGTTTATACATTTGTCTGTTCACCAATGAAACAGTCTACTCACTGATCTGTTCACCAATAACACAGTCTATACACTTGTCTGTTCACCAATAATACAGTCTATACACTCGTCTCTACACCAATGATACAGCCTATACAATCGTCTGTTCGCCAATAATAAGTCTATACACTTGTCTATTCACCAATGAAACAGTCTTCTCACTGATCTGTTCACCAATAACACAGTCTATACACTTGTCTGTTCACCAATAATACAGTCTATACACTCGTCTCTACACCAATGATACAGCCTATACAATCGTCTGTTCGCCAATAATACAGTCTATACACTTGTCTATTCACCAATGAAACAGTCTTCTCACTGATCTGTTCGCCAATAATACAGTTTACACAATCGTCTGTTCGCCAATAATACAGTTTATACACTTGTCTATTCACCAATGAAACAGTCTACTCACTTGTCTGTTCACCAATGAAACAGTCTACTCTCTGATCTGTACACCAATAAAACAGTCTATACACTGGTCTGTTCACCAATGATATCGTCTACACACTCGTCTGTTTGCCAATAATACAGTCTATACACTCGTCTGTTCGCCAATGATACAGTCTATACACTTATTTGTACACCAATGATACAGTCTATACAATCGTCTGTTCGCCAATGATACAGTCTATACACTTATTTGTACACCAATGATACAGTCTATACAATCGTCTGTACACCAATAATACAGTCTATACACTGGTCTGTTCACCAATAATACAGTCTACTCACTGGTCTGTACACGAATAATACAGTCTATACACTCGTCTGTTCACCAATAATACAGTCTATACACTGGTCTGTACACGAATAATACAGTCTATGCACTGGTCTGTTCACCAATAATACAGTCTACTCACTGGTCTGTACACGAATAATACAGTCTACTCACTGGTCTGTACACGAATAATACAGTCTACTCACTCGTCTTTACACGAATAATACAGTCTACTCACTCGTCTGTACACGAATAAAACAATCTACTCACTCGTCTGTTCACCAATGATACAGTCTACACGTTTGCCCTAATGCTACGGCCGGTTACATATGAGGGACGTCATATTGTCCTGATGCTTACACGTTAGAGAAAAGCGATCGCTACAAAATCACAGGGAAGGTTCAATGAGTCAATAGAACATTTGTCAACTCTCCGACAACACAAGTTGAAACATGTCTCATGAAGTGGAGATGTGAAGTACAGACAGTGATTATACTGTGAGATAATAGCCCTTTCATGTGTTATATACCGGCGATGCGTGGCAGTAGAGCGAGGTGTATAAGCTAATCCCTGTATGCTATCCATTCTTCCTTCTCTCTGCAACTCTCCCCTACCTTTCTATAGCCTGTCACATAGTGCATGTGGCGCCAAATTCAAACGCTTGATCCATTTGCACTCTCAATTTTTATCTTACAAACCGAATCGTGCTGGGTTACCTGCTTTAATTCCACGTAAAATGCTGTAAAATAACTTTTTAAAAAACAAGCAGCTGATGTTGTTTTTCTAACGTTTCTTTGAATTTTGGCCCAGTCCAACTCGCGGCGACATTAACTTGCAGGTTACAATGACTCGGTTTCTTAAACTAATTCTTTAAACAATTATTTTTTGCAACGCGCGATTTACAAAAGCGTACACCCACAAAGGGCGTATTATAACGGGATTAAATTTGATTTCCTTTGTGAAATCCCTAGACGTGATTCGTGTGATTAACTCTGGACAGAGAGGGGAACGTGCAGGCTGGACAGAGCCTCTGAAGACAGCGCCAGTCCGGCCCATCGGAGCCGAGCATATTTAATGTGTGATGCAGCTGAAGTCTGCATGTCTGTCTGTCTACATGAGCCAGGGAGGGGAGGGAGGGAGCTCAGACAGCCTTAAACTGTTGTCCGCGTCCCGGTCGAGATGAGAGACCCCCTGAGCTTGCAGGTGTCCAACTCCCAACTCTCCACCCAGACCAACTCCCAACTCTCCACCCAGACCAGCTCTCCACCCGTCTGGGTACCGCCACACCCCCGCTCCGCAATCTCATCAGAGCCTTGATAAATCGTTTTGATAAATCCTCGATTAGTCACGCAAGAAAACAGATATGTACTGCCATGTAGGCAGCTATGGAACTTCTCCCTATCGACGTAAGAATTTGTACTATTGAAGTCTTATCCCAAATTGTCAATTTACCTAGTGCAATAGGCTTTTTCCTTGCATCGATCCTCGATTGCAAGACTATTGAAGTCTATTCCCAAATGTAACAATTTTAGATTTGTTCACTATCTAAATGGCATTTATTTCTAATTCCTTGTATATATAAAATAAATAACACCACCTTTTAAAAATAGAAATAGATATTTGAATGTCTCTGATAAGCATGTCTTGTAAAGAAGTGATGGTATGATATTTTTTTATTTTTGTCTGTTCAAGCATGTATTGGGTACCGAAATCAAATTATTTTAGACAGATTATTTGACATTTAAGTTAAAAGACTTTCACATTTGAAATTTAAGTTAATAAAAGATGTTGTCGACATAATGTACCTCCTTCCAAGGACTTGGATTCGTTGACGTCGCATTATTGATGTATGTTGTAAACCTTATACAAATTGCCAGCCCGCTTTTTCGGATGTATCATATTGATTTAATGAGTAAGGTCTCCTTACTTACATAGTATCAGTTAGTTACTGCTACACTTCAAATGATTCCCTCTTAGTCCCTAGTCTGTGGAATCTGTCCTTGGTATATCTGTGTTAGTCTGTCAACTCTGTCCTTCATTGGTCAATGCTAGTCTGTCGACTTTGTCACTGTTGGCTCCGTGTCTGTCTGTCGACTCTGTCCCTCATTGGTCCATGTTAGTCTCTCGACTCTGTTCCTTGCTAACTCCGTGTTAGGCTGTTGACTCTGTCACTGCTTACTTCATGTTAGTCTGTCGACTCTGTCCTTCATTGGTCCATGTTAGTCTGTCGACTTTGTCCTTGCTGCCTCCATATTGGAGTTGCTTGATTCGTTTTGGCGGCGTATACACCGGTCACGTGTCCGGCGTACGCCGTTCCTGGACCAGGCTTAGTTGAAACAAGTGTATCGGCGTACAGACAGGAAGACGTCATCATCTCTCAAAATAGCTTCAATAAACATGTCATTTATATTATATAAGTATTTTTTTTTAAATTATTTCAAAATTTGGATTTGGACTCTGCACTTGCTTCGTTCGTGTAAATCTGTAGACTGTCCTTTCTTGGTTCGTGTAAGTCTGTAGACTCTGCCTTTTCTTGGTTCGTGTAAGTCTGTAGACTCTGTCCCTTCATGTTTCTTGTAAGTCTGTAGAATCTGCCCTTGCTTGGTTCGTGTAAGTCTGTAGAATCTGTCCTTGCTTTGTACGTGTACGTCTGTAGACTCTGTCCTTTCTTGGTTCGTGTAAGTCTGTAGACTCTGTCCTTTCTAGGTTCGTGTAAGACTGTGGATTCTGCACTTCCTTGGTTCGTGTAAGTCTGTAGACTCTGTCCTTTCTAGGTTCGTGTAAGACTGTGGACTCTGCACTTGCTTCGTTCGTGTAAGTCTGTAGAATCTGTCATTGCTTATTTCGTGTAAGTCTGTAGAATCTGTCCTTTCTTGGTTCGTGTAAGTCTGTAGACTCTGTCCTTTCTTGGTTCGTGTAAGTCTTTAGACTCTGTCCGTGCTTGTTTCGTGTAAGTCTTTAGACTCTGTCCTTTCTTGGTTCGTGTAAGTCTTTAGACTCTGTCCTTGCTTGGTTCGTGTAAGTCTGTAGACTCTGTCCTTTCTTGGTTCGTGTAAGTCTGTAGACTGTGTACTTTCTTGGTTCGTGTAAGTCTGTAGACTCTGTCCTTTCTGGTTTCGTGTAAGTCTGTAGACTCTGTCCTTTCTTGGTTCGTGTAAGTCTGTAGACTCTGTCCTTTCTTGGTTCGTGTAAGTCTGTAGACTCTGACCTTTCTAGGTTCGTGTAAGTCTGTAGACTCTGTCCTTTCTAGGTTCGTGTAAGTCTGTAGACTCTGTCCTTCCTTGGTTCGTGTAAGTCTGTAGACTCTGTCCTTTCTTGGTTCGTGTAAGTCTGTAGACTGTGTACTTTCTTGGTTCGTGTAAGTCTGTAGACTCTGTCCTTTCTTGGTTCGTGTAAGTTTGTAGACTCTGTCCTTTCTTGGTTCGTGTAAGTCTGTAGACTGTGTACTTTCTTGGTTCGTGTAAGTCTGTAGACTGTGTACTTTCTTGGTTCGTGTAAGTCTGTAGACTCTGTCCTTTCTTGGTCGTGTAAGTCTGTAGGCTCTGTCATTGCTTGGTTCGTATAAGTCTGTAGACTCTGTCCTTGCATGGTTCGTATAAGTCTTTAGACTCTGTCCTTTCTAGGTTCGTGTAAGTCTGTAGACTCTGTCCTTTCTTGGTTCGTGTAAGTCTGTAGACTCTGTCCTTGCTTGGTTCGTGTAAGTTGGTAGACTCTGTCCTTTCTTGGTTCTTGTAAGTCTGTAGACTCTGTCCTTTCTTGTTTCTTGTAAGTCTGTAGACTCTGTCCTTTTTTGTTTCTTGTAAGTCTGTAGACTCTGTCCTTGCTCGGTTCGTGTAAGTCTGTAGAATGTGTCCTTGCTTGGTACGTGTAAGTCTGTAGACTCTGTCCTTTCTTGGTTCGTGTAAGTCTGTAGACTCTGTCCTTTCTTGGTTCGTGTAAGTCTGTAGACTGTGTACTTTCTTGGTTCGTGTAAGTCTGTAGACTCTGTCCTTTTTTTTGGTTCGTGTAAGTCTGTAGACTCTGTCCTTTCTTGGTTCGTGAAAGTCTGTAGACTCTGTCCTTTCTTGGTTCGTGTAAGTCTGTAGACTCTGTCCTTTCTTGGTTCGTGTAAGTCTGTAGACTCTGTCCTTTCTTGGTTCGTGTAAGTCTGTAGACTGTGTACTTTCTTGGTTCGTGTAAGTCTGTAGACTCTGTCCTTTCTTGGTTCGTGTAAGTCTGTAGACTCTGTCCTTTCTTGGTCGTGTAAGTCTGTAGACTCTGTCCTTTCTTGGTTCGTGTAAGTCTGTAGACTGTGTACTTTCTTGGTTCGTGTAAGTCTGTAGACTGTGTACTTTCTTGGTTCGTGTAAGTCTGTCTCTTTCAGTCCTCTGTCTCCGTTTCTCCGACTCTTGTTCCGTGCATTCGGTCAGTTCAGGTGTTCCGCTCTGACAGACAGGTGTTCGCCATATCATCACGGTTCAGTTCAACGATATAGAAGAAGAAGATGAAAAAGAAGAAAAATAATTTATTAAAGAGTCAAGCGATACAAGTATAAGATACAATATAAAATGCAGAGTAAAACATCGCCTGGCCAATAATATACATATAAAAGCACCATAAGGTGCTGAAAGGTAATTATACATTTAAACAGCAAACTGATGTTTACACGTTGGATATAAACATTGGCTAAAATACAAAATTATAAAATATTGTGTGCGAGTCTAAGTCTAAACATATATTGTATTAAAGTGGCAACTGGGTGATTCAGATTATAATTCATTAGAAATATAAGTTGATCTTTTTCTGACAGATGGGGAAAATTTGGATCAAGAGACGAGGCGCGGTTCCAAAGAGGTCTTCTAATGTCTGAATATAAATTACATGTTGCAAGAAAATGTACCTCGTCTTCAATTACGTTAGTATTACAAAATGTACATAGACGATTTTCAAGAAGAGTTTTGGGTTTTGTGAAACGACCAGTCTCTATTTCTAAGGGGAGGGTGCCACTTCTAAATTTAGCTAAATAACTGTGGAGTACTCTGTCATTTATTGATGTTACATAATCCGAAGTACAAAATGTATTTTTAAAAAGCCGATATGGCCTTTACTTATTTCCATTAACTTGCCCACTATCATCCCAGAGTTGTAAAAACCAATTATCAATATCTATTTCTACAAGTTTACCCTTTAAAGCGTCAACATTCGCAGTCAAGGATAGATTAAGGCTTTCAAATAACTTCACCACTGAACAATCCCAAGATTTGGGCACTGACAAGGACTATCTATGAATAAGATGAGGTAATCTATTTTCATTTATGAAACATATTCTATTATAAAACGAGCAATGTCGATGCGATGTTTTGCTGAATTGGAAATCCACCCCATATCACCCCTCACCACTGAATTTGGAGTCTTATTACCTACACCCAGGAAAAATCTACATGCCCGGTGTTGAATAGTATTAATACAACTAAATTCCCTTGTACCCCAGATAGCTGCTCCATAAGATAATATAGGTTGGACAAGATTATCATATAAAGTTGTAAATACCTCATAATTCATACCCCAACTGATTTAAATTTACTAATTATAACTCCCAACGCCCTGCTGGATGACTTAGCAATAGCTTTAGCAGTGTAATTCAGGTCTAAATGTTCTTCTAAACAAATACCCAAATATTTATAAGAATTAGATACTTCAATGCGTTCAAGCCCACATGTAAAATTAAAACATGATCGTGCCACCGACTTATTACGGTAATGTACAATTTTGGTCTTATTACTGTTAATCTGGATGCGCCATTTTCTACACCATTCACTCACACAATCCAGCATACTATGAAGTGAAGATTCATCAGGCGCTAACAATACAATGTCATCAGCATACAACACAAGGCTGATCATCTCAGTATCTATCATTATACCACACCTTAATTCGTTTATTTCGTAAACTAAGTCATTCACAAACACAGAGAATAGTGTTGGCGACAAAACGCAACCTTGTTTTACACCGCTACGTACCTCAAATTCATTGGTCATTTTACCGTTAATGAATACGCGAGATCGGTTGTTTTCATACAAAGATTTTACAGCCGAGAAAAATTTACCACTAATTCCCGATGTAAGCAGTTTATACCAAAGGCAGTCTCGATTTTCGCGGTCAAAGGCCTTTAACGCATCGATATAGCAAACGTATGTAGGCAGATTTACAGACTTCAGGTTTTTTATAATGGAGAAAAGGGTATAAATATGGTCGGTCGTACTACGTTTACAACGGAAACCGTTTTGACCTCTGCTATTGAATTATTAGATTCTAACCACGTTGAAAATCGCGCATTTGATATATCAGCATAGATTTTACAGGGATAGACAAAAGCAAGTACCGCGGTATCCCATCGGGTCGCGCGCGTCCGTATATCAGGTTTTTTAATCGGATATACAATGTATTAAACTTTGTCGCCAAACACTAGGACATGTGTTGTTGTCGAAACAGTGTGAAAAAATACATATTAAAATATCAATACAATGAGGGTTTTTCAAAGCCTCAGCTGGAATTGAATCTAAACCTGCTGATTTGCCACATTTGGCTTTATTAATAGCGGATATAACCTCACTACGTGTTATGGGAATATTTAATACTCTAGAGTCTACGCCATTGTCACTAACCACTAAGTTGTTGGAGACACTGTCTGTTACGTGCTGCAAGTGATTATCGTCAAATATATATATATCCCCCGCACTCTACTCAATTTGTTTTCCTCTAGGCCAATATGTTTTCACAGCATAGTACATTGACTGAAGCCCATTAGTGAAAGTGACTTTGTTCACGGTGGACCCATGGCGGAGTCCAAGCATCTTTTCACATTAACCACAGCGCCGCAGGTACTGCGCAGTTTCCTATGCAAATGAAGCTCTCAACTATGTGTGGCAGAAAGAAAGTTGAAAACAAATTCAACGCTTCTTTATCACATGACGACGAACAATACTGAAAAACATCATTGTGCCCTAACAGCAATTCTTCACAGATCATATGGCAAGAAAATCTGCACAACCTAATTGTTTGTCAATCTCGCTGTAGCAAACAAATCACCTGGTATGCAGTTCGAAACTAATAATAAACAGTCAACTGTTTGATGTGTCTAATATACAGTTCGGAACTAATGATAAACAGTCAACTGTTTGATGTGTCTAATATACAGTTCGAAACTAATAATAAACAGTCAACTGTTTGATGTGTCTAATATACAGTTCGAAACTAATAATAAACAGTCAACTGTTTGATGTGTCTAATATACAGTTCAGAAATAATGATAAACAGTCAACTGTTTGATGTGTCTAATATACAGTTCAGAAATAATGATAAACAGTCAACTGTTTGATGTGTCTAATATACAGTTCAGAACTAATGATAAACAGTCAACTGTTTGATGTGTCTAATATACAGTTCGGAACTAATAATAAACAGTCAACTGTTTGATGTGTCTAATATACAGTTCGGAACTAATAATAAACAGTCAACTGTTTGATGTGTCTAATATACAGTTCGGAACTAATGATAAACAGTCAACTGTTTGATGTGTCTAATATACAGTTCGAAACTAATAATAAACAGTCAACTGTTTGATGTGTCTAATATACAGTTCGGAACTAATAATAAACAGTCAACTGTTTGATGTGTCTAATATACAGTTCAGAAATAATGATAAACAGTCAACTGTTTGATGTGTCTAATATACAGTTCAGAAATAATGATAAACAGTCAACTGTTTGATGTGTCTAATATACAGTTCAGAACTAATGATAAACAGTCAACTGTTTGATGTGTCTAATATACAGTTCGGAACTAATAATAAACAGTCAACTGTTTGATGTGTCTAATATACAGTTCGGAACTAATAATAAACAGTCAACTGTTTGATGTGTCTAATATACAGTTCGGAACTAATGATAAACAGTCAACTGTTTGATGTGTCTAATATACAGTTCGAAACTAATAATAAACAGTCAACTGTTTGATGTGTCTAATATACAGTTCGAAACTAATGATAAACAGTCAACTGTTTGATGTGTCTAATATACAGTTCGGAACTAATAATAAACAGTCAACTGTTTGATGTGTCTAATATACAGTTCGAAACTAATGATAAACAGTCAACTGTTCGATGTGTCTAATATACAGTTCGGAACTAATAATAAACAGTCAACTGTTTGATGTGTCTAATATACAGTTCGGAACTAATAATAAACAGTCAACTGGTTGATGTGTCTAATATACAGTTCGAAATTTTGGGGATTTCATCCCGCACCAGATAACAATATTCATGACAGGTTTTGCAAACACATCTGGTGTCTGAGAAGAGGTACCCCTAATATTGTTGCCAAGGGTGAATTGGGCCGTCATTCCCTTCAAGTGAATATGTATTTGAAAGTTGTTAAATAGTGGTGTAGATTGCTCTCTCAGACTGAAAATACAATTATAAAACATGTATATACATATCAGGTATCACTAGCTATTAAAGATTGATTGTTGGGCAAAGTAAAAAAAAGCTTTTAACATCGTATGGTTTTGGTAATGTGTGGTGCGATCAAGATGTTTCAAATGTCAATACATTTATTGCTTGCTTTAAACAAAGATGGGTAGATACTGATCAACAAGAGTGGCTAAGTAACTTAGAAAAGTACTCTAAACTTGAAATGTATATGCAGATTAAATCATGTATAGTTTTTGAAAAGTATTTAACTACCATTTTTGTCAGAATATACCAATGTGCGCTTAGCGCTTTTCGATGTTCTAGTCATAGTCTGATGATTGAAGAGGGACGAAAAATTGGTTTAGCAAGGTGTTTACGACTATGTCCATTTTGTGTAGTACGTGTGACTGAAACTGAATACCATTTTTGTTTGGAGTGTCAATTTAATTGCGATTTAAGAAGATATATAGTACCTACTTGATAATGTAGCCTCATGTCTTGTCAAAACAATACTGTAATTAACAAATTAGGTAAATATATTGTTTTTAACCTTTAAGAAACGTGAACTACTAAGTATTATTTAAAGGCATACCACTGTAGAAGAAAACACATCGTTTCATACTTAGAGCAATATGTCATAATGTGCGCTAGATACTGTTCTCAAACTATTGCAAATGTATTGTATAATGGGCCTATGGCCTCTTTACGGAATAAACTCATTCATTAGTTGATATTTCTTCTTCATGCAGTCTCATCGCCAGTAGACTACAAGGACACCACGTTCAACAACCCACTGTTACCCGACTTCCTTGTACAATCAACATCCATGTATACCCACTTCGACTTTTTTCTCTCCTAATCTTCTAGTTTGAAACTGGAACGGCTTAAAGGTATATGATATGAAAGCGGAGGTGCAAGGCGAGTAGCTACGCCCGTCATACACGTCAGGTCCCAGCAGGATGTTAGTCAACTGCAGGTCAGGCGGCACGCGTAGTTCGCCCCGGGGTCCCTGACACGCGTGCTCCGGTATCGGGTGTACTTCCTTGTCACACTGAACGAGGGGGCGGGCGAGACGCGCTCTCTTTCTCTTTCTCTATCTGCCTGTAAACCCGGTTACTGGTGGAGCGATACGCCACACACTACACATGAAACACCCCGCCTCATCTCACCTCACTTCACCCTGTCTCGCCCGCGACAAGTCACATCGACATGAAGACAGATCTCTCGGCACGCTCACTGCAGGGTAGACACTCTCTCAGAGTACCAAGAGCAGGGAGTCAGAGTAAATAGATCTGACACGCAGAGTAGATTATAGTAGAAGCTACATTAAATGTATATCATAATAAAAGAGACCCAAAGGGCAGATCAGAGTTGAAGATACAATGAGAGTAGATGAGAGTAGAACATACACTGAGAGTAGATCAGAGAAGAACATACACTGACAGTAGATCAGAGTAGAACAGATACTGAGAGTAGATCAGAGTAGAACATACACTGAGAGTAGATCAGAGAAGAACATACACTGAGAGTAGATCGGAGAAGAACATACACTGACAGTAGATCAGAGAAGAACAGATACTGAGAGTAGATCGGAGAAGAACATACACTGAGAGTAGATCAGAGAAGAACATACACTGACAGTAGATCAGAGTAGAACAGATACTGAGAGTAGATCAGAGTAGAACATACACTGAGAGTAGATCAGAGAAGAACATACACTGAGAGTAGATCAGAGTAGAACATACACTGAGAGTAGATCAGAGAAGAACATATACTGAGAGTAGATCAGAGTAGAACAGATACTGAGAGTAGATCAGAGAAGAACATATACTGAGAGTAGATCAGAGTAGAACCGATACTGAGAGTAGATCGGAGAAGAACATACACTGAGAGTAGATCAGAGTAGAACAGATACTGAGATTAGATCAGAGTAGAACATACACTGAGAGTAGATCAGAGTAGAACATACACTGAGAGTAGATCGGAAAAGAACATATACTGAGAGTAGATCAGAGTAGAACAGATACTGAGAGTAGATCAGAGTAGAACATACACTGAGAGTAGATCAGAGTAGAACATACACTGAGAGTAGGTCGGAGAAGAACATATACTGAGAGTAGATCAGAGTAGAACAGATACTGAGAGTAGATCAGAGTTGAAGATACAATGAGAGTAGATCAGAGTAGAACATATACTGAGAGTAGATCAGAGTAGAACATATACTGAGAGTAGATCAGAGAAGAACATACACTGACAGTAGATCAAAGTAGAACATATACTGAGAGTAGATCAGAGTAGAACATATACTGTGAGTAGATCAGATTAGAACAGATACTGAGAGTAGATCAGAGTAGAACATATACTGACAGTAGATCAAAGTAGAACATATACTGAGAGTAGATCAGAGAAGAACATACACTGAGAGTAGAATAGAGAAGAACAGATACTGAGAGTAGATCAGAGTAGAACATACACTGAGAGTAGATCGGAGAAGAACATACACTGACAGTAGATCGGGGTAGAACAGATACTGAGAGTAGATCAGAGTAGAACAGATACTGAGAGTTGATCAGAGTAGAACAGATACTGAGAGTAGATCGGAGAAGAACATACACTGAGAGTAGATCAGAGAAGAACATATACTGAGAGTAGATCAGAGAAGAACAGATACTGAGAGTAGATCAGAGTAGAACAGATACTGAGAGTAGATCAGAGAAGACCATATACTGACAGTAGATCAAAGTAGAACATATACTGAGAGTAGATCAGAGAAGAACATACACTGAGAGTAGATCAGAGTAGAACATACACTGAGAGTAGATCAGAGTAGAACATACACTGAGAGTAGATCGGAGAAGAACATACACTGACAGTAGATCGGGGTAGAAAAGATACTGAGAGTAGATCAGAGTAGAACATACACTGAGAGTAGATCAGAGTAGAACAGATACTGAGAGTAGATCAGAGTAGAACAGATACTGAGAGTAGATCAGAGTAGAACAGATACTGAGAGTAGATCAGAGTAGAAGATACAATGAGAGTATATCAAAGTAGAACAGATACTGAGAGTAGATCAGAGTAGAACAGATACTGAGAGTAGATCAGAGTAGAACAGATACTGAGAGTAGATCAGAGTAGAAGATACAATGAGCGTAGATCAGAGAAGAACATACACTGACAGTAGATCGGGGTAGAACATATACTGAGAGTAGATCAGAGTAGAACATATACTGAGAGTAGATCAGAGTAGAACATACACTGAGAGTAGATCAGAGTAGAACAGATACTGAGAGTAGATCAGAGTAGAACAGATACTGAGAGTAGATCAGAGTAGAACAGATACTGAGAGTAGATCAGAGTAGAAGATACAATGAGAGTAGATCGGGGTAGAACAGATACTGAGAGTAGATCAGAGTAGAGCATACACTTAGAGTAGATCAGAGAAGAACATACACTGACAGTAGATCAAAGTAGAACATATACTGAGAGTAGATCAGAGTAGAACATACACTGAGAGTAGATCAGAGAAGAACATACACCGACAGTAGATCAAAGTAGAACATATACTGAGAGTAGATCAGAGTAGAACATACACTGAGAGTAGATCGGAGAAGAACATACACTGAGAGTAGATCAGAGTAGAACATACACTGAGAGTAGATCGGGGTAGAACAGATACTGAGAGTAGATCAAAGTAGAACAGATACTGAGAGTAGATCAGAGTAGAACATACACTGAGAGTAGATCAGAGTAGAACATATACTGAGAGTAGATCAGAGTAGAACATACACTGAGAGTAGATCGGAGAAGAACATACACTGAGAGTAGATCAGAGTAGAACATACACTGAGAGTAGATCAGAGTAGAACATACACTGACAGTAGATCGGGGTAGAACAGATACTGAGAGTAGATCAAAGTAGAACAGATACTGAGAGTAGATCAGAGTAGAACATACACTGAGAGTAGATCAGAGTAGAACATATACTGAGAGTAGATCAGAGTAGAACATATACTGAGAGTAGATCAGAGTAGAACATACACTGAGAGTAGATCGGAGAAGAACATACACTGAGAGTAGATCAGAGTAGAACATACACTGAGAGTAGATCAGAGTAGAACATACACTGAGAGTAGATCAGAGAAGAACATACACTAAGAGTAGATCAGAGTAGAACATACACTGAGAGTAGATCAGAGTAGAACATATACTGACAGTAGATCAGAGTAGAACATATACTGAGAGTAGATCAGAGTAGAACATACACTGACAGTAGATCGGGGTAGAACAGATACTGAGAGTAGATCAGAGTAGAACATACACTGACAGTAGATCAGAGTAGAACATATACTGAGAGTAGATCAGAGTAGAACATATACTGACAGTAGATCAGAGTAGAACATATACTGAGAGTAGATCAGAGTAGAACATATACTGACAGTAGATCAGAGTAGAACATATACTGAGAGTAGATCAGAGTAGAACATACACTGACAGTAGATCGGGGTAGAACAGATACTGAGAGTAGATCAGAGTAGAACATACACAGAAAGCAGACACATTTAGCAGATCAAATTATACCATACAGTAGACCAGGGTAAAACAGACACACGGGGTAGATCAGAGTAGAACATACACTAAGTGTAGATCGGATACACTAAGTGGAAATCGGAGTAGAACAGACACTCAGAGTTGAACGCAGAATCGGATACTTGGGTCCCCTTTCTCTCTCTTCCTCTCCCCTTTCTCTCTGTGTTTCGGTATCTCTCGGTCTCGTACTTTGTTGACCTGGTGGCAGGTAAATGTGTCACCTTTGATGTTGCACACTCTGTCGGGATAAACAAAGAGAACAGGGGCCGACAGAGACTAATGAACTGACGAAGAGAAGAGGGTTTCCAGACCAGCGCCTCGTAGCCGTGACTCGTGCCAGTAATCATTTCGCTCTACTCCACTGTGAGGGGGGAGCTCAGCAACCTGCCCAGTACTCCTAGTGGTAGATTGGGGAATCTCTTCATCGGACAAACTTATTGCTATACCCTTATCATCGCTCAATGCCTCGTCAACATTGAAGCTGTCGGACGGCAATAACCACTGACTTTGCTTTCCATTCAATTCACAACAGGCTCCGACCCTCTCTGTCTTGGTGTGTGTTTCAAGCGGGGCTGTTGTGGAACAATGTATCAATTGTTTCCAAATCTCGGCTCTCTATGTGTACCTGCTGCATGGGGACCTGTCCGATTGTTTGATACTTATTGCTATTTCATATCCACTATCTTACCCGGAGCAACTCCATCAATATACTTTAACACGGAATATTAGTACGAGGAAAATGGCAATAGAATTGTTTTTGTTTTTACATTACCGTTCATACACCACGGTGACGTATTGTTATTATTTGCTCGTACCAGGGACTCTTTCAACCGTGACGAGGAGGGCTCCCCAGGATATTCTTTGAGTTGCGGGTCCCTCTAATTAGACTCTACTGCTCATATGGACGACTTCGCCTGCAGCAGATATGGGTAATAAAACATGTCCATTAGAGACACCAGTTCACCGGATAAATGGGAAACTTTATGAATCATGATTTATTTTATTGTTGACCGCAATGAAAACTTTGAAAAGGCGAATCTTCATTATACTCACTAGCGGATCAACAGGACATCCACCATCCATGCTTTGGAGGGGGTCGCCCACGGGAACCCTTTTTTAAAACTGATTTTAAACATGATGGTTCCCGTGGGCGACCCCCTCCAACCCCTTAAAAGCCCTGGTTCCACTTATAACAATCCGGTATTTCCTCCCTGTCGGACTGCCAACCGCTGTCTATGTCCTGGTTGTCTCTTTTCCTTCCGGATGTGTCGCTTTTTGTGGTTACACCTTTTGCTTCATATGTCGATTATCATTATGTCTACACAAAGAACTTTAAATCCTATTCTGCACAGGACAATATATTTTTTAAGTTACACTTCTACATTCCTAATTAAAGGTTAAGCTGTGATAACCACATTTCGACAACAACAAAATGAAGCAACCAGTCAGTATTTTTGCAATAAAATATTGAATCAAAATATCTTTGACAATTCAGTAAATGTCATATGGTTCTCTTTTTATTTTCGTATTATATTGTAAAATGATAATATTTTTCAATGTTAATTTTTAAAATGTTTACAAACGAAATTTGTGCATGTTTGCTCCTGTGATCCCGTTCCAACGCTTGTATAAAATTCGTCAAAACTGTCGCTCAATCGTTGTAAAAGTTATTATAATCTTGTATTTTATAGGAGATTTGCCCTCCTGGAGGTTTGTATATATTGCTGGATTAACGACTATGCTGAAGTGACAAAAAAAATAAAAAAATAGTGAACGTTTGTTCAACAGTAACGTCTATAGCAACGTTAGAAGATACATTGATTATGTCCGCGGTAGATAGCAACAACATTCTTAATTAAAGGCAGGACTTTTTCAAACTGTCTACAACATAGGCGTTTATTTGAGGTAGGCATCTATTTCGTCGTTTGGAGCCAGGCGAGCACGGTAGAAAGCAGCGACTGTAGAATTAAAAGTAAGTTAATTAAGGCAGGTGATTATTGTTTCCAGAAAGGGGTCTATTCGAGGCAGGCTTCTATTTAAGGCAGGCGGCTATTTAAGGATATACGGTAAGTAAAATAAACAGTCCTAGGACAATAAAGAGTATATGCTGTACCCGTCAGTGCTGACCCATAACAATAACCCATAACATTGTCTGACAAGAAAATAAAGGAACGCGATATGTTGGGAATTTGAATTATAGACCACTTGTAGGGAGATACTCATTCATGGAAACTTGGATAGCAGTTATGTTAGCTTAAACTGGGTTTTCTGTAAGAGGTCAACGTTTAATGAGAGGGAAGGAGAGAGAGAGGGGTGTGAGATAGACAGAGACAAAGATCGGGATTTTATCAGTGGTTGATGACAAAATAAACGACACCTGCAAATGAAGCGAATACATGCAGTGATCTGATGAGATAGAGCGAGATGAAGCAAGGTAGACGACGAGTTCACTGGACTGAGTCCCAGCACAAAGCTTTTACTTTACGGGCCGTGTCCAGGTCTGACCCAAGTGGACCACGTGCTTTATTGCAAGGGCAGTGCAGTCAGGACAACTGGACAATGCATGTCGGCGACATCAAAGGCAGGGAGGCTAGGCTTGACTGATTATTATAGAGAGCGGTGTAATGTTGACTGGACCACTGTGTTCTATTTCCCTTCTACTTTACGAGCGTCCTGCCCTCATTGTGTACTGCGGTCAGCTCTACGGTTGACCTGGAGGACTGTCAGCACGCCTAGACAAATACCTTTTGAAGTTTATTTTAAAGGAGCAGAAACACATTTTTTTTGCAAATTTCCCATTTATAATGATAGTTTAAGTCATTAATATTTACTTTAGTCGGTCAAACATCTGATGACACAAACCAATTATCCGTAGTGGTAATAACGGTGTTGCGTATAAAGCAAAACTTACATGGCGGCCATTATATTGTGAACACATTTTATTATTTCGAAATGATCCTTATGGCTTTAGGGACCCGGCTGTTATTCACCTTCAGGTACGGTATGTATACATGTCCTAACATAACCCTGTATCACACGTGCAGAATATCTGAAAGTGCGAAATAGAAATCACTCTCGAAAGTATACAACTCAGCTTCATTCAAATTAATGGTCTTAGTTGACTGTTCAACACGTCCCATCTGACATTTGAATGGAGTATAGTCAACAGATTATATGATATCAACTCTTTTAGTGCCATTCTAGAAGCTGATGGGATGAAGAATGAAGGCCAACTTCTGAAAGTCACAGTAAAAGGGTCACAGGTAAAAACCTAACACATTATATTATATTCATAACATGTTAGTGTTGAGTGAATAAATCTTTGATAATTTTAGTTGTCTTTGCGTTGTATTTTCATTATTTGGTTATTATATACCCATTTGCTGTGTGAGTACATTTTTGTGTACATCCACTCTACAGTCTCCGTGTTATAAACACAAACAGGCTATATGGTATATAAAAACTTGACAAACTTTCTTGAATATGAACTGGTTTTGGTCAGTATTCATTCATTATAGAACGGAAACAATATCTTCTTTAAAAGGCATACATGAACATATAAACATTACATTTTTATAAACTTTGCATGTCTTATTACCCGGCCTGTAATCGAGACCCGGCGTCTATTCCAGACCCGGCGTGTATTTCTTTCAAACGGTCATACCCCAGGTGTCTATTCGAGACCCGGCTTCTATTGGAGGAAATACGCTATGTCGAAACATCGCCTATGCAGAATAAAGAAATATATCAATAAATATTGTCTCCATTCTTCAGACTATTCGCTTTAAAACGAAACGAGTTTTGAGATTGAATTAAGAAATTGTGACATGTTAAAATTTAAAAGTTGGATATTTGTGATATTTAGGTATTTACTTCAGTCTGATTAAAATCGACGGTTTTCCCGAGAAATAAAAATTACAAAATAGTGCATCTACCGGGATACGAACTCTACTATGATGTGATTGGTCAAATATTTGACTGGGCTCCGTCTCCGCTAAACTGGTTCGGAACACAAGCCTATACGGGATGTTCTCAGACCTTGTGGCGAGGAATCTACAGAACCAGTTCGTATCCCGTAGATGCATTATTTTAAGATAAGATAAGATAAGATAACACTTTATTACCCAAAAGGGAATTATTTGTACATCCAACAGTGCATGACATGATAATACATTATTACATTACATATATTTACAATGCAACACTTACAGTTTCAACAATTTAAATGTACCGATTTCATTAACATTCCCCACAATTTTTTTTCAGAATTGAAATACTACATGGTACAAAAGATTTCCTGGTTCGTTTTGACTTATGATAAGGCATATTAAAACGTTTTCCAGATGGCAAAAGTGAATGTTCTGAGTATAAAATGTGTGATGTATCCGAAATGATTTTCCGAGCATGTAATAAAATTTTCTCATTATTTATTGACATTGGATGGTCTAAAATGCTACCGACAATTTTTGAACTAATGTTCACAATTTTGATTAGTTTGTTCCTATTTTGAAGACTTAGAGAGCTATACCAACAGTGTATGCCAAAAGACCAGACGCTCTGGACAAAGCATGTGTAAAAACAACTTTCAATAATTTCATATCAACATCAAAAGATCTTAATTTCCTCATAAAATATAGTCTCTGTTGACATTTTTTGTATAGAGCTTCAGTATTACTATTCCAATTCAATTTATCGTCAATGATGGTACCTAGATACTTATATTCCGAGACAATTTCAACAGGAGTATCATTCATACTAACATATTCTAGGGGCTTATCTCTGGTTCTAAAATCAAATATCATGTCCTTTGCTTTCTTAACATTTATGTGAAGAAAATTTATCTGGCACCAATCTGTAAGATTAGAAATTTCTGATCGATATCCATCTTCATTAGAATTATTATTCAATAGAGCAAAGAGTGCCGCGTCGTCCCCGAACTTCACAATTGAACAGGGTAGATCTTGTGCCATACAGTCATTTGTATTTGTAATAAATAACAAAGGTGACAACACGCATCCCTGAGGAGCACCAGTGTTGATAGTAACAGTTGAAGACTGGCAATCATTGACACGAACAGACTGTGTCCTGATGGTCAGAAAATTACTTATCCATTTTATGATAGAGGGAATGACACTCAAGTTTGTGAGTTTACGGACAAGAAGGTGGGGCTGGATTGTATTAAACGCTGATGAGAAATCAACAAATAAGATTCGGGCATAATATTTTGGAGTTTCAAGATGATTATACACTTTATTCAACACAGTTAGAGTGGCATCTTCCACGCCACGCTTTGCACGATAGGCAAATTGTAATGGATCCAAAATATCATTCATTCTCTGTAATAAAACGGGAAGCAATAACCTCTCAAAACATTTCATGGCCACTGACGTGAGGGAAACAGGTCTATAATCATTTAGTTCTTTTGGTCTAGATCGTTTAGGAACTGGAATCATTGTGGAATCTTTCCATATCTTCGGTATTTTATTCATCGGAACAAGGTCGATTTTAATCAGACTGATATTTACTTTAATCCCTTTATTAAAAAATAAATCCGACAGTACTCTGGTAAATGCACTTACTTACTTACTTTATACTTGAACTACAAAATGAGTTTTAGTAGCTAAAATTTGATATTATTCAATGTCATACCGTATATTGCAGGCAGTTGAGAAACTAGTATTGAAGTAATTATCTCATGGCTGGTTATTGATCATACATTGCCACGTGAACAGGCGCCAGACCCTAAATATACACCTACGTTTATACATGTATATCTACCTACCTATGTAACATATAAAGTATGTGTTCAAAGGAAGGTAGATATGTATACGTAGGTGTATATTTAGGGTCTGGCGCCTGTGTCACGTCACTACTGTGAACTCGCCTATTACTTATGTAACCTTCTACTGGGGTCACATATATATATATATATATATATATATATATATATACATTGTAATTCGTTGCATATTTATATTTTCCATCAGTTTAATGAAACTACAATATGCATGGACATAAAAAAAAAGAGTTATAAATGGGAAACTTTTAAATTAGAATGATTAAAGTGAAAATCGTGTTTAGTTGACAGGTAATTCTCGGGAAATTCTTGTTTTGTTTCGAGAGTGCAGTTTGAAGTCTGAAGCTAAGTATGCACGTACGTGATGCACGTGATGCACGAGCTAGCTGTCCAGACGCATGCGCTTCTCAAGGCTACTCTTTCCAGACTCGTCAGCTCTTTTGTTAACACGGACCAATAAACACTGCACAACACCATCGCAGAAAATTGCTTTGATTCAAAATTAATCTGAAGCATTATTCTCCCCTCAGCGGTTCGTCCAACAGTTGGGTTGTATTGACGAGGTTAAAGTTCATCACGCGCCGAGTCCCACAATTAATGGTTTAATATTGGTGAAATTGGTTAAAAACACAGAAAGTGTCAGGTTTTCCTGATTTAACAATGAACACGTGACCGTTGCTTAAATACATGTCACCTCAACTCCCAGACATCAGAATGTCATCGTAACTTAAACACCTCAGCATGTCATTATCACTCCCAGACATCAGCATATCATGATAACTCATAGACATATGCATGTCATCACAACTTTCACACATCAGAGAATAATGTCAAGGTCACCAAAATCTAATCTAAGTCTACTAATTAGCCCTTTGTCTTATCTAGGAGAAAAAAAGTGTTAGATATGATGAGAATCCAATGAAAGGTTCTTGTAATAGCCCGCTGAACTAAAAATGCAAGTTCATATGCCGAAACATTCAAAGTTCAACTGTGACCTTGAGAATAATGTCAAGGTCACCACCACATTGGTAACTTCTCCATAAAATTGTTTCCAAGTCATATACATTTCAAGTTAGGCTTCGACACTCATTTCTGACAGGGTTCATATACTATCAAAAAATAACATTAAACCTCCTGAACTCAAATGAAGGAATTTAGCATTAGAATTTATGCTAAATCTCCGTAAGTCTCTGATAAAACAATTGTTTTTCAAGAACACAAAAGTTAATATTAAAATGAAACTTTAAACAATGACATAAGCATTGGTTTATCAAACTTACTCTGGTAACGGTAGTGTGATACATCTCAAATTGCAACTTCCTACCCAAGGCATGGCTCACAGCGGTCTCCATCACTGGTTAATTTAAAGGGGCAGTAGCACATTTTTGGCAAATTTTATTTTTTGAAATTTTCATTTTATAATGATAGTTTATGTCATTTATAGTTACTTTAGAGTGTACAACATCTTATTACACAAACCAATTATCCGTAGTGGTAATAACGGTGTTGCGTATAAAGCAAAACTTACATGGCGGCCATTATATTGTGAACACATTTTATTATTTCGAATGACAAAAACCATTCCCATGGCTTTACCGAACCTTGTACTCATTTTAAACTTGATTTTCCGAAGAGAGAAGGGTGTTTCTCTATTGGTGACATTATTTTTCAAATACATTTCATCAACTTATTTCACCGAAAAAACGTGCTACTGCCCCTTTAAGCTTTGCCACAGTTTCTTAATATGTTTGCGTTGCATATCAGAGGTCACTAAGCAGTTCAGATGCAGCACTCCGCTATATTAGCACAGAAAAGTAAAGGAAATGTGGCAAGGCTTAAATTAGCCAGTGGTGGAGACTGGTGTGTGTTAGCCTTGCTGGCTTTTATTTGGATACACCTGGTCTTAGGACAAGACTTGTATGAGAATTTAGTCTTCATTCTGGATGTTCCATTGTTATGTTCTGACATCTTATCACTGGTGAAGTCCATCATAAATACTGTTGTTTTAAACCAGATTCTGAAGACAATGCGCTTACAGTTTTGTTGTGACTGTTGGTACGGTCAGTGCTGGGGATAGGTACTTTACTTTGAGGGTGTGGAAGGGACAAGGGAAGTACAAGAATGTGTGCTATTAAAGGTGAGGTGAGGTGAGGTGAGTTGGGGTTTAACGCCGCTTTCAAGAGTATTTCACTTATATTGCGGCTGCAAGTATTATGGCAGGGAGAAAGCCCCCAACGCCATGTTGCTATGCTTTGCGGTGAAACCTGCGAGCAACGGCTTGAACTAGCGAACCATGTGTGGTACTACGCTGAAATTCAGTGTAGCATTGCACCCAAACCTTACTGCGTGTAGAACTGTTCTCTACTGCAGACAAAGTTGCCGTGCCCCTGGCGGGATTCGAACCCCGGACCTCTTGATCCGAAGACGAACGCGCTAACCACTGCACTATCCCGCCCCCGCTATTAAAGGTAGTGTTATCCCAAATGTAACCATGTTATATTTGTTCACTATCTAAATAGCATGTATTTCTAATTGTTGTGACAAGTTATAGCGCAACTTCATTTTCTCAGTGCAGCTGAGAGTTGGAAAGGGCTGTCTTCAATATTAACGTTGAGTTATCAAGAGGAGGGACACAGGGCAGTGGGTTGCAGAATTTCTGTTGATGGCAGTTTCTTCACTTTTACGAAATACAAATATCATTAGGACCTCTCCTAGAAAAAATTACCTTCCCTCCTTCTGATCGTCTTCCTGAAGTCTGGAGTGTCCACATCACTTGGCCGCTATTTTCTCTCGCAATCTCTTAATGTTTAGTTAATTCTAACTGGAAATAATCTCATAACCTTTACTGGGCATTCCCATGAAACTCTTTTTATTTTTCAAGTTAGCATAGTGTCATTACCAGCATTTGCTACATATTTTAAATGCCTAATGTCTACACAAAGCATAAAGCTGAACCAAGGACGCAGCACTGTACTGTCCTGCTGAACATCCTGTAGCATAACTTGTATATTTTACGGGTGCTTCAGTAGAAATATTTATGACCTTTAAATGAAGCAGTGTTCAGGTGGGGTGAATTGGAGTTTAACTCTGCTTTCTAGAGTGTTTCTCTTATGCCCCTATTTCACTACGACCCGAATTGCCACGAATCGCCACGAATTGGAAAATTTGCACTTTCGTGAACATTCGTAGATAATTCGTAATTGATTCGTGATATTCGTAAATGATTCCTAGTTGATTCGGCAACATTCTTGTAATTCCTGGCATTCGTGGAAAAAATTTTGTTTGTCAAAAGATTTTCATGAATCATCTACGAATTTCAGATTCGTAGTTGCTTCGTAAACTGTTCGTATTTAATTCGGGACGTTCGTAACAACTTCGTAAACAATTCTTAGAAATTCGTGGTTGATAATTTTGACGTTCGCATCCCGAATTAACCCCGAAGCATTTACGAACTATCGTAAACTATTCGTACTTGATTCGTGATATTGTATCTTATTCGTGGAAATTCGTAGTACATTCGTGACTGTGTCTTAATCATTTCGTACAATTCATAGACAATTCGTAAAGAATTCGTACATGTTTCGTAGGTTTTTAGCATGAAAAGCTACGAATGTTCGTAAACATTTCGTACAAGTGTAAATGCTGTTCACGAATTTTGCCGAATGCTCATGAATATTCACGAATTTATGCAGCCGCCTATTCGTGGTGATTCGTGGCAATTCGGGTCGTAGTGAAATAGGGGCATTATAGTATCACGTCTGGTAGTATTATTGTGGGGAGAAAGCCTGCAACACCATTGTAGCTATGCAATGCAGTGAAACCTGCTAGCATCAGCCTGAACTAGTACCCATGGTTGATATTTCGCTCAATTTCATTGTATCGAAACCTTACTGCATGTTGACAACTCTCTACCGCAGAAGTTGCCGAGCCCCTGGGGGGATTAAAACCCTGGAATTTTTCATCCAAAGCCAAATGTGCTGACCACTGTGCTATCCCGTCCCCGGGAGTTGAGGTTGAGGAAACTCAGTCATGACACATGACCAATCATGAACATAATAGTTCCTTTGGGAATTATAGACATACTTTAAGGTGATCATAAAGCAATACTCTGCCTGATGTCACTGTTCTCTGACGTTTCAGTTTTGTGCATTTGAAATTAAATATTTCATGAAATTATCCATAGACGCCCGTTAACTCGATTTTGACAAATGATGCGTAAGTCAATCAACTGTGAATCTGAATTTGCGTTTCTAATGGCTTTGAGTGTATAATAGTTCCTTTGGAAATTATAGACATACCTTCAAGGTACCATATATTACTATGTATAAGACGACTTTTTTATACCAGAAAATAGGGGGTCAAAGAAGGGGGTCGTCTTATACACAAGGGCTATGTTTCAGAAGAAAAAATATTGAAGCTCGATTGACGTAAACCGGAAACAGCAATACAGAACATCGATGTCAACTCATGGACATTGCTTACAAACAGGAAATAGATACTTTTATGATTATTATGTATTATTGTTGGTTTTATTACTTTATGGAGTTAATACATCATAAATCATAAAGCAATACTCTGGTCAAGAGTTGTCCGCTGATGAAGTATGGAGGAAGGAAAACAAACACAAGATTATGAGAAAATATGAGTTTATTATTGAGTCATGCGAGAACTCTACACAAGCTTATGATTGAGAGACATGCTCCTCCTCCTCCTATGAGACTATTATATAAAGGCATAAAGTAGCGGAGGAATGAATACATACAATATATCACAGACCATGCGAGTGAGTGAGTGAGTTAGTGGATGGATGGATGGATACGACGGATTGACTGAAAACATTGTGACTGAGCCCTGTAGGACCAAACAAAGGCAAGATTATCTACTGACCCCACCTTCTACATGTTGGTCCTCAACAACATCTCGACATCTAAGGCTTAACACTAGCAGCTCAAGAACAAGCTATAACCATATTTCAATGTTAACTCAAGTTTCATTAAAATAACAAACATAGTAAAGAATATCAAATCTAATTTAAGTTAAAATAGGACATATTTATCTATAAAATTGCAATTTGGCTTTGTTTGGCCATTTGGCACATAATACTTTGACCAAAGTTCAAACTTCTATTTATTTACACATTCAAAGTGTGGTTTCCTTGGTGATACTAGTTATAACACAAGAGCTATAAAATTGATTACACGTTGTAAATAAATTAAGATACACATGTACATATTAAAAGTTGGTTAAACTTCAACAACCAAGTGACTAAACCAGTCGGCTAGAACCAGTGTGTATAATGTAGCAACGCAATACAATTACATCACGATGCTCTCAGGTAAAACATAGTAACCTAAAGGAAAGTGATTTGTAGAAGGTATCCTTTGGAATAAAACATGTCCAACCGTGTTTAAGGATAGTCGAATGACAAGCCTGTATGTAGATATGGCAACAATTGCATGATAAAGCTTCTCAATGAATCCTGTGATTTCAGAGTGAACATCCATGCTATATTGTGAGTACAGAGTGAACAACCACGCTGTATTGTGCGATGAGAGAAAACTGTGCCCGGCCACCAGAACCCACACGTCCCTTCACAACATGAATATATTCGAGCTTGGTTTCCAGAGGCTGGAGGCTATTTCTACATTCTAGGTTAATCATTTGTTCCGTGTCTATTGACAAAACAGTCACTCAATGACACAACCATTGTTCCCACTCTGTGACTGATTTTGTAAAGCATACGGCATTTGTAGCATGAGTGATGCAGCTTCATGATGACAGTTCCATGTAACAAGTTCCCCAGCGGCTAGGAGCAGCTGTATGTAGCATGAGTGATGCAGCTTCATGATGACAGTTCCATGTATACAGGTCTCCCAGCAGCTAGGAGCAGCTGTGTGTAGCATGAGTGATGCAGCTTCATGATGACAGTTCCATGTATACAGGTCTCCCAGCGGCTAGGAGCAGCTGTGTGTAGCATGAGTGATGCAGCTTCATGATGACAGTTCCATGTATACAGGTCTCCCAGCGGCTAGGAGCAGCTGTATGTAGCATGAGTGATGCAGCTTCATGAATACACCCATGTATACAAGATCCCAGCGGCTAGGAGCAGCTGTATGTAGCATGAGTGATGCAGCTTCATGATGACAGTTCCATGTATACAGGTCTCCCAGCAGCTAGGAGCAGCTGTGTGTAGCATGAGTGATGCAGCTTCATGATGACAGTTCCATGTATACAGGTCTCCCAGCGGCTAGGAGCAGCTGTATGTAGCATGAGTGATGCAGCTTCATGAATACACCCATGTATACAAGATCCCAGCGGCTAGGAGCAGCTGTATGTAGCATGAGTGATGCAGCTTCATGATGACAGTTCCATGTATACAGGTCTCCCAGCAGCTAGGAGCAGCTGTGTGTAGCATGAGTGATGCAGCTTCATGATGACAGTTCCATGTATACAGGTCTCCCAGCGGCTAGGAGCAGCTGTATGTAGCATGAGTGATGCAGCTTCATGAATACACCCATGTATACAAGATCCCAGCGGCTAGGAGCAGCTGTATGTAGCATGAGTGATGCAGCTTCATGATGACAGTTCCATGTATACAGGTCTCCCAGCAGCTAGGAGCAGCTGTGTGTAGCATGAGTGATGCAGCTTCATGATGACAGTTCCATGTATACAGGTCTCCCAGCGGCTAGGAGCAGCTGTATGTAGCATGAGTGATGCAGCTTCATGAATACACCCATGTATACAAGATCCCAGCGGCTAGGAGCAGCTGTATGTAGCATGAGTGATGCAGCTTCATGATGACAGTTCCATGTATACAGGTCTCCCAGCAGCTAGGAGCAGCTGTATGTAGCATGAGTGATGCAGCTTCATGATGACAGTTCCATGTATACAGGTCTCCCAGCAGCTAGGAGCAGCTGTATGTAGCATGAGTGATGCAGCTTCATGATGACAGTTCCATGTATACAGGTCTCCCAGCGGCTAGGAGCAGCTGTATGTAGCATGAGTGATGCAGCTTCATGATGACAGTTCCATGTATACAGGTCTCCCAGCAGCTAGGAGCAGCTGTATGTAGCATGAGTGATGCAGCTTCATGAATACACCCATGTATACAAGTTCCACAGCAGCTAGGAGCAGCTACATCATCAGAACTCTTGTGACCAGACTCTTAGTCTTGTCTCGTCTCGTCTGGTAACTCTATCCTCTGGGAGTGCTGCTTCTCGGATACTGATGATGATCAGGAACGCATGTTTGAACACGTTGATAAGAAAAAGCTTCTTGGATATTGATGGTTGGAAGATGTTCCAGCAATGAGTAGTGCTTGATCGGGTCCTGCTATCTCCACATGCTTGATCTTGTAGAACTTACACCTACAACACAGATGGTTCAGAACATAACTAACAAATTGTGCAAGTTAATCAATTTAATTAGCATGATTATTTGTCACAATTGTAAATTTTTATGTGCTGTGTTAGGAAATTTTTTTTTTCATAGATTACAAAACATTGAGAGAAATAAGACACAATGTATGAATTGTGCATATGAAGATTAAAAAAATTATCAATTCTTCCAATGAATTTTACATGTTTACAAATAATTACTAGAGCTTTATATATAAAACAAGACAGCAGTAAAAGATGGTTGTATGATAAGTTAGAACTGTAACCCTGTCTGGAAGTGAGTGTGTGCCTGGATGTTAGTGTGTACGTACCAGTATCATATGTGCCAAGTCTCGTCTGGAGGTTCTCCAGGCGGTGCAGAAAGTCGTCTGTGGACTCGTCGGCGTGTGCCACTCTGTGTAGACTCAGAGTCCGACCCGGGGACATCATGGCAACACTGCCGCTCTCTTGCAGCACTCGTCTGTAACATCAGGAAACAATTGTGCATACATTCATATTATCATCCGTAAACACATGCCCAGCACTCGTCTCTAACATCAGTAAACAATTCTCAATACATTCATTTTATCATCATCAATGAACACATGCCATCAAGAATATCTTTCGAAAGACTACACAAGACAATCTAGAAGGACAATCTCACCTCCTAGCACTTGAAGTGAGAGCCCTGTCCTGGACCCGGGGGCTAGCACTGGGGTCCTTGGTGGGCGGGGTAGTGAACTGCCTGGGTCGTGCACGGACAGTCGCACTGCTTGAGATCGGGTATGGGTTGGCAAGGTCTCCATTCAGCACAAGCAGAGGCTCCGAGACGGTTGACAGAGGCACGTCCGGCACACGGGACATGGAGGGGAAGTGTCGTGGAGACTGCGCTGGCTGCGGGGAGCTGTATGCCGATGTGGAGGGCATGTAGCCTGCAATATAACATGAACAGAGGCATGTAAAGATAGCTTTTCTTAGTGGGAATTAAAATACAAATTACAGAAATAAAAGCACCAATTAATTGTAATCAAATAGGAACCCTGATATTTGTTCAAACTAACTCTTAGATAAAACTTTAGTGCCAGGTTTTAATCTCTTACCTAAACTAACGTTAACACGTCCACTGACGACGGGGGAGCCCACTCGGATTGCACGACGCCACTTTCTCACCATGTACCTCATTCTGAAATAAATGTCAGCTCACATAAGAAAAGAATATATTCTTCCTTTACTGAATATGTTGAAAGTTTCAGTATACTGAGAGAAAACAGTCTGGTGATGCAGAGAATGCAGTAATATGATAATAATATTAATAAAGCTCCATTTTCAAACAGTCTGTATGCTCTATGCACACAACTTGAAGTAGTGTTGGACCAGGTGAGTCTTCACTCTTGACTTGAAGGAGTATACAGTGCACTAAAGCCTTGGCTGTATTCAGAGTACTGTTGACTATGTTCAGACATACCTGCTTATGGCTATGACGACTCTGGCTGCTGATCGGAAGAGACTGAAGTATCGGGTGTGTCGGCGGCGACGTTGCACATCGATGTCCGAGGGGTATCCACCCATCTGTGCAATAAGCATGAGAGTTTCCTGTTCACAGTCCTGGTAGCCCCCGAGTAGCAGCAGCAGGTAGCGCTTCTGGTACACCAATGCTTTGCGGAAACTCTCCGCTCGCAGGAACTTCCCGTACAGCCGCTGCATCTGCACCATACATGATTGCATCAGTATTGTCATAATGCACACTTATCATTTATTTTATTTAATTTGTGTCAAATATCATATTTTCAATAAATGTCCTTTGCTTACCTTCTCTCGATCAGCCTCTGTGAGGTAGCCCTCGGAGTTGACCTGGCTGCGAAGGAGTCGCACCTCCGCTTGCAGTCTCTCGACCTCATACTGAGCGGTGTCCAGCGTCATCTGCAGGGAGAGACGCTCACCTGCCCAGGCCATGCGATCCTGCATATATCTGTCCTCCTCACCTTCATCCTGCTCTGCACTCACAACCCCCACCTGCAGGCACACAGGTAGGAACATAGACATTCACTCTTTTCATCATCTATCAGGTAAGGTTGACTAAAACATGAAATAATAGGCTAACAGACAGACAAACTGGGCTATATCACCTACAAAGTGGGAGGTGTGTACAGAATAAATTGTAAGCATGAAAATCAATGAAATAGATTTAAGAGCATGTCTTTACTACAAAATATTTTTCTTAATTCTAATCACATTCTAGTGGAAGTGAAATCATGATGTAGCTGAAGAAGGTAACTCTTATCTGCACTGTTTCATTGAATTAAAACAGACAAAACATGACCATTTTGGAGAAAAAACATCATTGGCCTCTACAGTGGCCAGAGTTAAAAACAGTTTAAAGCATGTTAGAAAGGCAAAATATTATTTTTACCCTGGAAAGAAGGTTTAAGAGTAGACATCCTGTCGTGCTCATATTTGTGGGGGATCAAGACCAAATAAACAAAGGTTAGTCTCCACTTAACACGTTATTCTAAAATGGAGCTTCTACTGGTTTCCAAGAAGAAGTTATTTAAAGGTTTAGGGGAAATGTCTGCCACACTCATATTTGTGGGGAGATTGAGAATCAAATCATTTCCTGTTCCTGCAAACAGCCCCCACTAGAAGTAAACAGACAAGTTAGTAAATCCAGCAACAACTCCTCATCCTCTGCACTCACACCCCCAAGTCGAGAGTATACCTTGCATCAACTTGAAACTGACTGTCGTGCTACTACCACTTAGATGGCTCCTACATCTCCATACATCTAGCAACAACTTATCTATGTGCTGTAAGCACAGGTAAGTGCACCCAGGTTGCTCTCCTACCTGTCTGGTGTGTGTGTGAGAGCGGTACTTGTTGAGCTCCTCCTCCAGGGAGTCCACCGTGGCCCGGAGGTCCTGCTTCTCTTCACACACACGCTCCAGGAAGGCAGTCAGCTCATTGTTGTGCTTTATGATCCGCTCATTAGCCAGCTGGCCTGCAGAGGAACTTCCGTGTACCTGCCATTCAAACAAAATAGATTTAAAACTTTTGTATGGTTTCAGCACTTAGGTATGTTTGTAAACTTTGTTCAGATCTTCGTGACCTGATTTACAGAGTTGTGATATGAGTTACCTGGTGGCTGTTGTGACTGGCCTGCTTCATGTCGAGCAGTACAGCCCTGAGGTCGGACACACAGTCGGCTCCTCCCTGCTCTACCGGGAGTCTGCTCCTCTCCTCCTGCATACGTAGAGCGAGGAGTTCCAGGGACTGGATATAGCTGTCCAGACTGTCAGTCCGAACCTGTCCGCTGTGATCACTCGGTCCAGTCTCCACAGGTGCAGATGTCTGTCAATGTTAAAAACATCATTATGGAGAATTAGAATGTCAGCATCGTTTTAAGCACGGATTATAGTTTTACCACAGACTGCAGAAGATGTATAAATATACTGGACAAAAATAATTTAAATAATGGTATGTGTTAACCGACTCATTAATGAACTATTGATTATAAAAATTAAAATAGCTACTTATCTTGTCCAGTATATAATCAATATATAAATATTAGACATATGAAAGAGTATCATGTTGCTGATGGAAAGAGTCCACTCACCCTGACTCTGGCCTGGGACTTGAGTTGACTGGCCGTGTTGAGTCTGAACGCCTCCAGTTCGTGTCTGACCTGCATCTCCCGGTTCTGGGCAGTGTCCAGCTGCAGCTGTGAGTCCTGCAGCTTGTCTCGCAGCCGGTCCTGCTCCAGCTCCAGCTCGTGCTTCATAAGGATCAGTATACAGGGTTAGACAGGCATCAAAACAGTGAAGGATCAAACAATGTTAAATTACATATAAATATGCTCTGGTTGATTAATTCCTTTTATGTTAATACTCACCACTTTGATGTTGAGTTGGTCTCGGTCACGCTCCATCTCCCGGATAGTTTTGCGTGCTGCCCCCTGGTGAGAGTCGGAGCGCTTCAGGTTTTCATTCTCTCTCTGTTTGAGGATCTTGACCTCATCATGCAGCTGCTCCATCTGGTTCTGGTACGTCTTCACCGTCTCCCGCTCCATCTCAAGCTGCCGCTTCAGGTCTCCACTCTCAGTCTGTTTCATTCAAGTGAATACTTCATCAATAACAAGCTCAAAAACGTTGCATATTCAAACAACTGACGCACTGATCCAAGCAGTAAAGGTCAATGTCAGTTCAATTTAAGGATAACAAGAAAGAAGACCAACATGAGATCCTTGATATGACACAACTGTGAACACCTGTCTGCACCTACCTGTATTTCTTGACTCTCTCGCTTCAGCTGGCGACACACGGTCCGCTCGTGCTCCAGGGTCTGCCGCATATGCTCACGCTCCGTGTCGAGCATCTCACTGACGCTGTTCAGTTTGTGTCTCTCCCTTGCGAGGGCACGCTGCAGCTCCTCCATCTGGGTCTGCTCCGACCTGAGGCGTGCCTCCAGATCCTCAACTGCGCCCCGGCTCTGGTTGGTTGACTCCTGGTGCTGCCTCTGCTCCTGCTCCAGCGAGCTCCGCAGTTGGGACACAGTTTCACGCTCCTCATCTAGCTTCCTACACACACAGAAACCAAACATATGTAATGGGTACAATCATAGAGCAACAAGGACCATGCTTAAACATGCAAGGTATATTAGATTAATTTGATTGAAAAGATTTTAAATCATCAAGTAACCAGGTGGCTTAGTTAATTACAAATGAGTTAAACTTCATTCAGCTAGGACAATCAGTTACAAGGGTGTGTGACTGACCTGGTGAGCTCCTCCAGCTTGGTGCGCTCTGCCTGGAGGGAGAGTTTGAGCTGAGTAAGGAGAGCGTCTGCATCAGACTGGATCAGCTTGGAACGGCGCCGTTCCTCCTCCAGATCTTCACGAGCACCCTGACGTGCCCCACGCTCCTGCTCCACTTGCCGTGACACCTCGAGCCGCTTCTCTCTCTCTCGCTCCAACTCCACTCGCAGTTGCTGATGTATACAATAGATCACAGTAAAATATAACTCTGCTTCATCAGAAGTATATGTATTTGATGCAGTCCCTGATCGTCTAAATGTATAATACAGAACATGATATTTTTTTAAAGAGACCAAGGCAACAGACCAGTGATGCTCACCTCGACGAATTTGCTTTCTTTCTCCAGGTAATCCTTGTTGTGCGAGCGTAGGTCGAGGACCTGAGTGTCGAGAAGGGCGCACTTGCGTCTCTCCACTTCCAGCAGGTCCCCCAGTCTACTGTTCTTACTCCTCTCCTCCTCCAGTGCATCCCTGCAGCAACCAACACATGCATGAACACACCACAACACATCACAACACGACACATCACACATGGAGATTGGGTACACCACACCACACCACAACACGTGGAAAAATGGGTACATCATACTCTTCATGTACTCATACTTCATGCTTCATGTCAGAAAGGCAGATATCCAAAACACATGTCAAGCATTTGTGATTCTTGTTTTGTTAAAGATGTTAAAGCATCTATCTCTTACCGTATTTAATTAAAGGTCACTTAAAGTGACATTTTCACTACACACGATTACTCAAGTTATAACTTCCCACATAAGATCACAACTGTGACGAGAGAATGGTAAAGTGACATTTGACCTCCTTATTATTTCAAATTTAACACAGCTCCACAGATATTGCTTTAAAACACACCAAACTTTTTCACACACATGCATGTATACTCACACACACATACATACACATACATAACATTTTAAGTTATCAAAATAGCCTTTAAATAGCCTTTTACAAACTCAAAGCACAATATATTGGGTATAAGCACTATTTTACAGATAGTGCAGCAAGATAAGGATCATTTGTAAATGTAACCAAACATAACAAGAGGCTCACTGATATACCCCCTTTACACATTGGTCAAAGAAGCTTCAATTTGACTAAAAGCACATCAATGAGTATTGAATAAGATGACACATTCACCATTATATATTCCCCAAATACTTTGTTGTGGGGTACAATTAACATTCATGATGAAGTAATGATAAAAACCAAAGTGCCCATCATCTCAATGAAAACTTTGAATATAATTTTGTCTTCAAAAGTCATAACTAGATCATTCTGATTATGGAGACAAAATACAGTATACCATAAAATATCAACAATTTATGAATATGAAAAGTCTGACAAAAACTGTCACAGACACGGCTCCAAGATTAAAATTTAAATATTTGCATATTGTTTGCTAAGTTTTGATGTCACATGATAAATTCCTTTAAAGGCAAAACCAAACCTACTGATGAAATTGAATGTTTCTATGAAATAACAAGAGTCTCATGTTCAAGAAACAGGACGTACAAACCTACGTACAGACAGACAGAGAGCTCTATATATTTCCACTCTGTTGTGAGTGGAGATATAATTAAATCGATAACCATGCTGACAAAAATATTAGTTAAAAACAAAACTGAACTGTTGCTGATTTATTATCACCTAAAGATGCATGCATGTAAATGTGGATATGGAGTGAAACTTGGAAAACAAGTGAATTATTGCTTTGTTTAACTAGGCATGCATATCTTATGACTGCTTTCAATACTTAACATCACATATTAGTAGTCAACAATTGAATCACATATCTGAACGTACAGACAACACTGTCAGGTTCAAACTGTCAAGTCAAACAAGGAGTAGAGCATGCTGGGAGTCAAGGGAGATAACTTACACCACAACGCTCCACAGCTCCCTGCAGACACAAGAGCACTACTTACAAATAACTGACAGATGTATCAAAGTCAACATTTGAGACACAATGTTAGTTAAGCTGGAATAAGTTACGAGTTGAGAAGAGAACTCACGTCACAGACTTGTATCTGTTGTGTTCTCGCTCCAGTGCATCCCTGGCCTTTGATAGCTGTATCTGCAGAGTGGAGAGTTGTGTGTGGCTCTCCAGTTGGGCGTTCTTCTCCCGAGACAGGTCCGCAGAGATGTCGCGGGCCCGGGTGCGCTCCAGATCGAGACTTGTCTTGAGGTCCTCTTGGATGACTCGCTCCTGCTGCAGCTTGTACTCCAACACTTGGACTGCAGCACAACACAAGCTCACTCACACTACATGCTTATACGTTCTTAAAAGAAGGGTTCTATCGGGGTATTTTTTGTGGAAACGAAATTCGAGAGAATATTCTCCTTTACATATATATGCCATTAATACATTAATAAAACACAGTAAGGTTGAAAGATATTAATGAAAGTAATATTTGATGACTTTATATTTCACAACTTGATAGCCATTCATCGGTGCTGCGATTGGGGGAAATTTAGCTATAGAATAGCAGCATATTGTTTATTAGTTTTATGATACGTTATATGTTACTACCGGTATGTGAATATTCTATCAGTGTAGATCTTTTATTATTAAAAAGTTATAAAAAAAATTTAAAATATAGAGTGTTTTCAGTTTACGCAATGAAAAAAAACCAAGATGGCGGATACTGCCAATATATTGGTGATAGATTTTGGCCTTTAAGTGTATATGTGATAGTCTGGTCCAAAATAAGACCATATGTATCAAATTAACATTAAGATTTTTCATAACCTTAGCAGATATAAACAAAATATGACATCATAGTTGATGTCCTGAAATTTTCCACATCTAGATCTTTTGTCAGACATTAGACAGTTAGTAAATGCTACTAAATGGGGTGTTAATTAGGGATTTGTACAGTGACAGATGATATAATCCAAGGCTAACACTGGTGTGAGATGAGCTGGAACAAGCAGATGTCCAGCAGATGGGGATACTCACTCTGTCTCTGCTGCTGGCGCTGCTGTTTAGCGCTCTGGTCCTCCATACTAGAGATACGCTCCATGTACGTCTGCTGGCTCTCCTCTGTTTGCTGTCGACTCGAGCTCGCTTTCTTCCTCAGTGCCGTCATCTCCGTCAGCAGTGACTTGCGATCTGCGCTCTGCAACTCGTCCACCGCAGTACGGTGCAGCGACTCCTGTAGACACGATTCACACCTTACTTAGCATGATTAAGAGAGTTTGCACACTTCACTTCATTGCAATAAAACGTTTTAGTCAAGGTTGTATTTAGATGTGCTGTCTAACCTTAGGTATTGTTCACTAATTATATGTTATGAATTAATTACAAATGAATACTTTGTGTGGGTCTAATTACTGGTAAGGGCATTTTAGTTGATAAAAATATCTTCTAAGTTCTAAGTGACTGAAGTTTTCTTTTAAAGTTCAATTTCACTGCCTCAAGTTTTATGAGGCAAAGACAAAGCCAGACAATACCATGTGGTCTATGACTGAGTACTACCTGGTCTGAGATTCTTTGCTGCAGACTGACAGCTATGTTGTCTGAACCCGGGGACGCCACTACGTAGGAGCGCAGTTCCGCCAGCAGGGCCTCACGCTCACGGTCGAAAACATCACACACTGCACACACCAGCTCGGCTCTCCAGTCCTCACTCTCTTCCGCCTGTACACAAAACATCACAAACTTCATACTTTGGTTCTCACTTTTCACCTTATTTATAAATGTTCCACATGATAATTTTTGTTTGATCATCTAACTTAACAGTGTGTCAAATGTTTGTGGCAGTGGCCAAGTGAACGAGGCGATAGAGAAGCATCTCCTACCAGGTCCGCTGTGCCAGTCCTGTGGACCCGAGTCAGGAGGTCCTTGAGGGAGTTGATGGTGGAGAGCAGCGTCTCTCGTTCCCGCTCCCACGCCTGTCTCAGTGCCTCCAAGTCCCGCTCACTCTGCACATGCTCTTGAGTCATGTGCCGCTGTAGGAACTGCAGCTCTGACAGTGAGAGCACATGTACTCCCTTCTTGTGCACTCGGCCCAGCAGGGTCTACAGACAACAGAGTTTGAATATTAGTCTACTGAACAATATCTTCAACTGTCCACACTGGTGTGGATTGCACTTGATGTCTTTAGAACAACTTAATTGGAATATATCATCGATGATATCTGTACTTTTCTTGATAAATGCCATGTTCATCTCATCAAATGAGGTAGATACATAGATATTTCCCAAATAATGAGTGAAACAACAGCTCAACTAATCAAATAAAGTATACTCAATTGGTTAATAAAACAATGTAACAATGTCACTTGGTTAATGATTACAGTATTTGCAACAGTATGACTTTAGCAACAGAATAGGCATCCTGTCTGAGGGTATAATGTACGCTACCGCAACTTTCATACACTAGGTGCAAAAGCAGCTCATAACTTCGAAGTTTTGAGCGGCCTTTGCATCCAGGGTATGAAAGTTGCGATAGCGTACGTTATACCCTCAGACAGGATGCATAATAGAAAGCGACACATTATATTATTCTGAGATGGAGCAAGTATGTCACCTGGAGCTTGTGAGTGACGAGGCTGGGAGGTGCGGTCTCCACACTGGAAGTGTCTGGTGTGCTTGCTGTGTCCGAGTCCTCTCCCCCTTCACCTGGGGGACGCTGCAGGTGCTCGATCAGGCGGTTATCCATCTGCTGGGTCGTCTGGATATCCTGGATCAGAGCATTCCTCAGGTCTGTCACGGACCCGTCATCTCTCACTGCAAAATAACAATAGATAGAGACAACAGTTATTCCCTTAGATATTACTTTAAAGCAGTTATTTTACCACTACATTTGACTGAACATGAAAGTAAAGAAGCTCGCTGGTACTGACCATCCTCCCTGAGCATGTTGAGCTGCTGTCGGTGCTCCAGAATGAGAGAGTTCATCTGCTGCTTGTGCTGCTTCTCCAGCTCCTGTCTCTGTTCACCCAGCGCAGTCTGCATCTTGTCTGCTTGCTGTCGGCGTACAGTCTTCATCTCGTCCTCGTGCCTCAGCTGCAGAGTAGTCAGCTGGGACTCGGCGTCAATCTTCAGCCGCTCCTGTACGTCCCGGATATGGTTCTTGTGCTCCTCGGACAACTCCTGCCTCAACTCCATCACCTTCTACAACACAATCAATCAATCAATCACAATTTATTTGTATAGCGCCTGTCTTCCAGATTAAAAATGACTGCTCAGGGGCGCTTGTTGAAGTGGGTGGAGAAAAGAGTCTTTTGACAGTTTCTGATCCCAAGTGGAAGAGTATTCCAAAGGAGCAAAGCTCAGAGCCATCTTTGGGAACAGTGACAGAAGAGAATGGTTATTGAAAGTAAATATTTAGTTATTTACCTTAACAAAGTCCCTCGATGACATTGATGCTGAAGTTCTATACAACTCCAGTTCTTCCCTTAGTTGATGCACCTCTCGGAGATTCCTTGCCTCGTCTCCTAGTCTCACTGGTGATTGGTCGTCCTCTGTCGCACTGCCCTCTGGTGTGCGATCCAGATAGTCACCACTGTGGTGTATTTCTGCCAGGGCCGATTTGGCCTTTCTGAGTTCCAGCTTGAGCTGCCTGATTTGTTGCTCGCTCTCTGGGGGGGTGGCCTCCCTGGCCGAGTGAGAGCTGGGAGGTGAAGCTGTACTCGTCTGAAACTGGCGCAGCTGAATGTCTCTCAGCAGTACGGTCTCGGTCAGCTCGTCAATCTCGGTCTGTAGCAGCTGGATGTTGCGTTCTCGTTCCTGCAGGTCCTGTTGTAGACTGGCCACGATGGTGCCCGCATCCCCCTCCCCACGCTCCTGGTTTAGCCACTGTTCCAGTTGTTTACGTACAACCAACAATTCCTGGTTCTTTGCTGTCAGTTCCTGCTTCTGTTGCCGTGCCAGACTCTCGACTTCATGCACCCGGGATCTAGTGAGAGGAAACATCATATCATACAATTAACATTTTAAAATCTAGAAGAAAAAAAAATTCAAATTCAAACAAGCTTTCCAAATGTAATGAGCAAAGTAGCAACATTTTAAAATCAGAAAACATATTGAAGAAATGTTTTTCTCCTTTCATGGTATAACCTAATGAATGACAGTTTATTCTGTGTACAGATCATTGATAGTCCACATTATCAAGATACATATTGTATTATATCCCATAATGGTTTTGTATCCCAATATATTTTTTCCATCAATATGCAAACCTACTGTTGGGTATTATTCATAGATAGCCAAGGTGATATTTATAACTGGTTCCATAATTTTGTTACCAAATATACGTGAACAACTATTTTTAGCAGATTCAAGAAACAAACTGAGAAAAGAGAAAATATCAATATTCTAATGGAGTCGTAGGATGGTTGAATGTACACAAGAATGCATGAATGGGAACCCAGTCCCATGGTTACAACTTGTTAGCTGAGAAACTCAAAGACATACTTGAAGAGAGTGGTCTCCCTTCTCCAGTTGTTGAGTGCCGGCTCCGACTCGGAGCGGATCATGAGCTGGTTCTCGCTGTCTCCCAGTTCCAGGGGTAGGGAGGCTGACAGGTTGCTCTGTTGTGCCTCTCTCAGCTCCGACCTTGCCCTCTTCAAGCCGTCCTGTGTGTCCTGCAGCTGGGCGGCTTGTCTCTGCAGCTGTTCGCGTGCAGTGTGCAGCTGGTTTGTACGGTCTTCCAGCTGTTCCTCCAGGGCGGTGAGGTCCGACTGGAGCCGGTCAATGTCCTCCTCCTTCTCCCGCACCTCCAGGGACAGCGTGTACACCTCCTGTTGGCTCGCCTCCAGTGTACCGCCGCCCGACTCCGCTTTCAGCCCATACTGTGGACAATGATAGGATATATCAACCTTGATTTTTTGTTAAAGTGCTATTGAATTTTTTCAGCCTTTGATTTAAGATGTGAACAATATTGACTAATAATTACCAAGTCTATTGTGTTTTTGCAGACAGTTTACCTTATAGTAATACTACCGACACCAGGACTATGCAACAATAAATGAACATTTGAGTAATAAATCAACCTCAGGTAGTCAACATAACCAGATGGAGATCCTCACTGTATTGCTATTATTAATTGAATCTCACCTAAAACAGATTATTTCTCAATTTCCCAAACAAAACTGAGTATGAGTTGCAAGCCATAACATAGATGAACAACTTTCCTCTCAATTCCCAGAACCCTATAGGTCCACGACCCTGTGACACACTTATGTTTTGGAGCAGTATACTTTTTCAACCATTTGGTAAGTGGTATACATTTTGTTTGCCAGAGACACTCGTCACTAAGTCCTACCCGGCCAGCCGAACACACAAATAGAGAGGTGTCCTAAACAAATCAAGAAGAGGAATCTGGATATTTCCGTATCACTCCAGGCCAGTTCAAGAGGGATTCCTCAGGACTTTCATGTTACTCACTATAACTATAACTAGAATTGGACTGGAATTTAATTACTGTGTGGCATGGTTCGTCACACACTTGATTCCTTTCTTACTCAGGGAATCTTAATAACCGAAAACACTTGAGAAGTTGAGATCCTCATTTATTATGCTGCAGCAGCAATAATTTTTCGTATTAAACTTTATTAATGTTGAAATCTGTGGCTGTCCATGTTATTAACCAGAAAAGTCGTAAGATCCTTAAAACAAGTGTCTTTTATAATCTAGTACAAGAACATAGAAGTAAGAAAGACTCCTAATCAATCAAATACATTGTTATTTATTTGTGTCAGTATATATACATCACATTCCATCATATTTTAACATTCTGAATAAATTCTTATCAGAAAACATCATTTCCTAACTCTATACTCTCTTGTAAACCCTATCTAGGGGTACAATACACTAGTACTGAATGCCACCCCGGCATAGACAACAAGACATTGGGCTGTGGACAGGAATCAGGAAGTCAGGAAGTCAGGAAGTCACAACCACAAGGAAATAGCACTATACCAGGCCGCACACAGACCAGTACCTCTTAGTGCATCATTTATCAGAATAAAATTAACATATCTTGACATAAATTACCACCAAAATACAAATATGCAAAAATAAACCAGGAAGAAAATTTCTCTTAAAACAGAGAACAGTAAACAGTTATAATATAATTGTTTTGCAACTTCTAAATGTTTTCAAATGAAATTTTTAGACAGTTAATATACAAATAAGTCTCCAGTAGACATGGTAGACCACTATATATTGTATATTGATGACTTTACACAAAACATGACAATACTGATTTCCATACAAATAATAATTCTGTTCTGCTGATGCATTCACACCATCTATACAACTCTATACTTTCATATCAAAACTAGTTTCCTCTATGGGATAGATGATTCACTGATTTTAAAACTTGAACAATTATATTTTACATAAAGAGGATCACAGATAAATGCGTAAAGAAAAGTCCAGAAGTCTAGGAGTCCATTACTAACTCTTGAGTACATAGAAGAAGATTTGTAATAAAATTTTAAATAGTAAGTAACTGTAAGGCAAATTAAAACACAACTTTTTCTTAGTAGAATCATAATTCAGTGTATGAATAGAGGAAAGAGAAGGAGAGAGTTGTATCATAACGTGGCCATTAGCGGCGAAATAGAGGGAGAGAGAGACATGAAGACACTACCTCTTCATCATTACGTTGACACAATGTCACCTGGTAACTGTAACAGCTCCACTACATAATATAGACATTCCACCTACACTCAGCCACTCACTGCCTCAGTATACCGCTCATGCCGGAAGAGCAAGGCTTCCTCATTATAAAGCAAAGTAGCTGGTGTACTGTCTTCCTGTACGGGGTTACTTACAGGTCACCGCTACAGATACAGGACTGGTGTGAGGCATACTTCCACTGAACTTATAATGCTCACACCCCCTGCTAATGTCATTGATAATTATTAGGCATTCATAGGAATGTGCAATTACGTCCAGTGGGCAACAGTGAAGAAAATGGTAGGAGTCAAGTTTAAATGATTATCCAAATTCCCAAATGTTTGAGGATAAAATTTGACAGGGAACATTTTGGGGGTTCACAGGTAGTGGAGAGGGAACAACTCTCATTGGCTGCTGAATGTTATCATGCTTAGGGTCAACTTCCCAAATGGGAGACAGAGAAGGAAGAGCTTGTCAGAAGTCAGGCAAATAATATTTTAGATGAATTCAGCTGCATTTAAACAAGCTGACATCAAAATAATGAAGAGAACCAGAGCGTGGACAAATAAACACTTGTGATCAAGACAAAGTGGCTCACACACACACACAACAAGTATGTTGATTAGCATTATCCCAGATAGCATCTGAAGACAATTATTTTCATCATTCAGGCAATGTAATAAATATGATAAAGAATCCAATCCTATAACCATTATTCTGTAAGACTGGAAACAGTAAAGAAATCCTGCATGAGATGTAACAATCAATGTAAATTATGCAAATAGATTTTTCAATAAAAGGGTTGTCTAGTAAACATTTTACTAGTCACAATTAGACCATTTGTTGTGTTCATTCCACAGACACAATACACTAGAACCAAAAATTGGAATAATAGAGCCATTGGCTCTGTAGCTCATCAATTTGTGTATGATTTATCATTTAAAGGTTTTAATTTGCAACGATTCAACACCAAGCAATTATAATCTACTGGTCAAGGTAAAATTTCTACACATAATTTCAGCATTTTAGTGCTTTTGTTCAATTCTCATTCATTCTTCTATCTCTATGATTCTCACATATATTTATGCGCAAATCTCATATCTTGTGGAAATAGCGATTCGACAATACCGATATACCGATCCGACTGACAGAAAGAATTTAGATCCAATAACATCACTTCCAAGGTTTCACTTTCAGTCAGTCCAATCTAATTCACAGCCACAAAATCAGAAAACTGCAGCTTTAAATTATCTCCTTATGGAAGAGAAAATGATATCAAAATACTATTTGAACTTTTGTGATTGATGATTTGCAGTATAAAAACAGCAAAACACTTCTCGGTTTTAAGTACAGCTTCCATATCCCTTTGAGTATACATCTTTTGCATAATCTAAGGAATGTTTTAACCTTTATATATGAAACAACAATTTTTCTTTTTAAATCTATAACCTGTAAAAGTATAACAAGTAAACAGGAAGAAGACTTACTGGTCCCCTAGAGAAGAGAGCTTTGATCTGTTCGTCTCGCTCTGCCAGTTGGACGAGTGTCTGCTCCAGCGTGGTCTCTGTTGCGTGCAGTTTCTCTCTGGCCTTGTCGAGCTCGGCGGCAGCAAGGGCAGCCCTCCTGCGTGCTTCCTCCACCTGGGCTGGGTCGGGCTGGGATTCCTGGATGGCATGGATCTTCTGGATCTCCTCTTCCAGACACCCAGCCTCCTCTCTCATCTGTTCCTTCAGGTCCTCGTAGCGTCCCTCCAGCTCTAGGATGCGCTGGTCTCGGTCCGACACTTGTTCCTGCAGTTCCTTGACCCGATCCAGCTCCTGGCCAGGGCTAGATCTCAGCTGCTGCTTCAGGGCTGCACACGTCTCATCCAGTGAGTTTATCTCCTGTCTCTTCAACTTCAGGTTCTGTTCCAGTCTCTCAACCTCTGCACTGCTGGTCTCTCTTAGTTCCTCTCTTGTCTTACTTAATTCTTCCTTCAACTTGGCAATTTGCTCTTCTTTTTCAGAAAGATCAATCTTTTCTAAATCAATTTTTTCTAGGCATTCAATCTTTTCTTCCAGTTTTAGCTCTAGTTCTATCACGCTTTTTTCCAGAAGAATTTTGTCAGTGAGCAGATTATCATACTGGTCATTTTTCTCTGCAAGTTGATTTTTAATATCATCTTCAGAGGACTTTTCCTCAGTTGTCTCTGACTGCACTTTTTCAATAAGATGTTCTTTTTGTTCAAGTTCATGTTCAAGCTCCCTGATTCTATCTTTCAGTTCGTTGACCGTGTCAGGCAATATATCTGTAACAGCTTCTGAAGACTTTGATTTAACACCTTCAACATCATCAACAAATGTCATTGTGATTTGATCCTCCTCCACAGTCTCCTGTGCCTTGCCTGCTGTGTCCTGCCGACCAGTATTCCCCGCTAGTGTGTGCTGAGTGTCGAGTCTATGTAGCTCTTCCTCCAGTTCTGCGACCCTGCTCTGTAGTTGTGCGACCAGTGCATCCTTATCCCCGACTCTCTCCCTGCAGCTCTCATGCTCCTGCAGCTTGTCCCGGGCCTGGTTGAGTTCACGCTGCTGCTCACTGAGTCGCTCCTTCAACTCGTCGACCTCTGCACGTACACTGTCCAGTTTCTCTTCCTTTTGAGTCAGTTGCTCCTCCAGCTGACCGAGGGTCACACTACGGTCATCCCCCTGTTCTGGGACTGTTGAGTCGGAGCTCATAGCATTCAGTTTCTCCTGGAGTTGTTGCAGTTCTGCATCTGTCTGCTGCCTCACAAGTCTCTCCTCGTCCAGATTCACCTCTGTGTCTGCCAACTGCTGTCTCACCGTCGAGAGCTCCGCTCCCAGTGAGTCCTTATACAAAACAAGAGAGAGTTACTGTCAGTGAAACATGAAAACGTGGGGATCTTATATATGCTTGAACTGAATTCTGGTCAACTTAATTCAAGACCAATATTCTACCCAGATCCCCCATCCATTCCTTACCTAAATATCCCGCTGCACATTACCATTCCCTACTAGGATACTGGTTATGTTCTTGATAAAGCATATCACTGCCCACATACTCCCATGACCTATGAAAGTTGCTCAACACAAATGTCAGACATCATGAACACTCCTGCTTACACAATTACTTTGTTATCAAGATGAAGCTAAGACATAGCTAAAGCTAAAGCTAACATATAGAGTTTGAGACTACTAGTCATGTGTTCAATTAAACATAAATGACTTAGTTATCATGAATGGTCCCAGACTGCAGCGTGGAGAGTTTACCTGTAGCTCGAGCTTCTCAGTGAGGACATAGAGCTCCTCCTCCCGCTCCTCCACTATATTCTGCTTCTCCTGCAGCACCCGCTTCAGTCTCGACACCTCCACTTCGTACTTGTCCTGTACAGAGAGAGAGTGGAGAGAATCATTGCTACTGAACAGTCTAAAACATTCTCACGTCATCAGTTGTAACATTGTACATGACTAAACCTTAAAAGGAGGGTTCTATTGGGGATTGTTTGTTGAACGAAAACTTCAAGGTGATAGTCCTGTTTATATATATACGTTATGAATACTTGATTATGACACCATCCAGTTGAAACATATTACAGAGTGTAACATTTTGGTGAATAAAGATTTATTTTTGTTTATTTTATCATTAAAAAGTGATAAACTTTTCAAGTTACAGTGTGTTTCTCATTTCAGGTAAAGCAAAAGAACAAAATGGTGGATACTGGTGATAGATCTTTCCCTTTAAACATGTTAAAAGTAGTCCCCATTTCATATCTAACACGACAGTGTATACAACTACAACATATAACTCGTAAATATCCCTCAGGATAATAAAGAATTATCTTATCTTATCTTATACATCAGCTGATCATCTACACTTTGCTTAACATGGTTATAAATAAAAGCAATTTCTACAGGAGCACAAGCTGTACACAATGAGTATACACGAGGCCCAGATACACTAGAAAGTGAGATGTGTACCTGTAACTCTTGGGTGGCTCCCTCTGGTGGCACGCGACACTCGGTCAACTCTCGGGTCAGATTCTCTATCTCCTTCTCCTTCTCTTCCAGCATGGCTTGCACCGTGTCGAAGTCGTTCTGCAGCTCATTCTGTCATCACACAAGTACACAGTCAGGTGCTGTACAACACATACAGGCCGCCCAGACTACTTACCTTGCTAGCCATGTTATTTAGCTTTCTTTGAGATCTCACAGCAATTTTACTTTTCATATAATCTACCAGATTGGAATAAACTTCCATTTTCAAAAATATAAATAAGAAATTACAATCTCAATGCATTTAATAAGAAAATACACAGTCACTAATTGAGAGGTGAACTCAATACATTTCCTCCATTCTTCATGTATTACAGTACTAATACTTCAGAAGTTATTTCAGATTTCTCACTAGTATTTACCACATCCAAACCACACAAACTCAACTCATAACTACTTACTTGATAAAACCCAAACCAAAGTATATCAAACTTTGAACGAAAAACATGCCAGGGTCTGAACCAATATGTCATAACTTGAAGCAGGTAGAGTGAGGGAGCATGTCTGTCTGTGAGAGAGAGAGAGCGAGAGGGAGAGGGACAGGAGACTGGCAAGGAGACAGAGAGTTAGAGAAAGCAGCAGAGATACTGGATTGTTCCCCATCTGTCAGAAGGCCAGCAGCAGGGGGCAGGTAATTTGACCTTCTCACAGTCAGGGCTTTGGAGGGGAGGAACTGATGATATAACATTGTGGATCATAGGTCATAATGAGGGTGTAAATACATGCAATGAAGATTCAATCTTTAGGTTTCAAAATATCAGCCTTCTCATTCAAATTAGATATTCAATAATATCTAACTGAATTAATTGTTTGGTATTTCAAGTCATGCAACTCCTGAACAATTTTCCATCTTGTTGTGCATGTGTGTTTATGCAAGTGTAGGTGTACATTAGAGCGAGAGTTTGGTACTTGCTGAGAGTGACATGAGATTGCATCAGTCTGCTTCCTTGCCATCAACCCCTGCTGGGTTTATCTATCTACCAACCACTCATCAATCATTCCTCCAGTGCACACACCACACAGTTATTGCTTGTTGATTTTATTGATAACAGAGCAAGAAAAGAACATCAAAATGATTTTAAAAAATATCAACCTTTCCCATGGTAATTTGGTTCTTAATTCAATTGTGTTTTTATCAAATGTTTGGTAAAGTGAAACTGAGCAATTTTCCATCTTACTGTGCATGTGTTTTTGTTCAAGTACAAGTGCATGTGTACATTACAGTGTGTAGCACTCTTTAATCATTCCTCCAGTACATACACCTCAGCGTTAGTGCTAGTGATTGGATTAATATCAAAGCAAGAAATCTGTTCATTAACTGCATTCATAAACTCATTGAACTACCGGTACCAGAGTTGAGCAAGCAACAAGCAAGAGAGACATGTATATAAGTGTAGTAAACCATGGCATGAGAATATGAGGATGTCATGATCTTATGTAAATGAGATTTCCAATAAGCAATACAAATGTCAAATCAGTAGAACCTCATCACAATAATGCCAAACCTTAGATGTCTACTAGGTGTTATGTCTCTTAGCAGTTTATGTATGAGAACATGTGTTATGAGCACAGAGCTAGAAGTTACCTGGAAGGTTGTGAGGGATTTAATCTCATCCTGGAAACTGTCGATCTGCACATTCACCTGCTCCAGAGTAAGCTGCTTCAGGTCTCGCTCCTCCTGGGCCTGCAGCAGCTCTGTCTCCCTCTCGCCCAGCTGTGAGCGCAGAGCATCATACTCCTCCCCGACCTCCCTCATTTTCTCCCTTGCCGTGTGCAACTCCCGCTCCAACTCCTCAGCTTCATCCAGCTTCAGCTTCAAGTGACTCACATCTCCCTCTGAATGCTGCAGCTTGAGCTCCAGTTGTTGCACCTGCTCTCTCTCCTGCTGTAACAGGTTCTTCACATCAGACACCGACTCTCCAGATTCCACCTCGTCGTCCTGTCTCACTATTTCTGAAGCGTGACTGTCCTCCAGTTGTTTCTGAAGTTCCTGTACCTTCTCAACCTCCTCGGCATACTTCGTCTCTGTGTCCTGAAGTTTGATGAGAACTTCCTTCAGCTTCTCTTTCATCTCCTCCCCTGACTCACTGTCGTCTGTGTTGACTCCAATAACTACCTGAGCTGTTGTGTCGGTCTGGGTGCTGGTCTCTCCAGTATCCCCGGCCTCCTCTCCATCTATAGTCTCAGTCTGGGTGCTCCCATCTCCTGCTCTATCTGCATTGGATTTAGCTGGGGGACTCTTCGACTCATCTGCTATGGTTGACAACTTAGTCTCAGCTGTTTTCAAGGCTTGCTGAACGAGCTCGAGTTCTTGTTCCAACTCATTCACCCGCTCCTCCAGGACTGATTTCAAGCTGACTTTCTCAGATTCTACTTCAGTGAGTTGAAGCTGGGATGTTTCGAGCTCCTTTCTCAGGTCAGAAACTTCCTCTTCTCTCTGAGCAATGGTCTCTTCTAGCTCCTGCTGAAAGTTTGTCTGAAAACAATCCAGCCACCAACATGCTTTATGAAGATGAACATAGTCAAAATTAATATAATCAACACTGCTTTGAATGAGCTCTATGACACAATAGTAACAATGAATCTTAGAAAGTGGTAATGATGGAACAATGAGGCTGGTGCTGATGCAAGGGAGATAACTCTGGTATGAAGCACCAATACCAATTGCGGGCAGGAACTGATCTACGAGGAAACCCTTCACACCATCACTACAGGTGATGCATCAGATGCAAGCTGACTTACCTTCTCGGAAAATGAGGTCTCAAGCAGACTGCGGTCAGCATCGGTCAATGACATGTCCCCGAGGAACTGTCCTCCTTTCGGTACTGAGGATGAGGCGGCCATCTTGTCCTGCAACTCCTGGATAGCCTCGGACTTGATGCGCAGTTCATCTCTAAGTTGTTCCACCTCATCATGCTGCAACCCAACACACCATACATCATTGCATGTCTCAAGGTTACTGTTGAGCGAGTCATATAGTAATACTGGGGCAATAGCTCAACCACTAGAGGCAGTATCCACACAAAATACCTCAACAAATATAACCTACTGTGGTAGACTAGTAAATACAAAATACTTTTTGGTTGAAACTTTGTAACAAGTTTATTTATTACAGGACATACATGATGGTTTTATGGTCAAATTGTCTGACTGCCTGTATACCTAAATATATAAATATACATCTTGCTGCATCTCACCTCTCTCACACTATCGTCCATCACTGATGTAGCCTCCAAAGCCATCTGGAGTTCACTGATTTGTTCGTTGAGGTCATCTATCTCACGGTTCTTCTCGTCGAGGAGATCCTGAGCAAAACGCGGCATCCCCACATCTGCAAAGTCCTCCTGGTGACCGAGTAGCTTCTCCACCTCCGCCTGTGTACAGAAAGGCATACAGGCTTATAGCATTGGCCCTAATAATCTTATTTTTTAATGAGCTGTTATCTTATTGGGCCTGTCCGTATAACAGACCAAGAATCTGCAGCATTGATAAAGATTTAAAACAACTATAAAAATGGTATAGATACATAATATAATTTATGATAATGATACAACAACCAACTGCTAACCTGTGCACACATATTTTTTATATATTGGCTAGAGTTTTCTGCAGTAAACATTGTGATTTACAATATGTCTTATTTTTATGAAAAAAAGAGTTTTGAAATTATCCCTGAAGAACGTGCCTTACCAGATCATGTGTTACACAGTGAATATGTCAAACTTTCTTCTGGAAGATATTTATTACCGTAATTTTAAACCAACAGAATCCAAAAAACATTTATCCAGACCTCTGTCTTTCAAATGATATTTGAGTTAATCGGTTTGAATGTTTAATGTATATATATATATATTATACTTTGAACTTTAATTTTTTTTCCATTATTGTACACAAGCTCTGTCATAATACAAAGTAAACTTCTTTCAGGGTAACGAAGTACTATCATTATTATTACTGCATAAAGCATACAAAGTGTTATATAAAATAAACATGGCTACAAGTTAGCATAAAACACAGTACCTGTAAGCAATATTAATAAACCCTTGATTTCCATAAGTATGAAAGTAGAATACCTTGAGGTTTGCATTCTCCTGGCCGACCATGTTGAGGGAGTCTGGTGGGAGCGGCGTGTCGATGTCGCTGAGCTCGGAGCGCAGTCTGTGCACCTCCTCCTCCCGCTCCTTCAACTCGGCCTGCAGACGGTCCTGTTGCTCCTGCAGGCTCAACACCTACACACAGACAGTCATTCATCAACACTTGCTTATCTTCCTTCTTTTAGCTATTTCGGCTGAATTCGTTTAAATTTAAAAAGAATCTCAGAGCATTTTCAAAAGAATTTAAGAGCATTTAATATGAAGAAGTTCTTTTGTGTACTCCCAAGTGAAAATATGAATAGTCTGTTCATATCACGTGTTTGAATCAAGTAATCACACAGTATGTATATAATCTAGCCGAGTCCCACAGACCTGCTCCTCCTTCATCTCCAGGGACTCCCTCTCCACAGCAAGTCTGTGCCGCAGCTCTGAAGCGTGAGTGGCATTGGGCGCCTCCCCGCCATAGTGCCGCATGTCATCCAGTTGGTTCTTCAGGGCAGAGATCTGGAGCAGCTGTTCCTGCACCTGTTGCTGGAGGGCATCTCGCTCTAGGGACAGCTCCTGCAATAACGGCATACTAGTCATTTCAGCTAGAATACCAGAAATAAAAGTGACCATGGCTCACATTCTCCCATCATCCATTATCTGTCCATAAAGTATTATAGCTGTTAATAGCACTATGTTCAAATACAGATACAAGCATCATAATTTTGTCTAAAATAATTTTTTTCAAACTAGCTTTGATATTACATAATTTCATTCATCTAGATGTAGTTATTTTTCAGGTAAACTTAATTGTCCCCATTAGAGCATCACAGCGAAATCCAAAGTTTGGTAGATGTACACCTAAGATAGATAACTGACCGGACAGAAGGACAGATGGAAGGGTGGATGGACGGAATAAGTGCTACATTCCCCACTAACTTCGTAGTGCCGGTGTAACTAGGTCTCAAGGTATCTCAAGTACATCACACTAATCAATCCTGATACAGATCCCTAATTAAGACTCTCATCTCCACTCCACTTACCTCTCTGGTCTTCTTGCTCTTCTCAAGCTCCTCCTCCAGAGTGAGCTGTCTCCGCATGGGGCTGCGTCGGTCGGGGGACATCATGTCCAGGTTCGCAGGGGCTTGCTCCGCTGTTGAGTTGAGAGAACTATCGGACAACTCCTCACCTACCGACCTCAGAGACAACTTCTGCTCCAGCCGCACCAGTTTCTACAGTAGAGGGGAGAACACATCATTGATCATCAAAGCAAACATTGACATTTCCATTGAATTCTAAATAAAATGTCTATTTTCTGAATATGTACATTGTCATTTTTTTCAAAAAATTTAACAAAAAATTAAAATGTACTTTCCAGTCTCTATTGACAAATGCATTGCAGTGTGTAAGGGCACAATGTTATAGGGTACAGTCATCTTCAGCAGGGTCTCCTTGCACACAGCACTAAGGTGATTGTAAGTCACTAAGGTTATCATATATTAGTGTAATGTTAAAGAATTGGAGGTTAACCTTAGTAAAGGTCACTTTGATAAAGGAGCCCCAGATGTGTAGAGTCTACCGCTGATACTCACCTGTCTCAGTTCAGCCTCGGCGGCAGTCTTGTCCTCCACTTCCTGTTCAAGGTGCGCCACCCACTGCTTGAGTTCAGCAGCACTCATCTCCTTGTGCTGTAGCACCTGCTGTAGTCGCCGCGTCTCCTCGTCCTGCTCACCTGCACATGCGATCCGGTCCGCCAGCTCCTCAGACAGGTCCTCAACCTGACAACACAGGCATTGGGGATTGTAACTCGCTCATTCAATCAATTCGATAAAGCAAAATCTTGAAAGTACAGTCAATAATAGAAGTTTAGATTAAGTTATCTCCTCACAATGAGAGTTTGAATGTGACTCACCTTGCGCTGGAGTCTGCCCTCTGCACTCTGTTTCTGCGTGTTGTCATGGAGAAGCTGCTGCAACCTCTCCACTTCCCGTTGGTACTCCTCTCGCTCCTGCTCTCGCTCACCAGATTGCTCCTGGAGAAGTAACAAGCAGCTATATATAGCACATGTCATAAAGCAAGTGGCTCTGTGGCTCATCAGTTTTTGCATGATTTATTTACTTCATAACTGTACACATTTGGTTGATGTTTTGGTTGACGAACTGCTATACTCACGGTTATAAAATTGCCAGTAATAAAGGAATAAACTGATGTGGTCCATATAAGAATACAAGAGAAAAGTGAAGTGTCTTACAGAGAGGAACTGTTTGGAAGACTTCAGTTGCCTCTCCAGGCTGTCAAGCTGCAGACGGAGATCCTCAACCTCGATCCGGCGCTGTTCCAAGGTGTGGTCGTGTTGCCGCTCCATCTCCTCCATGAGTGCCTCCAGCTCACTGACCCGGGACGCACTAAGCTCCACCTGGTGTTGGCTCTGTTTCTCCACCTCGCGTCGCTCCGCCGTCAGGGTATTAACCTCCTGCAGCAGGGCTGACAGGGAACAGAGGGGTTACCATAATGTATAGGGATTCTCTTAAGTTTAACTAGAGCATGCCTTTAATCAAAGCTGAATGATAAGGAATCTTAAGGGACAGGAAAGGATCAAATGTTTTCTGTACTATATCTTTTATAAAACATATTACAAATGGGTCTCATTGTGATTCTTTGTGCATCCCTAAATGTCCTGACCGGTCACACAAGATGGAAGATGGCTAGGGAAGGGTAGAGGAGGTTAAATTCTGCGAGGTGGAGGATGGCTGGGGACGGGGAGGGAGGGTTTGATTTTGTGATGGGGGTGATGGCTGTGGAAGGGGAGGGAGTGTTTGATCCTGTGATGGCGGTGCGGTGAGGTGCAACATGGAGGTTAGGGACGGACAAGCAAACTCACAGCACACAATTAACATGCAGGGATCAATGACCTACCGATGTGTGGTTGCACAGGACTGTACATGTATACCGGGTACCTGGAACTGGGCCTCACACAGCTTCTGGCAGGACAACATTACACTGGACACTTGACTCCCGGCACCTCACACAGTGACAACATCTACATCTACAGTCAACAGTGGCATTGACCACACTACTTCCTCTAAATCACCGCTAGCTAGGCCGATATACCAGTATATTCCAGAAATAACATAACTTTGCTGGCTATCAGGGTTTAACTAGAGTACTAGTTGTTCACTATAGAGACAGATTAGTGAAGCGACTGACTACTTAAGCAGTGTTCAGTTACTAAATAAGCTTGATTTAGCATATACATGTACATGTACCAGTCCACGGTCAGTTATCCTCAAGTTTACCTTGCCTCTTGAAATAGAGGTAATATTCCCATTCTGATAATAAATTAGTTCACATTTGATGAATGGAGAGATGGATGGATGGATGGATGGAAAGTGAAGAATGCTGGAAGAATGGACCGGATGGAACAACCAAAAGGAAGGCAAGAGGAAATTGATAAATGAATCCATTGTATTGGATAGTGAAATAGCATCTCATATTAAAAATATTCTCATGATGAAAACAATTGAAAATAATTCAAGCAAAGAAAATGACATTGAACTTATTAGTTACCAACATTCTCAAAGTTGCCACGGGGCAAATAATTTAATCCCCTTCACATCACCTCTAGTAATCAACGTTTCTTACATTAACCCATTTCTACATATCACAGAGCAACTTTGCCTCGCAAATCAGAACTCAAGCCAGCATCTGTCACTGGCTAAGTTATACCTTGTGGGGGAAAGTTTATCATCAAAAGTTTATTAACGTCAATGTGGCCATGGAGTGGCGGATCCAGAAATTTTTAAGGGGGGTTTACTCTATGAAAGGGGGCGAGGAGGTGGGGTGGTTCATCTTGGGGGTCCATCAAATTTACATCAAAAATTTTAGGATACAGGGAAAGGGGGGGTTCTGAATGCGCCACTGCCATGTCAGACCAACTTTTTTAATAAGTGATGTTACAAAAACAACTTGATCTTTAAGAATAGAGTTACAATCACAACGTGAGTATGTTCACCAACCTGTGTGTCCGTGGGACACTACAGCAGCACTGACGGAGTCTGAATAGAAAGCAACCATGCATGAAGGCAAGTGAGACACGACGTGCTGACAGATCACTGCAGAGGGAAGCAGGCAGCAGCTCTACTAGGGAGACGTGTACGTTTACAGTACGTTCACACAACATCTGCAGCAGCAGCTTCATGCTGGCCATGCTGCCAACACTTACCATCAGTACAAGTCTATAGGTCATGTCACGGGCACCAGTGATCCGTACGACTTTTCCTTTCTCATTTAACATTACATTTATTTGTTATACTGGTCACCATGATTAAAATAGGAGAAGTTATTAATTTACTATTTAACATAATTTGGTTGTGGATCAGTTACAAGCTGAAGCAGCAAGTGAGAGAATATCTCTATAACACTTCCGAAAGGCGCATATATAAGAAATTGTGACTCAGTGAAATTCTGTTGTTAGAAGTGAGTATATTAGTATATATGCTTACAGGTTAGTATATATTATTCAGCATGCAAATATGAAACTTGAAATGAAAATATATTTCATGCAAAAATACTACTGAAAACTCTGTAATTTCACAAAATTCATTCTTTCTTCACATGTGATGGTTTGTTTCTTTCTTTAAAAGATTACCTAAATGAATTTATTAAAGAATCATATCATGATTTAAGAATTGAAAATCTTTTAATTAACAATTATGAAAGTTGACGAAACAGGAATCATTTAAAGAACCATTTAGCCTTTAGAGTTGTTTCTACTGCATATAGAAGAAAGAAATGAACTGTGAGAGTACAGGTAGAGAGAGAGAGAGAGAGAGAGAGAGAGAGAGAGAGAGAGAGAGAGAGAGAGAGAGAGAGAGAGAGAGCAGCTACAGTGCAGTATGTGTAGGACGGGGAGCAGGTCAGCTGTGTATGGACCAACACGTGGCACGGTTATGCAGGCCGGGGGCGTATATATACAAGATGGAGGTTAGTTACTTAAAGCATGAAATGTTTAAAGTATTCAGATTAAAGACGTGATATGAACAATTAACTACTGAATCAAGTCATGCCAAACAATACAATCCAGCGTGGCCAATTTACAGAAATTTTAACACAGAAATCAATCCTGGATTGCCCAATAGCTCAAGATAGGACATTATAAAAAGTTGTTGGATCCACCCACAGGTCGAGGGTTAAAGCATGGTAGATATAATTTATACTGATGTTATCCATACTGCTGATGATCATTAACATTATGAAAAGCAAAACACAAAAGCATGAAATCAAAGAATGAATGGATGGATAAGTGGACTGATTGCCAACAACCAGCAAAATAACCAACCAAGCACCCATCCCAAATTGTTCAATTTCACAATTTTAACATTATTAAGAGATTAAAAGTGAGAATTCGAAAACATTAAAATATTTTCTCATCTCATCACAAATAATACGTTCAATACATGCATCTTATAACAGATACATATGCATACATAAAGGTCATAAAGTGCTTACCTCTTCCAAATTTCAACATTAGCAACATTTTGATCAAATTTGTACATTTATACATTTCATGTTAACAACATTATGGACTATGTAAACAAGTACAACTAAAGGTGCATTGCTTCCATCACCACCAACTACTTGTAAGTAATATGTTACATTTGACTGTGCTATTCGTGACCCTTTTATTATATGCCCAGTCAGACCACAACAAAACAACCAGTATTGTCTTCAACCCAGACATAATGGCTGGTGCTTTCTTCAAATATACAGCACCACATGGGGCTCTCAACTGTTTGAACAATCTGGGAGAGAGAAATACCAACACCGTGACTTGCAAAGAAGGAGGGAAGGATGGCGGTAGGGATGGATAAATGAATGAATAAGATAGAACGAAATGTGAGGCAAAAGCTGGTAACACTTAACGATAGAAAACTGCTTCTTCTAACAAAATAAATGATCTTAAAAATGTGCAGAACATTAATCAAACTTGAATTAATATAAAAAAAAAAAGATGATAAATTGTCCAAATGATTTTGACTACACTAAGAGAAAAGTTACAAGCTTGGATCTACAGCACCTGATAAAGAAGCGTGTTTTACTCTAGCGCTAAGTGCATGAGCGGGAGAAGCTATTTGCCAGTCAATAGTGGTAAGTGGGGTTCAAAACCTTCTCTGTCTCTCCAACCTATATTATCATCCTACTGTGATCAGTGAATGTGATCAATAGAAGCAGCGAGGAGCTAACCTCTATGAGAAAAAAGGAGAAGTTAAAAGCTGGGGTGGAGAGAGAGCAGAAGACATTGAACCTGACGACCTTCAGAGTGACCCTCAACCCTTACCTCAGTGTCACCACGGCGACTGCAACTCGAACCTCCTCAGCTTCAGCTGAGAGCTATGTACTGAACACTTCCTTAGATGTAAGCTCCTTCCCGGGCAGTGAGCTCACATACCGCCCTATAGTATACTTGTCTTACCAGACGTTGACATCTCCATTAATCATCCCTCCGTATACCAGAATGGTCTCTCACGATAACCTCACAATACCAGGTGAGGTGAGTTGGGGTTTAACGCCGCTTTCAAGAGTATTTCACTTATATTGCGGCTGCTAGTATTATGGCAGGGAGAATGCCCGCATCGCCATGTGGCTGTGCATTGCAGTGAAACCTGTGAGCATCGGCTGGAACTAGTGAACCATGGGTGGTACTACGCTGAGATTCAGTGTAGCATTGCACCCAAACCCTACTCCCTGTAGAACAGTTCTCTACAGCAGACAAAGTTGCCGTGCCCCTGGAGGTATTCGAATCCCGGGCCTCTTCATCTGAAGCCGAACGCGCTAACCACTGCGCTATCCCACCCCCTCACAATACCACCACAGAGCACTTCATCAGCAAATCAAACTTCAAGCTTGTTCAGTTTTCAAACCTTTATTGAGATATACCATCACCACTGCATGCTGATCAAAGCATGATTAGTTTGCATATCAACATTACTACATAAATTACTCAAATTTGATTCTACAGGGTGTGCCAAAAGAGAAAATGAAAGCTTTATAAGACAAAAGTCAGAAAAAAATATTTCATATCAATTGTAAGGTTCCCAACATCTTCATTATCAACATTTGTAAAAATATATATCTATGATATAACAGATATGTAGCAACAATTCACAAAAAACAATGTTGCGAAAACACAACCCATTTCAACAGACAAAAATATATCTATGACCAGAGCTTTGTAAGATGTCTCCCAAAGATACGCTTTCAAAACTTGCCCATTAATCACTCCAAAAGTATCATAATTGTATTCACTAATGCACCCTTAGTTGTAACAAGTTCACATGAAAAACACAATATCACATCACATAAAAATATGTAAACATAATTTGTTTTAAATTAGAAACAGATTTCAAAAGAAATTTGATAAACAAAATAAACTGATAACAAATATGAAAGAATGAATTATGGCAATATCATATTTCAACGGCACTGTGCCACAAAGCAAAAAGTCAAGGCTACATTTCGAGCCACGAGCGGAAGAGGTAAGCACCGATGAAGACAGTGAATGGCACAACAAGGAACTTGAGGCTAGGGGCACCTTGCGTCTCCTGGCCGACGCTGTCGTAGAGGATCTGCTGCTGGCGGAGGAAGGAGTCCTCACGACTCTGCATCTCCTCCGCCCCACTGCGGAACTCGTGCAGCTGAGAGCGTGATGTCTCTAGTTCCAGCGCTAGAGCTTGCCTCTGCTCCTCCAGACTGTCAATCTTCTGCTCCAGGCTCACCCGCTCTGTAGAGTACCCCGATATCAGACCTAAACACACAACCACATCCATTAACATCTCAACTGCACAGGTCAACACAAACAAAGTAGAAGAAATATTCTATGATGCTCCATCCAATTTTAATTTGCACCCAATTGTGTTGAAAAGTTAGAAATTTCAAACAATAGATGATTCATGAAGGCTGAAACTGATACGAGTTACCTTCTGCCTTGTGCAGCTCAATTGCGAGGTACTCCTTGGCGGACACCTCCTGTGCCAGTCTGTCATCCAGGTCTGTACACCGTGCCTCCAGCACCTCGGACTCTGCGCCCCGGGACCCCAGTGAGGCCACCAGCTCCTGTTGTGTCCGCTTTGCCTCCAGGAGCTGCTGGGTTGTCTTCTCTATCATCTCCAGCAGGTGCTGTACTGATGTCTGCAGCCGCCCCCGTGCATCTGTCACACACAAACACACAGAGATGATAAGGTGCTTCCGAACATTGCATGACTAGTTAATAAGACAACAATATCAGACTTGTTTCAGCTAGTCACCATAACTAACAAATGAAGACTGACCTATGAGTATCTCCTCCCCCTCGGGGTCGAGGTCGGGTCCAGTGAAGATGCTCTCTGTCAGTCTCTGGGAGAGATCCAGACCTTCATCTGTGTTGCAGGACAGGAAGCTTGTCTCCTCCAGCGCCATGCTGTCTTGGCTTGTGTTTGCATCATCTGCACAAAGAAACACAAACCACAGTGAAGCAAGAAGGAACCGTGACAGTCTGTTATAAAGGGGAGGTGCAATTGAAATGGACAAATATAGAAATAGAATTTTTTGTTGATCAACACCATCAGGACTAGCTAGATCTAACGATGACCAAGTGACTCATATGAGGACTCACTGTGTGGAGATGCAGCTCTAGCTCCCAATTCAGCTCCTCCTCGACTTTCCCTCCTCGTTTCCGCATCCAAGCCACTGCGGTCCTCGCGTGGAGTGCCACTAGATGGCCTGGACCGGGACTGGTTGACGAGTCGGGCCAGGTTCTTGTTGATGATGTCTTCCACAGACACATAGCTCTTCACAGAGTCAGACAGGATCTGCAGTAGGCGGTCATTGGCGGACTGCACTGCATCCCTGTGTCATAAAGAAATATTCAGTTTATTACCCAGATCAATTTTTCTTGGTATAAATTAATATTGTGTTAACTGTAAGATTACCATCACTGGCCATTCACAGTGACAGCTTGTTACATGCACTAGCTAGCTAGCTACAGGCAGTCACTTCCCTTACACTGAGTTCTCGGGGAGCGTCAACATGACTTATACACAACTTGTCTTTGGTTGTTTTCGAAGGCTGTTTGTTGCAAGATGTTGTCATGTTGCATTCTAAATAAATCTGCAACTAATTTTGAAAGATAAATTATTTTCTATGATTTCAGGAAACCAAAGAAGTATTCCAAAACAAAACAGAACAAGATTTTATCTGTCAAATGTTGATTGTTAACTCTTTCCAGGCTGCCTATCCACATCACAGCCTCCCTGATCACCAACAAGCCAGAGTCAGAACACAGGTGTCTTATTTGACAGCACTAGGTGTAGTTGTTATAGTTACCATTTGACATCACTAGTGAAAAGCCAGGGACATAGTAACCAGGACAAACCTCTCAGTACTGATGCGGTCGAGGTCTGAGCGCAGCATGGTCACCAAGTTACTCTCCCCCTCTTCCAGTCCACCAGCCTGACGCTCACTTGTCTCTTTCACCAACTGGCTCGACTCTCCTTCCTTCAACTGGCTGCGCAGTCTTTCTATCTCCTCCTCCAGCTGAAATCACATGAACAGACATATGCTGAACTTTCTTTTAAGGAATTTTTCAAAATGATGAGTCATACCTCAAAGATTCAGTATATATATTTATATATTAATGTATGCAAAATATGAATTGCCATGAGAATTGGTGATCATTATGGCTTTTGCCGTCCACCAACTAGCTGTAGTGTAGCTGTTACCTGCTCAATCTTGTCTTCTTTCTCCTTCAGGTCCTCATGCAAGACAATGGGTGGAACGCCCCGCACTGCGTCAGCGAAGGATCGCGTTGTGAGCATCTCGTCTGGGGTACTGCCGCGTCTCTCTCCACCCTGGGTCGGAGTATCACGCGGCGTACTCTTCATCAGAAACTCGGCCTCACTCTCACTCTCCTGCGTCGAGTCCAGGTCTGCCGCGCTCAACTAGAACACATCCAGTCAACATCAACCTGGTGATTCTAGCATGTATAATTTGGGAGATATGCTCTGGACAAAATGACTTCCTTACAGAGTCAATGCCATGGCAACACAATGTTTTATGAATGTTTTAAATACATGAAAAAGGTTGAAAATTGAGAAAATGTCCAAATTAACAAAGGCAAATCTTCACATCATAGAGATCACATATTTTGTCATATATATTTTGTAACATTTGAACAATTAAACACCCTGACCTCTAAATACCCCTGCTAATCGTGTGAAATTAGAGTAGGTTTGTTAAGTTTTCAGAAAAGACACCATAAACTGATTTAAAATGTGTCTTACTGAGAGATATGACAATTTTCTAGGTAAATTGATATCAGCAAATTTATCGCAGTAACATGCAGAACTTATTTTCAGTAAAGGGGTCTTAATCCCACTATTATTTACCTAAGGTCGTCACTGAATATGGACAAAATTCTTTTGAAATATATCATAGATAGTTTAAATTATTGAAGTAGGAAGTTGAGAAAGAGGATGAACTCACCAGTGGAGTAGTCGGAGTGTGCAGGACGAGTTCAGAGACTTCCCTCATTGGTTCTCTGTGCTGAGTCTGCTCTTGAACTGCTGTCAACTCCTCCTGTCACATAGAACATATGAACTTATAACTCTCTCATACAGATATACAAGGAGATTATCAACCAAGTGTTTCCTTATCATGTATAGGTATAGGTCACATTAAGGCCAGACACGGCACCCTATATTTGTCAATTTTCCTTCACTCAATCAAAAATGAGATTTTCGTTTTTTTGATACGTTGAATACATGTACTTTGTGATTCCATATGTCTTACGTTGATATTTTATCATTTTTTGTAATAAAAACATCAATAAAGATTGCATAGACAGCTTGTTTTCAAAGTTTGTTTTATATATGCCCCAAAAATGCGCAAGTTTGAACCGTAGCAACGTATCTACTACGACAGTTGAGCTAGCAATGTTACACATCGCTGGAAAGCCCTTCGTCTGCGCTATCATAACTGTCAATAGCAGCTATTTATAGATTTGCCATATAAGGGATTTTCCGGCAATTTATGACAGGTCAAGATTACGATTTCTTCCATATAAGGACAAATTTCCCGTAATGCATCAGTCGGAAATTTCCGTGAGAGCTATATTTAGAAATTCCTATCCCAAAATGCAACATTCGGCTTAGTTACGTAAACTTCGGCTTTTTCCGGTAAGTATACAACATGGCGGCCGCACATGGAATGAGAAACAAATAAATGCGATTTTTACGAATTGTTTAATGAAATTTGTAATTAATATTGGAACTGAGATTAAAATACTGATAAATGAATTATTTTGAACGAATAAAGGACGTCACACTAGTCATTTATAGACAAAAGGATAGAAAAGTTAGTTTATACTCGTGGATTCAGCGGCTGGCAAGTACGGTCACAACTGAACTGATACCGAAAGTGAAACATCCTCATGGGGCATCCACGTACCAGGTACGCTTTTGTTTTTTATTTTATTTATTTTTTATTTGAATTGAGAATTGACAATCAGTTATTACAATTTACGACTCCAAAATTTCAGATAATTTTCTATCACGTAATGATAATGAAATTGATCAAACACAACCACACTTCAATGATTTGTTTTCATTTTTGTAATAAAAATGGAATATCCTGCATCCTGTCAAAATAGTACTGTACTTTTGCATTTTTAAAAGAAAGTGACCATGATAATAATTTTGCATTTGGTATTTAATAACACATTTTCACATGCACTGAATGTCAATTTTGTGATGAGGAAAAAACAAACACTAAATCTGCTAACTGAAAGGTCTGAGTGTAATCCGGTGATAGCCCTTTTCAGATAAAAAAAACTGTACATTCATATTGAAATAATTGAAATAGGTTTTGCTGTCAAGAAAATATTTTGCATGTTCATATGGACGCTCTTCACCTAAAAGAAATTCAACATTATAATGTCAAAGTGACATTAGTCTATCATTGACAAATTCTGAGGAGATACTGCAATAAAGTTGATAAGTTGATCACTTGAAGATGCACTTGATGTCATTTCTGATTTTATCACTGAGAAGACTTGTTTTGTTGTTCAAACATCAAACTATTCTTCAGTGTATTGGTTGACTTGTCAGACTTTATTGACTGGACTTGACTTGACTTGAAAGGTCTTGTCATCAATGAAGATCTCTGTTAGTTCAGCTTGAATGGCCCAGTGTTATGTTAGTATGGATATAGGATGTTTATTATGTTGTGACATACTAATTTATTGAAATAGTTGTCTTACCAATTATAAGTAAATTGCCAAACTTACCTCAAGCATTGCAATTGATAATTTTGATATTTGATAATTTGTAGCAATGCAATCGCTGTATTAGTTCAGCTCGCGAAACACTTAAACTGATGATTTTAATAATTATTATGTTTTTAAAAAACATATTACTGTCACAATGGTGTTCATTAATCATTAAAACATTAATTAGGAGTATTTCTGAGTATAAAACACAAGTTTAAAGTGTTAGAATCAGTGAGAACAACATGAAAAAAAAATTTAAAAAAAAATTTTTTTCGAATTTTTTGGAAAACGCTTTTTTTCAAACTTAGTGCGCATAGATCTCAGTTAGTTTCTGTCCTACCACAATGAAAGTTGGCATATTTGTAGATTAATATAAGGTGAGTGCAATGACAGAGAGTTTTTTAAAGATTTTTATTCCAATTTTTTTTTATAAAATCTTTCCATCCTAAAAATCTATGAAAAATTTTAAATTTTTGAAAAATTTGAAAAAAAAATTTTAAATTTTTTTTTCAATAATTTCTCTCTGTCATTGCACTCATCACTATATTACATATATTTCACAAAAAGAATTATTGAAATATCTTTAATAGTTTTTGAGAAAAACTTTCACTAAGTTTTCATTATTTTCAGATCTACGGCGGCCATCTTGGATGTTTCCATGGCAACGGGTGACAGGTCATCTGGAAAATACTTCAAAATAATTTAATACATGTTTACTAACCTATTTAGACATAATAAACCAATTAGATCAATTGAAATATTTGTTTCATCTTTGGGTGCAGTGTCTGGCCTTAACGTAAATAGAATTCAACAATGAACAGGTTAATTATTGTTCAAACTAAGGTAAAAAGGATTAAAAAATAAGACATAAGCACATCAAGAATAAGCATGTACCGACCTTCAGCTTGTTGAGAGCCTCCTGATGTTGAGAATTCAACTGGTCTACATCGTGCTGATGTTTCTGTGTGAGTCTATCTTCTATCATCTTCAGCTCGGTCTGCAGGCGCTCTGTCTCTGCCTGGTGAACCTGGGCGAGACGGGTTTCCAGCTGTGATAGCTCCTTCTGATGAGCAGTCTCCAGCTCAGACTTGACGGTTTCTGTGTCCAGGGCTGCTGCAGACAGTTCATCCGCGTGAACTTCCTTTAGGTCTGTAATAGATAATAATTCTCTGAAATAGTTGTAAGTTTGCTAATTGCATGACTCAATTGATATACTGAGATATTTCTAAGTAAAATGAAGAGTTCAAACTTGTTCAGTCTTTTCGCAATGAATGTAATATGTTTAAAATAATGAAGAGTTGAGAAAGTTGACAAACCTTCTATCTTCTTCTCCCAGGTTTGTGTGAGCTGCATCAGCTCTGCCCGGTGAGTGTCTGCTAGCTGTTGCATCTTCTGAACTGCTCCTTGTGTCTCACTGCCTGTGACCTCCGTGTCTCCTTCTCTCTCCAGTTTACCCTGCACCCCGTCCGTGACTCCTCTCTCCCCTCCGTCCGTGTCTCCTTCTCTCTCCTCTCCGTCTTGTTTCTCCTGCACCTTGTCAGTGGTGTCTTGGTCCTTGTCCTCATCCCGAGAGTTGCCTCCCTTGTCCTGCTGGTCCTGCAGCTCCTGCAGCTGGTCCCGGAGAGCCTGCAGTTCCTCCTGGTGTTTCCTCTTCATCTCCTCCGCCTCTGTGCTCCGGTCAGCCATGAAGTTATCCATCATCTTTCGGTGCCGTTCCACAAACCGGTGCTGCAAACAGACATGGTTATCTTTACCAACTTGTATCTAGCTTTCTTAAACCAAATAAATATACTACATCAGAACATGACAGTACACTTCGTAACATGACAATAAATTGTAGTATTTAGATGTCATCATTCAAATTTCACAATTATCAGTATATGCATTCAGTGCATTCAATGTGTTTTCAGACGAGGCAGTTTCATAATCTGTGTAGATTTGTTGTTTCATTTTATTGTTTGGGAATATTTTCATTTGATTTTGATTATGCATGTATATATTTGTCATATTGACTATAGATGCTGAGGCATGTATGTATCTTTTCTTCATATCTCCAGGTCATGGTCACTGACACTTTACTTCAGCCAAGACATAGCCAGCATAAACACCATCACTATCACATGTTTCATGCCGTTTCAGTTCAGTTATCTGTCTTCATAGATAGTTGCTAAATTGAGAGCATCAGAATCTATCATAATCAAATTTTAAAAATATTCATACATGTAAAGCCAACAAAGAACGATAAATATTTCTATAATAAATAAAGGTTGAAAATCATATCTGGTCACTTGATAGAGTCATCTATATAGATCTTCTTCTAACTCATCATATCAGAGGGTGATCTCATGTGATGAAACCAAAACTCATAAAACTACATACTACATACATGTGTAACCATGGTCACACTGAATAATTGATCGACAGATTAACAACCGAATATGTCATACGCCTGGATCGATAGAATAAGATAAGAAATCTTATCATGCTCACATGAAGGCATTAAATATAATATAAGATATGACTTCAACTACTTCTCACACAAATCTAAAGCTAACCTGAAACCCAATAGCAGTCAAGTCAACCATGTAATTTGATTTTCAATTCATGCTATACTATGTTGAAAATTGGTATGAGTATAAGCATGACCATGTGAAATCCCTGGCACTGTCCAACCTAGGACCCAGGCATTAAATAAATATATAGAACATCATACTTGTACATTTGGATCGTTTGTATTGAACGAGAAGATGTCATGGAAGCGGAGGAACAACGAGTTCGAAGAACGAGTTGTTCCTCCACTTCCATGACAGCTTCGAGTTCAATAGAAACGATCCAAATGCACAAGTATGATGTTCTATATTTATTATATACCCCTTTTTATTAGCAAATTGGTAAACAAATAAAGTTGCATAAATTTACTGGGATGACGTGCTGCGTATTGATACACGGGCAGTTGCTTGACTAGCACGACTCACGATTTGATATCTTAATAATATCTTTATTTTCTCATTTGTCAGCCCAAAAGAGCTGTAAGTGAAATTTTCTTCAGTGTGATAACATAATTAAACCATCAAGTTTGCTTTATTATCATTTAATTACAAAGAACTGAAAATAAGAAACAACATTCAGGCTTCCGTGCGTCGTGCTTCTTTCGAATGACGTAACCATGGTTATGACGTCACAATAGTAAACGGTTGTGACGTCACAGTGACGCAGCATCGCTAGCGAAATCTTCGGCAATGCTTTCGATTCCCCTTCTACTTTGCGCTTTTCTGCCTTGTTAATGATAATTTTAGCAACATTGTCCCTGCTTGTGCTGTTAATATTAGGCCAAATCCTTGCTGATACTTTAATCAACTGAACAAATACTAGCAGTATTAATAAAACATAAATTCCGGAGATTTAATTGGGTAAACATTGAAAAGTACGGAAAATTCCGAGAAGTGCCGAAGTTTAGAGAAAGTAGAACCGTCAGCCGTGCAATACGGAATTCACCGTGCAATAAGGAAATCGACCACGGGAACCGTATTGCACCAATGTATTACTATCTTAAGTTTACATGGGTATATAATAATATAAGATATGACTTCCACTACTTCTCACACAAATCTTAATCTAACCTGAGAGTTGTGTTAAGCATGCAATTTGATTTTCAATTCACACTATACTATGTTGAAAATTTGTATGAGTAACAGCATGACCGAGGGAGCTCGCTGGCACTGTCCAATCTAGAGCCCAGTGATCAGCACATTCCATACGACACGGACACCATCACAGAATCAATGCCCTCTATCTAACAGTCAGCACTCAAGTATAAGTTCATGTCAGTGTAAGGATCTCTACAATCTGTGTTACTAGCCAGGCACTGAGATATCATCTGCTTGAGGGTGTCTAATAGCCAGACAAACTGGTCCCCAACCCCCTGATGACATGGCTGTTTGGTGCCACTTGAACTCTGTAATCCAAGTAGACTACGGCAGCTAAAAACCCCAAGACCACTATTCATACCACACTGCTACTGTCTGTAATACATGTCTCTATCTAATCCTTTCTCACCTAATCACACGGGCAAACACTGGTGTGTGCTTATATATACACAACTAAGATTGAGTAACTATCATAGATTTCAAAGGTTCAAAAGTAATTCTTTCCCTCTGCTATGTAAGGAAAATTAACTTTCACAGAAATTGAAGTAACATACTGATTGATTTTCTGCCTCCTTTTATTCATCAGTGTACTCAAAAGGGATGGAAGTGATTCTTGACTGTTTTGGAAAATGATTATTCTAAACAAGCTTACCAGCAATTACATTCTCTACCCATAGAAGTTCCACATAAATTCTGTTATAAATCCTGGTTTCCACCTTGTAAAGGACAAATTCAAAAACACATTCTATCCTCATTTCAAATCACTCCCACAAACAAAATATTTCATTGACTCAGATGAAATAGGTCTCCGATATGGAGTTCTTAGAATGAAAGGCAAAAGTCAATTTAGCTTAGTAATGTTGACAGACAATGACAGCCTGTTTGCGTAAATCCTGTAGATGACTAACTCCATAGAGACATATAACAAGGCAGGGTAAACATGCTATACTTTTACTGAGCTATTGAAGCGTGTGTGAAGAGTGCGACTTCCTTATGGTTGCTTTTAAATCAATATTGCTGACTGCACAAACAGATTATATCAGAAGAGACTATGATTCTAATTCAGTGAAAACAAAATCATTGCCTACGATATAAACATAGGTTATGTGAGTAACATAACATAGGTCCAGCTCGGAATGGAGAGAATGACTCAATTAATGTCTTGAACAAATCAAAGTTCCATATTTAAACAAGATGTGTTTGTTTATATTGCATAAAGACAGAGTCTGTACTTATGACAGGTCAGTGGATATACTTCATCAATATATATATGCAGAGCATGAGTGTACAACAGGTCATGTCAGACCAACACCTGTTTGTAGAAAACTCAATGAAGCGAATCTGACTCAGATCTGCTGGCAATCTGAGTAAACTCAATGAAGCAAATCACTGACTCTGATCTACTGATACCAGGAGTAAAGGAGGCCATGTGAAGGCTATTCAATACCAGGTATACATATCACCTACTATATTCAGGGCATAATGTGCCATATTGATGTCATTTAACCATATCTTAATGTGAACGAGATCAAATCACTAGCTTTCTCAGCAAATGGGTGAAACATTACAAAGTTATAAGAATGCCTTCCTAACACAATTGAGTATTTTTTCTTTATATTTCATTTGAAATATAACTCTACTGTAGCCTGGAGGAATAACGTTTTTCAGTAACCTTTGGCAGAACACTCAGTACAGGTGCAAAGAAACAAAACATTTTGATCATGTCTTCTGAATGCAATTTGTAGTGTCTCAAAAACAGGCTCATTCAGAAAATAATGTAATTCAAATCACACAACACTATAGGTTTATCTCCATTCAAGTCTTTTTAAGTTCTCTAATTCTTTTCTTTGATGTCACAAAGTTTCAGTTATTGACATTTTAAAATGTAGTTTCAACAGCTTTTAAAGTGGATTCCTGGAAACTTCTATCTCAAACACACACAATGTTACATGAATATCATGCTAAATGAAGTTAATGATGCATAATTTGCCAATATTGAATTTTTGAGGGAAAACTTTGAAGAAAAAAAAGAGTAAACAAAATGGAGATCATGGGAGTTGAAAGATACTATGTTGAAAATTACACCAGCAAACAGCTGCGTTTGCATAATTTTCTAACAGGACTTATTCCTGTGGATGCTCCATGTAAAACTGGTTGTGAGTACTGACCCGCTCTGACTCGAGTGTCTCGGTGAACTCCTGCTGCATGAGCTGTTTGGCGAGGTCGAGCTGCTGGTCATACTTCTCCTTCATCATCTCCTCCAGGTCTTCATCAGCTCCTCGCTCACCGCTCTCCATCTCTGCAACGCACATCCAACACTTCACTATCTCACATCGTCCATGCAAACAAGCTTTACTTCATTCATTGATGATTTTGTAACAGAAGTGATTGTGAGATCACCCCAAGCGGGAATCGAACCCTGGACCTCTACCAGCCGAGCTAAAGGGATATCCCATATACACCTCTTCCACAAAGTGACTCGTTTTCGAGTCAACTCTTGCGATTTATAGAGCACCTCAGTTCGACGTACTCAGAGTGTAGTGAGCACAAGGGAGTTGCCCCGGCCCCACATTTGGCACCAAATGTAACAGAAGTGATTGTAAGATCACCTCCATCGGGAATAGAACCCATGACCTCTGGATGAGAGTTCTGCGCTATTGATATCAGACTAGCCGAAGCCAGTAGGAACACTTTCATCTCACCCTGCCACAATAACATTAAATTCTGTAATAAAATAAAGAGAATAATAATTTGGGTTGTTGAACCATGAGCAAGCTAGACCAGCAATATTTGAAGGGACCAACCTGCTAGTAGCTTGTTATACTTCTCTTTCTCCTGCATCTTCAGTATCTCACATTCATGCAAACAAGCTTTGATTAATAAATAACTTTGTTAATGTTCTTTTTTAATATAAAATAGAGAAAATGATAATTCTGACGAGTTGTTGAATCCTGAGTAAGCTAGACCAGACTATCTGAAGGGACCCACCTGCTAGCAGCTTGTCATACTTCTCCTCAGTCTCCTGCAGCAAGGCCTTCAGGTTGTCCAGGTTCTGCTGGAGCTTCCTACTCTGCTCCGTCTTTTCATCCTGAAGTCTCTCCACCTCCGCACTCAAAGCTGATATCCTGGACTCGTATTCACTCTTCATTTCACTCTCAGACATCTTAGTATCCACATCCGTCACAGAACTATTCACATCATCCTTCACAGTTGTAACATCATCATTAACAGAACTATCCACATGATCTTTCACAGCTGTAACGTCATCATTTACAGTTGTAACATCATCGTTTACAGCTGTAGCACCAAGGGACACATTCACACTCTGTTCAACAAATCCATCACCTTCTGATATATTCTCTTCTGTCTGTGTTTCTGAATGATCTAATGTTCTCTCAACAACTGATGGTTCAACATTTTGTACATGTAGTAGATTTTTGACATTTTCTTCATGAGTTTTGAGTAGTTCTGCAGCCTGCCTCTTGAGCTCGATGTCGAGCTGGACTCGGAACTCCGACTGGAGCGTCTCCACCTCCATCTGCTGGTCATGCTCCAGCTCGTGCCGAAGTGACTCCAGTTCCTCTCTGTGACGATGCTCCAGATCTTCCAGCCGCCCCAACAGCTCCTCCCGGGCAACGGATTGAGTTAGGTCCGTGCTGCTCGAGTCTCCGCTTACAATCTCCTTCTCCTCGCCCACTTCTTCAACCTGGGATTTCTCGTCATCCTCCTTCTCTCTGTCACTTTCTAGATCAGAAATAAGTCTCACTTTTTCTAACACAACACTATTTAGATCCATAATAACACTTTCCTTTTCAGTCAACAAATTGTTCAGTTCACTTATTTTCTTTTCACATTCATTCAGTTGGTCTTTCAATGATTTCACTTCCTCAGCTGACACCTCCGACTTGTTTCTCTCCTCTTTGAGTTGACGTTTGAGATCAGATATTTCCCCTTCCTTCTCTTGTATACGTTTCTCCATATCCGTGAGTCGGGACACGACAGAGTTGGCCCCCCTTGGTGACTCTGTGGCTGAAGACTCGTCACTGTCCGAGATGACCGTCAGCATCGTGGTTCTCTGCACATACTCTCGCTCCTTGGCAAATGCCACAGCGTCCTTTGAGTCGGACAGGCTCCCAGAATCCTTCAGTTCTATGTTGGACAGTTCACTTATCTTGCTCTCATACTTAGTCCTCATCTCAGCTATTTCATCTGAGAAAGTCTTCTCCATATCGTGCACATGTTTCTCATAATACGTCCTCAGCTCCTCCAGGTCTTTGGTCTGCTGCTCCTGAGTAAGATTCTTCTCGCCAGATTCTGTTGACAATAGAGGAATATTTGGGTTTCAAGGCTGAATATAAACTAAGAACCATCGTGAACAACTTTTAAACATAATTTCATCTGACTTGAAACAACTTGTAATAAATGAGGAACAACATGGAAATTACCTCCACCTTCAGAAAAAATCCAGAGTGTTTGAATCAAACTGATATTGGAGTTCCTCGCCATTATTCAAAATTCAAAATCAAATAAATTTCCATGTGTTCTTCCACATACAAGAGATATAAAGAAAGATAAATGATGTATCTGATATACACTAACCAAGTTAATACCTATATATCTAATGTAAAGGTAACACTTGGGGTGATGCACAGTTCCCCACAAGCACACCAACAAGAGACAGACCACTCACCTGCTGCTGTTTTCAGTCGATCCTGGAGAATGTGTAACTGCTGCTCGTACTGGCTCTGCAGGGACTCCATCTCCCGCTGCAACTCCTCCACCTGCACCGCCTCACTGCGCACCGTCTCCGTCCGCACCGCCAGCATCCGCTCGTACTCCCCTAGGAGCTCGCTGCGCAACTGGCTTATCTCCCCTTTCTGACTCTCCAGCAACTGCCGTAGGGCTGAAAGTCATCACAAACATTCAGTCTAGTCCTGTTACTGATGCAAGATATAGATATGAAATAATATGTTTGCATGAAAACTATCACAACAATCAACTTTCAAAATAGACAGTTACCATTTCAGTTCAAATTGATTTATGGCTTCAAAGTTTTGTAAAGATGTTATGTATTCAAGGTTTGCAAAGCCACAAAATGGAGAATGTAACTTTACAATAAGGACATGAAGCTCTCCAAGCTTACTGATCTATCAGAACCCAAGCTGACGAGCCCAGCAAGTGAACAGGTCACAGCACTTACAAGACAACATTACCTCATCAGTGTGTCAGCAAGTACATTTACATTAAGCTTCTGCATAATATGACCTTTTGAAAACACTTTTGACTGTAAAATGTCCATAGCATAAACATATGCTGATGGTGTGATGTACTCTATCCTCTATTACACTCTGCTAGAGAATGGCTGGAGTAACTGCCTCTACAATACATGTATGAAGTGCCTGGATGAAGTTTAGAGCAGCATGCAGCATGCTGATACACAAGTCAAACAGACAGACACCTTGTATCTGGAGAGGGAGACTACCTTCAGCAGAGTTGTCTTCTCCTGATTCCCCACCAGGGGGCGTCTCAAGCCCCGGCAACACACGATCCAGTTGCTCGTTGATCCTCTGCAGAAAGATAAGCTAAGTTTAAGTAAATAAGTAAATCTTGATTAAAACACTCAACAATGAATTAACAATAATTGATTTTCTTGACAATAGTTTCTTGCAATAGTTTATTTCATACAAAATGTCTGTTATTCAGCGAATCAAGATTAGGCAGTTAAGTAGGTAGATACCTGAACCAGCTGTTCATATCTCTCAGTCAGTTTGGAGTCCACTAACTCTCTGTCTGTTGTTGATCCAATCTCTGCAATATCAACAGATAAGGTGAAATTTCCTCTAGTTAATGTTCTTGACCATAAATTGAGCAAGACACAACCAAATAAAAAGATTTCTGTTTATACATTTAATAATTTTTTTAAATTTTACTTTCAAACAGTTAAGCGAAAGCAATTCTAATGGCAACGTAATACTGTAAAGAGCATAACAGTTCCCACTGCAACAGAACCAGCTTGTCCTCTCGCCTCACCCCCGCCCCATACTTCCGACTGCCACGGTACCAGCTTGTCCTCTCGCTTCACCCCTGCCCCATACTTCTGACTGCCACGGTACCAGCTTGTCCTCTCGCTTCACCCCCGCCCCATACTTCCGACTGCCACGGTACCAGCTTGTCCTCTCGCTTCACCCCCATCCCATACTTCTGACTGCCACGGTACCAGCTTGTCCTCTCGCCTCACCCCCGCCCCATACTTCCGACTGCCACGGTACCGGCTTGAACTCTCACCTGACTTCCCAGACTCCTCTGACTTGTTCCCAGTGATGACCTGGTCTCGGTCCGGTGCAGTGAGAGCAGTGCGGAGACGAGTCAGCTCGGCGGCGTGTCGCGCCTCCATGTCGGCCTGCACCATCTTGAGTTGTCCAGCCTGTACCTGCTCCATCGCTAGCTTCATGGCGGCCAGCTGCAGCTGCACCTCATTCTGCAAAATCAGTTCACAGCTGCATTCAACTCATCTCATCTTCAAACTAACAATAGTAACTTCACACACCATGAATTCAAAACATTGAACTCATACTCAGCTCATCTTATGTTCAAACTCACAATTGCAAACTCAAAAAGAATATATCTCAGAATATTGAAGCAATATTACCATTTCACATTGACTTTAAGTATAGTGAAAGTAATCGCCTACACAAGCCAGTACGTACCCTGTTGTCATGCTTGGCCTGCTGGATCTGGGAGTGTGTTATTTCCCCCACCTCTCTCAGCACTGTGTCAAACATGGCCGCCGTCTCCTCGCCCAGCTGTCCTCGCAGTCGCTCAACACTCTGTTTACACCAAATAGTTAAATTTTACTACTACAAAACAAGGCTCCTGATAATGTTTTGACTCAAGGGTATTTCATTAATCAAAATAAATAAAACAAAGCAGAAACTTTGTCACTTACAAAATAAATCTCATCTTATTGAACAAATATATTAAACTTTCAGATCTATATAAAAACTTACAAATTGAGACAAGAAGATCATAAGTGTAAGTTTGAAATGAAATTTTGACAGTTTATCACATATTTATATGGGGGAGGTACCGTCAAAACATGTGACAACAACTGTTGTGATGAATGACACATTTTACTGTGACGTTTCGGGGGTGTTTCGACCCCCTTCATTAGCATCCGCATCAGCAAACACATATTTATATACATAAAATCATTAAACAGGAAATGTAATTTGTATCTTTTACTCATGGATTTGAATTTTGTTTGCGTATGTGTGTATATTTATATTTACATGGATTAGTATCTTCAAGAGTATTTCATGGCTGCTAGTATTATTGCAGGAAGAAAGCCTGCATCACCATGTGGCTATACGTTGTGGTGAAACCTGCGAGCAAATGCTGGAACTAGCGAACCATGGATGGTACTGCACTGAAATTCAGTGTAGCATTTCACCCAAACAATGGAGGATCACTAATGAAGATGATCCAAAAGCAGAGTCTGAAGTAAATCAAGATGGTGCATGTGAGGGGTACAGGACCAGTGACGTGTGGACAGACGAACAGACAGACAGACGTACCTGCTGGTGCTGCTCCTGGAGGTGTAGCTCATGCTGGGAGCTGCGGTCTCGCTCCACGTCCAGCTGGCCCTGTAGACTCTCCATCTCGGTCTCATGCTGCACACGCACTCTCTCCAGCTGAAACAGGCAACACTTTATACATGAGTCTGTTGTTAGATACAGGACTTACAGGATTTACCGAAGTATACATAACTGACAGGACAGGGTGATGGGCCCAATGACACATTCAAGGAAAGGGATAGAGAGTACTTGTTTGAATTCCTGCTTTTAACTGCTTCTGGACACTTTATATTGGCTCTCTAAGAAATCGATCTTTCAACCAAGATGGTAAAACTTTCACATGTATTTTTGACCACAGGAAATGAATGAAAATGGAAGGTCACATGGTCAAAACAAATCAGTCAAACTAAGATTAAACCTCTTTGTCTCTTCCCCAAACAAATTCAATAATGCAATTCCCCACTGTACGCCTCGTGTCCAGCAAAGTTTGAGAGACAGTAACTGTTGTCTCCGATCCCTAACCCCTTGTCTTCTCACATGATTAAACTAACTAGGTTTGGCAGCTATGCAGTGCAATGCCTGGGTAGTTTCAACTTCCCAATGCAAGGCATAACTCTTGCCAGTCTCCATTACTGGCTGATTTAGGCCTTGCAGTATTTCCTTAAGAAATCTGTGTTTAGAAATCCAGGCCCGCTATGCATTTCTGGTGCAGCGATTCGCTATCTTGACACAACATAGTGAGGGAAATACCGCAAGGGTTAAATCAGCCAGTAACGCAGACTGGCAAGAGTTATGCCTTGCGTTTGGAAGTTGGGGTAGTATATAACTGAACCTGGGCCTAGTCATCCCCTGTCACACCCCAGAAAAGACTTGTAATGGCTGAAATTAACCAGAGCTAAAAATCAAGCATTATTGGCAGTCTCCTGATGAGATGAAGAATCATCAATTTTCACATCACAAATTTTCATTGGCTGACAACATACATGCTACAAATAGCAAAACGTAACCAGTTGGTAAGCGTGTTTCCAGTCTTACAGAAGCAAGGTATTAAGTAGCCATACGGCTTGAAATACCTTGATGAAAGCAGAATGACCAAATGCTACCAAATGCAAGGTGAAAAAAGTTGTTAGTTGAACACAATTGCTAGTATGTTCTGATTTGTGCATACTGTATCATGACGATGAAGTTTTGTTTGTCTTACAAGCAAAATAGTGAGCGTGGCTCACTAATACCCCCGACTGTTTAAGTTTGACATTTTTATTTTACTTAAAGAGAGAGGTGTCTGCACACCTAAGGATTGATAAGCTTTGAAATGTAATTGCTAAGATTAAACTGTTTGTGAAAATGGTAGGACAATTCTCGATCTTCATGTGAAAAAGGTGGTTTAAGTCAAAATAGGAATAAAAGTAACTTGAAAAAGGTATTGGTAATATAATACACTACTGCTATTACCACTGATTTCAACTTTATTTTGGAAATTAATCCATCATAATGATTCATTCGAGTGACTTTAAACAATAGGTACATGGAAGCACACCCCTGAAGGCACAGTGAGAGATATACAGCAGTTTATGGCTGAAAGGAAAGAAAATTTAACTTTTCCCAAAATATAACCAGTGGAAATATAAAATAGTAAAATCGACGAGAACACAGAAGTTACTGAGCTTTTGATGAAAGTTACATGAAAAAGAAAATGATGAAGTCAACAAATCACAATACAGAAGTACTCGTAGCTTCATTCACTCTAGCTATGATAAAGTAAAAGAATATTAAAAATCGCCAAAAATTAAAAAATTCACCAAATCGTGTTACATTTTGCAATGCATCTCTCCTAGTGGTGAAGGAGACATGTGCCAAATTTGAAAAGGATGAGATGAATAGTTTTTCTTTTATCGATCGGACAAAAAATGCTCAGAATTTGACTAAGTTAAAAAATAAAAAAATTTGCCAAAAATTCAAAAATCCACCAATTCGGTTTAAACTTCGCACTGCACCTTTCCTAATGGTGAAGAAGACATGTACCAAATTTGAAAAGGATGAGATGAATAGTTTTTTTGTAATCGATCGGAAAAAAAATGCTCAGAATTTGACTAAGTTAAAAAATATAATAAATCGCCAAAAATTCAAAAATTCACCAATTCGGTTTAAACTTCGCACTGCACCTCTCCTAGTGGTGAAGAAGACATGTACCAAATTTGAAAAGGATGAGACGAATAGTTTTTCTGTAATCGATCGGACAAAAATTGTCTTCGGACGGAAGGACAGACGGAAGGACAGACGGACGGAAGGATGAACGGACGGACGGACGGACGGAATCGTTGGTATAACTATATACCCCCAACCGTTGGTCGGGGGTATAATAATGCAACACAATAACATAGGAGTAAGCTTATCACAAGTAACAACACATCTGTCCAGGAAACTTACAGTAAAGTAATTCCTATATCATGACAAGAAACAGTTCTTCCTGGGCATATTCATATATCCTCATTCCTTTTTGGTGTGAAAAACTCACTGTGTATGCCAAATACCACAATACAAAGTGTACAGCGCGAATGAGCTGGTAAACCGACAGACCCGGCAACTGAGACAGACCAGCAAGTCCAGAACTCTGCTGGACACTGAATGATTGAAGACTGGACACTACACTGCAGACTGATGGGTATCCACTCACTCACTCACTCGGACTTACAGCCGGCAGACTGTTAGACATGTGCGCGCACCCAGGTATGCAATCTGTGAGTGGATCAATACCGGTAGTCAGGGGAAGGACAGTTTCACACTCGTCTCACAGACAGGATACACACCCGGGGACAGACAGAGAGGGGAACACGGGGAACAGGACATGGAAAGAGAAGGGGTTCGGTACCTGCTGTTGACATGTTTACATTACACCCAGGACTGCATCTCCCGCTCAACTTCAAATCAATGCTGAAGTGAATAGCGACCGTGTACTGTAGCCATTCAGTCACAACACACCTCACTATAACACGAACACAGGGAAACATGCGTATAACAGCACTTCACTCCACAAAGGACACTAGTAAAGAATTGAGTTGTGTACGGTGATAGAAGGTATGTGAACACTGCTCTCAAGGTTGACAGTGAGCGAGGAAGTGGCCGTGTTATAACGAGGAGGGTCAGACGGCTGGAGACAGATTAGATCTGATCTACTTTGCAGCCTGGTAAATTATTCAGTTACACATGTGAAGGGGGGAGGTGGTGTATGGGTGGATCATCAATCCCTTCTCTCCATCACACACTCAAGTAGGGGTTAGGTCATTTCCTGTCAGAAGTTGAAACAATCTTTATGATTGCAACCATTGATATTAACTTGTTGTTGATTTGTTTGTTACATCAACATTATCATCATCATCATCATTACCGTTATATATTAACCAGGCCATGATTAATCCTCAAACAAGGGTAAGGCCTGTCTGTAATCCACATTTAAAAATAAATAAAACAACAATACTTCAAATGATTGTAACACAATTTTCCAAGATTTTTAAAGATTCTAAGAAAAGATTATGTAGAAAAGAAAAAAAATTTGGCTAGCTGGTTGCTTGATATAAACATAACATAAGTATATCTCAATCATATCTACACTTGCGGATTAAACAAGTTTTGTTGGCAGTGTTTCTTGTGGACGCTAGTTTATAACATACATGTATATGATACACACAGATAATCTAATCCATAATTTACAAAGTTTATCTCAATCTTAGATCATTTACCGGTTTTGCCTCAACTTTCTGCTTAGAGGTCTCCAACAGGAAGCCCCCTGAAGCCCACGTGATGAGTAGGCCCTGATCTTTGTTCAAGTTGACAGAGAGTAAACCCTCCATTGCACAAGTACAGTGAGTCTACATCTCCACAGGAAACCTACAGGTTATGTCACATCCAACTCCAACTAAAAATAGTGTTCTCAAACGGTGTAGGTACCATAGCATAGTCAGAAGAAGAAGCTCTTTCTCCAAGCAGAAGTTCGTCAGTGCAACAGGTGCCACAGGGTCACACACCTTCTACACAAATTGTCATCGACTTCCCAATATTTCACCCCTTCGTTTTACTACCTGAATCCATCACAAGAAAACGCCTCTGCATGACACACTTCTGTTAGATAACTGATTGTTTCCATTTCCCACTAATTCCAAAGGATTATTTCTCATTATCAAGAAGTTTTAAACTGGTCAATAAATGAAATAAATGCTCTCAGTTTTCTCTTCCTCAACAGCCAGCAGATCTGCACATGGCGTGTGGATGTTTCTTCCCGTGTATCCAGGTAGTGCTTATATGTACAATGGAGGTCCAAGGTCGCACATTGACGGGGCAGGTCCGCAGACTTACAGCCAGAGTTACAGCAGAATCAGCACGGTGCCATCAGTCCGAACCAGACAGAACCCCACTGTATCAGAGACCCACTTCTGCACCATCACCAAAATAATTCAATCAATAACTCAAGGGGCTTTTTAAATTCTCTCAGCACCCAATCCAATCTCAACAAAACAAGAGTGATCCAACTGTGACAACTTCTATCAGATTATCTTCTATCTGTGAGTCCCCCTCCAGGATGGGGACTGTTGTCCTGGTGAAGCTATCGTGTTGTCAAGACTCCTTCCTATCTCGTCTGTACACTCCACATTCACTTGAACAGCGTCAGACTGTCAAATCAAACTCTGTTCCTGAACAGTGTCCTGATCCACTTGCATACCCAGAAACTTGAGCTGTTTCTACAAACACTGCTCTTCAACTTGTTGCAATCAAGAGGAAGACAACAAGCAGTGCTGTGTATGTCAGCTTGTAGATCCTCCCCAGCCTGCTACCCAGAAGATTGGCAGATGTCAGGTGCCTAGAACTAGGTAGTAGCCTCTATTACTTATGAAATATTCACGGCATTGCCTGCTTCCACCCATCCCAGGCGGGTGAACAATACAGGACCTTCAACTAATTAAGATGGAATCAACAGGTCGGCCCGAGGTGCATACAGCACCACACAGAATCATGGCTTCAATCAGTCATACATCAGACAACTCATCTCCCATACTGCATTGTCATCATATAACTCAACAACAATATTAATTTTCTGTCGATTTCTGTAGGTGGTATTATATCCTTTATTACCTTTGATTGTTTACTGAACATCTGAAAGCAGTGGTTTATTAGGGACCAGAATCAATACCTTGTGCATGTTACATCACCGCTGGACTTGTGGTTGAAGCCAAGAGTACACAACACTGACCTAAGTGGGGAGATTTAACTGTAGGCAATGTTGTATGTAATCAGCTCAATACTGGGGGTGTTAACCTCAATCTAACCCAGGTTTAACGGCTAATCTGCAACCCAGGTGGTTTAATCACCCAGGACAAAGCAATCACAATATACTTTTAACGTCTCCCTTTTATTCACACAACAACAAGTCTTGTTAATATTTGTATTCATATTCAAATACTAATTATTACCCATTAATTATTTCTGATCAGAGCATGAATTGTAAATAGATAAAATACTGTGTTTCAAAATCAACAGTTACGGTTCTGATAGGTTGGATACACGGTAAATTCGATGTATTATTTTAGAGCTTACATGGAGCAGAAATTCAGCCAGCCATGTGTACTGGTGACTTCGACACATGAGATACTGAACCAGGACAAGCTTCACATCCATCAGAAATACGTATTGTTTAAATAGTGGATAAATGTAACATTGTTATATCTGTTATCACCCTGTCTGAAATACTACAATTGTTTTTACTTATTCCTTGATGAGTCCTTGTGTTTGAATCCTGCAAGGGAACAGTCTCGAAAAAAAGGACAAGACTTCAAAATTGTTGAGTGAAAACAGAAAGTGGAAGGTAAATATGCAGAGATTGCTTTCAAGACAAGTCCCTTACGAGATTAGAACAAAGGGACTCGTCACGGAAAAAGTACAAAATTTGACTATTTCAGATAGTGTGATACCAAATATAACAATGTTACACATCCATCTCCTGAACAAGTGATCTCTGGAGGTTATTACCGCACCACAGTACAGGTATTTACACATCATCATTCACAATGTAAACAAGGAGAGGCTAGACTGGAGGAGAGGTGATACCGATGATATCAATCAGGTGTATGTGGAGGGGGTTTGAGGAAAGATAGCGGTGTATCCAGCGCGCTGGAGGGCAGAGTGACAGTGAGTGACAGATCTGATTAAAACACTTCACAGCGACAAGTGTCTATCTCACTGCATATGTGCTATCTCTGTGACAACTAAACAACAAACAGCCCGTTTGCAAGGTATGCATGTTTACCAGATACCCCGTACATTCACTCAGACAGCGAGCTCTTCCTGTTAACATGTCAAGCTCCACTGACTTGTTATCAGACAAGTCCACAAGACAAGATAAATCACCCAAGGGATCAGATATGATGATGCCTCATCCCCATTTGTACTACCCGAGACACCCTCTGATTATAATAATACAGTGTCAACTAGCAATGCTACTGATATAAATACTGCAACTGGTGGAGATGAGAGGCAATCTCCCAGAGACAAAGCTTTTCAATGACAGTACTTACATCAGGAGGGGGGTTGTCAGGAAATGCGAAAGGCAGGAGCGTGTGCCATGTGCGGAAGTGACCGAGCATGCTCTCACATGCTGGCAGAGTGAGGCCCACTGGCTCCACACACACCTATACTATAGGTAGGTAGGTAGATATGTGTACACTCACTGATCAATGCCTCGCTGCTCACACTCTCTACATATATGTATACATGTTCAGGGTAGCACTCACATAAACCATGGTCCAAACATAGGTATACTAACTCAAGCTATTCTTAATACGTCAAACAATGAAAGTCAGGTTATCCTGCGTATGAGGGTAATACACTTTTATGTGTGTATTTATACAGGTTCAGGGGTGAGTACAGACAGTGCCAGCCCTGACTGAGTATGATGAGTGGTTACTCCGTTGTCACTGGTAAGACTAAAACAAACACCCTGCTTTACTAAAAGAGTTTGATGTGAAATAGGGTAGGGGTAGAGGATAATTCACTTAGCTCGATATCGTCTCCATTCAACCTTGAAAGCTTTATATAAGCACAGATTATTTACATAGCCTCACAAAACTTACATACTTATAGCATTTGTTCATGTGTAGGCTGCCTGTATTAGAGTTGATTACAAGTCAAAGGTGTTTAACAGAATGATTTCTCCTTCTTGTGAGGCAGAATCAACAAGTCTGCATCAGACACTGATAATCCTGGACTCATCTGGTCAGGCACCACACTTAGTGAAAGCAATAAACTCAGACCTTTGCACCAAGAATAGTATTCTATTTTGCTAACATCATAAAGATTGAGTAAGTATAATAAAAATGACTTGAGGACTTCATAAATCATAAAGAGAAAGAAGTTGACACCCTCTTGTTGTTTCCACTTGACGGGGAGACATGTAGGTCACACGTCCATCTGTCTATATATTCAAGTGATAACATGTCTCTACATACAACACGTATAAGGTACCTCTGGCGAACCCAGCAGAAGACAGTGTTAGCATGTGCAATCATCAATGAAGCAAACTGACCGAGGCTTAGACATGAAACAAGCTGAACTTCAGAAACTGAGAACTGACGATAGGCATAAAATTTTTGAAAAAAATGTTTCTGGTTTTTACAGGCTGACAAAAATGATGAGATGACGCATTATTTTTGTTAATGAAGACTGAATTTCATTTTCTACAAACTTCTCACCGGTTAAAAAATAAATATACACAATTATTCATATAAATAAAGCACAAACTCTCTTAAATATGTGGGTATTATGATAACTCAGACATGACACAAGCTGAAGTTCGGACACTATTAACTGAGAATTACTTCAAATCTTTGTGTCTCTAAATGTTCCTATGCAATCTGTTTAAATATTATGCTTCTAATAACCTGTAAATGGCCTTGGTCTGGACACTATTAAAATGTCTCATGGGGATTTATTTCAAATGGGTGTAACAATGCTGCGAGGAAGAGAAATTTTGAGGTAAAGATGACAGTTCAATATTTTCATACAGTTCATCTATTTGTATAGTCGACTTGTAGGGAGAAGATGTCAATGATACTGCAATATGACAACAAACAACTACAAGTTAACCATTATCTGCTAATACAGGAATACTATGGTTTGGCCTGTCATGAGGTCCCGACAGAGTTCAAAGCCTTCAACTCTGGATCATCCTGTTGGTGAGAGCCTGGCCCCACACTGGCATTGAGAATATTTACCAACAATTTCTAAGTCACGAAGTATCTGCGTGCAGGTATGTGCTGTGATATCAGATACCAGTTAATGTGATCCAATGTCGTGGAACAATTCCTCTCACCTCTCCCACAGAGAATCTCTTTCTACCTCATATTTTCCCCATTCAGCAAAGTTTTAAAACCTCTTCAGTTCATTGTAAATGCCCTGTAATTACACAGCCTTCTTAATCTTCCACTGTCAGGAGAGAAGTTCAATATATCGTAGTGTGTATTGTACACAGCAGCAGAAGAGCTTACACTCGAGTATTATTAGCCGAGGCTTTCAAGTGGTGCAGTATTGTTGTGACTATTATAGCCTTACAAACACCCCCTACCACTAGCCCATTGTGCCTGGCTGGGGCCGGCTAACAGCAGATATCAGGGTGGAGGTATATAACTGTAATGCAGCCTTTCACCGCTCCATCACCTTTCATGCCCAGGGAATTTGTCTTGATGTTTGACAAGTCCCATTTACAGCACTGCTCCAGTGAATATTGTCGTACAAGAGACACATCAATAGTCAAGCACACACCCATTCTCTAGGACACAGGTCTCATACTGGGACAGACCTAGGGAGACATGACTTGGTCATAAAATCAATATCGGGTGCTGATCTATCATGACAGACTGGACAAAGAACTTGAAACAAATATTGGGCCGGAATTATCGTTGTGTGCATAAGTGGAAATATATATTGGTGTTATCAGTATGTGGCAAATGTCTCCCCGTGCCACTGAATATATACCTCCTCCTTTGACATGGCTGATCTGGGTTGTAATCAGCAGACAAACAGGCTGTCATAAAGCAAAGAAAGCTCCCATACCCGGCTTTACATACAGTAAACACGGCAGAAATTATCTACCTTTATCAAGCCATTTGTTAACTTTCCCATTATTATATTGACTAAACCTGAATTAAGGGCAATCTAAAACACCAAACCTTTTTTTTAGTGTAAACGTCTTGTAAGAAATAAGCTTTACATTTCAATAATCAATAAAAAGTATCTATGAAATTTAAATTAAATGAATCTAAAATAATTATATCTTTAATTTTGGATGCATTTCTTGTTTCAAAAAAGAAATTCATTGTTTATTTCCCATGGGAGGGGAGCCATTAGGCAACTCGAGAACATTGCCATTGGGAAGACATTCATATTTGACAGAGCATATTCTCTCCCCAAGTAGCTATCAATGATCCATAGAGCTTATTGAGTCCCAGCATGATGCCAGGTAAAGCCAGATGGCAGGTAGATAATTAGGCTGTGATGAAAACAGCTTAATCAACAAGCTGGATAAACTCGGCTCAGACTAATCTGCTGGTGGATGCTTCCAGGTCACAGGGAAACAGGCTTCAGTACACCGCTACATTCACGTGCAGTTTGATATGTTCATGCTATCTCAGCAGATGGGGAAATAAATACACAATATGCTGAATAAAACACCAAATGCATGGTGATAATTGCATGTTTGCTATATCATTACACTTTATGAGATATACCAGTACGTCTCAAAGATTAGTTAAGCAATGAGTTGACACAAATTGTGTATTCTGTGACTTCACATTTGTAGTAACATCAGAAAACACATTCTGGGGCAAGAATAATTTTCTTTCTTAACAATATGAAAGCATTCATTTAGACAAAGCATACTTCTAACCTTCATATAAACTCGTTTCATTTATAAAAAGCATATTTCTTACCTTTATAAACTATAACGCATGACGAGAGAAAGAGTTATAAGTACCGTCACTGTGAGTGTAGACTCGTACTTGTGTACTGGACAACATACCTAAAGATCTTATTCTATCCATATTTGCAGCAAATGGACTTCCGAAGGTCCTCGATATATTGCAGACCAAAAGAGTTCTTCCTGTCAAGTATCCTAGTCACTCTGAGGGTTGTGCCTCTGTCCCGTACAGGTAGTATTGCAGCATGCAAGCATGTGTATCCACTATCAGCTCTATCTAACTGAGCATTAATCAATCAGACCCGCACTGCCATTGACTACAGTGAATGGGTGATCCCTCAGTTAAAGCTACTAGGAAGGAGTACACCCAGAGAGTGTGAGAGTGTAAGTGACGGTATGTACACAGCTGATTCACCGTCCCACACCCACTGGTAGAACACTACACCTTAAGGGTCACACTTTCCCTCCACACGACCGCTCTCACCGGCCGACCTGTCCCAACTTGACTCTGTAATACCAGCTTACACTAATGCCAGTGTAGAGGAGAGGAGAGAGACTTGCTACACTGTGGATTAACTGTGCTGCCTGCTGCCATCTAAACCAACCACCAACCATCTCCATCATAGAACAACATCACTAGTTTACACATGAATTCTGGAAAATCCAGAGGGGAAGTACAGGGGCTCGAATCACCACCCCCCTTCCCCCCCCTCCTCGTAAATGTTTGCAACTCATTTCCCTTCTATTTTACACAAAATGTGCAAGAAATATGTCTTTAAATATCTTTTTTTTCTTCTTTGTTAATTAAGAAAGAGCTCAATGTTGCAAGATATTGATTGTGCATGTATAAGAAGTTGATACAGGGCAAGCCTGCATGTGCCGTGATCTTCCAATTACAAGCTATTTCCTTTATCCAGCAAACTAGCAGACAATGTCCTGTGAGCAGGCTGGAAATAACCTTAGTTTCATCAATACCAGCTCCTTACTCTAACAAGTACATGCAGGTCAACATACTCTTTATTATGGGGGAATAAAATATTGGAAACCAAACAACATTCGCTTCAAGAATTGTGACATCGTGTTGTCTCATAATAGCATTACTCATCATAGCATAGATCTAAAAACATCAGATTGATACGCCAAGGCACTGTGCAAAATCTACTGTCTATTTTCTCAGCTTCGTACTTCTACTCAATCTCAAATGGACACATGGAGATGGGGTGAGGTGATTTGGGGTTGAACGTCGCTTTCAAGAGTATTTCACTTATACTACAGCTGCTTGTATTATTGCAGGGAGAAAGCCTGCAACACCATGTGGTTATGCATTGCTGTGAAACCTGCGAGCAATGGCTGACACTAGCGAACCATGGAAGTTACTGCACTGAAATTCAGTGTAGCATTGCCCCAAACCGTACTGCGTGTAGAACAGTTCTCTACTGCAGACAAAGTTGCCATGCCCCTGGCGGGAGTTGAAACATAGACCTCTTGATCCAACGCCGAATGTGCTAACCACTACGCTATCCCGCCCCAGACAAATGGACATAGATTTGCTACCTGAAGACCATAACAAAAGCAGACAACAACAGTGAAGTCAGACAGTGTGGATAAACATAACATAAACCTCTACGACCTCCTGTAACTTGAAATATTCACACAAACAAACTATCCAGCGGTTAATAAACTAAAGTGTATTCTGCATGTATGAATCAACACCATAAATCCATCAAAACAATTTCCTCATGAAAAGCATGAACTACTGGTTTGCAGATGACTCTCCACATGAAGTGGTCATCCATTAATACTTAGCACTGACTGTGTAGATTAATCTATTCCATGCTAGTCACATTATACACACCCAGCCTGATCCTATCAACTTCCTGGCAGGACCGTTTCCTGTTACCCCATGTAACGAAACAAGCAGTAGGGATCAATACAAATGACGGACAGACATACAGACAGACGGACGGACGAGCAGACCACAGGTGAGAGTTGGATACAGGTAAAAGGTGACTCCTTATTTAGCCAACGAGACAGATCCATACCTGGATAACATGACACACAGCACCATGGTAACATGCAAGTAACGTGCATGTGCAGAATAGGCCGTCTCCAACAGAAGATCAAATATATTGTGACGCAACTTCACGTCAATCGACAAATACAGGAAACTGAATGTTATCTTTTTGCTCATATTGAGTGTCTGATCAATGAAACATGATAGTTTGAATGAATTTAGGATGAAGGTGAATTTTTTCATGTACCGGTATTCCATATTTGTCATCTCTTGAATAAAAAAAACATAATTTGGCTCTGCAGCTCATCAGGTATTAAATTATTCATGATCTCTAAGGTTAAATCAAATAATAAGTCATTTCTCATGTGGTTTCTAATATGATTACCAAATTTACAATTAATAATCCACATTGGTTCAGGTGTGTCTCCACAAAATCTAATTAGTTTTTAACTTTACATGCTAAGATAGAATCATTAAGTCTTTAAGTTTTGAGGGTGTGACCTCTTTTGTCACAAGAGCACAAAAAAGTTATATATTAGAATAAAAGTAGCTTGAAATATGTTTCTTTAAAACACAAACTCTATTTTTGATGCTACAGACATAAAACTGGGCATGTTTGAAAGCTCATGACCAAATCTATATCATTACCTTCAACACTTTATCATTGCACTCAAACTGTGAACTTTGACCCTGCCATTCCCTTAATTGTGGTAGTAGGACAATGAAATTAATAAAACCATTTAACAAAGAGCTTATTCTGAAAATTTGAGCTTACTATTATTACTCCTTTGAGAGAATTTGAAAGAAAATTTGAGGCTGGACACCCTGCCACCCCATATTTGAGGTGTTATCAAGACCAAATGAACAAACTATAGCGTCCAATTGTAACCGACATATTATTCTGAGAATTCAAAGTCAAAATGTTTCGGAGAGAAGTTGTTTCCAGGTTTTAGTGAAAATGCCTTGCCACCCCATATTTGAAGGGAAATAAAGACAAAATGACAAAAGTCTCCATGTAACAAATATGTTATTCTGAAAATGCAAAGTCAATTGGTTTCGGAGAGAAAGCCAATGCAACATCTTTGATCCCCTACTGTACAATTTATGCTTTGGAGATAAAGCAGTTCTGAGTGGACAACAGCCCATGCAATAAGCCCATCTGGCCTTATAAGTCTGATGAGCTATGAAAGAAATCCTAGACTAACATCAAGTCTCAGAAATATTGTTTTTCTTGCCAACAACATTTTCCAAACAATTCAAATAGTTATACCAAATGAAGCCCTAAAGATTCCTTAATTTCTGAGAGCTGCGTAATCTAGACTTGCTATAATTTTCTTGACTGGGCTGGTCGTTATTGAATATTTTGCTCAAGGGTCTGCTGCAAGATACACGAGGCTCTGTGGTTTCAGACAAAGGGATTACAGCACAACACTTGCTTTTTCATCAAATCAGAACTATTTTATTACAGAGAAGTTTGTGTGTAAACAATCAAGCTTTCTGTGACAGTGTATTGTGAGTACTCCCCATTCCCTGACTCAAGTGGCTATGTTTCACTGCTACAGTCTCTACATCTGTGTGTGTGGTCAAGCCTGGAAAAGCTACAACTAGCAACTGTCAGCTAATTACAGTGTGTGTGTGTGTGTGTGTGTGTGTTTGTGTTACGGGTCTACAACAAACCTAGTGCCAATGATAATTTATGCTATGTGGTGAAAAGAAGGGAGATCTCATTCTACATTCCGACTGACAAGTGTGAATCTGCATTTGTCTATCTTTAAAATTGATGTTACTGAGTTTCTGATAAACATCCATAATTATTGTATGATTAATCATTGTAATGACAAACCAATGTTTGAATCGTTTACCAAACGAACTAAAAATAAACACAAAAGAAAATATAAATAAAATCAATTTTACTGATGCAATCAAAACATACAATCTCCCTCAATCATTCATTCAATATTTTTGTACACAATGTTAAAGTTATAAAAAATATAATGACTAAATATCAAATATGAAAACAAATTTTGATTAACAATGTACAGGATAAATTAATATCTCAAAAAATCTCACAGAATAAATAACACCTCACAGAGAGTATACAGCATTAACCCTACCTACCCTCATTTTTATTATATACAATTCTAAACATCCTCAATGAAAGGTTTTCATTATTATCTAATGCTGCTTAACTGTATACAGTGGAAAGCTGATTACAAACCAAACCAAAAGTTAGTAAATGCAGATTCACACAGTCCGTATTGACTGTTAAACAGGCAGGGCCCATATTTTCGAAGCTGTCTTAGTGCTAACATAGTCGTAAGTCAATGTTAATGTATGCCACTTACGACTATCTTAGCACTAAGAGAGCTTCGAAAGTATGGGTCCTGGATGGTAAAGTGAGGCATGCAGATAATAGCAGTAGGAACTCTGTACAGTCTGAGCAAGGGTCTAGCGTGCATCTGTTGCTACAGCTTGCTGTCACAGAGGTAGTCAGACATGTCAGCTATATACATTCTCATGGGAGGAGGTTGTGAAGTGTGTGTGTGTGTGTGATCTCAACAGCTTTTAAGTGTAACATCAAATGAAGCGTGTGCAACATGGTGCAATCTCAAGAGCTTGTAAACTGTGTAAGATGATATGAAGCGTGTGTAATATGGTGCAAACTCGAGAGCTTGTAAACTGTGTAAGATTATATTAAGTGTGTGTAATATGGTGCAAACTCGAGAGCTTGTAAACTGTGTAAATGGTATGAAGTGTGTGTAATATGGTGCAATCTCGAGAGCATGTAATCTGTGTAAATGGTATGAAGTGTGTGTAATATGGTGCAATCTCGAGAGCATGTAATCTGTGTAAATGGTATGAAGTGTGTGTAATATGGTGCAATCTCGAGAGCTTGTAAACTGTGTAAATGGTATGAAGTGTGTGTAATATGGTGCAATCTCGAGAGCATGTAATCTGTGTAAATGGTATGAAGTGTGTGTAATATGGTGCAATCTCGAGAGCATGTAATCTGTGTAAATGGTATGAAGTGTGTGTAATATGGTGCAATCTCGAGAGCATGTAATCTGTGTAAATGGTATGAAGTGTGTGTAATATGGTGCAATCTCGAGAGCATGTAATCTGTGTAAATGGTATGAAGTGTGTGTAATATGGTGCAATCTCGAGAGCATGTAATCTGTGTAAATGGTATGAAGTGTGTGTAATATGGTGCAATCTCGAGAGCATGTAATCTGTGTAAATGGTATGAAGTGTGTGTAATATGGTGCAATCTCAAAAGCTTGTAAACTGTGTAAGAAAGCATGTGTCACATGGTGCAACCTCAACAGCTTGCAAGCATAAGATGATATGGTGCAACCGCAACGTCTTGTAAACTGTGTGAAATAGTGTGAAATAGTGTGTAAGATAGTGCGATCTCAACAACAGCTTGTAGAATGTGCAAGATGATATGAAGTGTGTGTAATATGGTGCAACCTCAACAGCTTGTAAACTGTGTAAGATGATATGGTGCAATCGTAACAACTTAAGAAACTGTGTAAGATGATATGAAGTGTGTAACATGGTGCAGCCTAAACAGCTTGTGAGTGCTATGGTGATGGATGACTGTGGAATTCTTTGATTGCCTGCTTTGTAAACTGATGACCAGAGAGATGAATAAATGCGTATGTATAATGTGGGCCAAAACTAAATTAGCACTATTGTCATGAAGTAAAGCAGCTCTAGCAGTCAAGGCCCGGACCAAATATTGCATTTACCTCCACAAATACACTGACTGACCGACTGTCCAGTCCTGGAGATCAAGGTGGAGACTAACATCAAGACCTATTTACAAATATATGATACATATGATACACAGTGTGACCAAGTATTAAACTATTTTGTGTGAGATTTGGTGGTGTGCAGCCCCTGAGTAGAATCAACAATCACAGCCCTCAGAGTCACTGCCCACCAGGACTGTCTGTATTGTGATGTTTATTGCATAGGTATTAAAGAAGTAAGAGATGACAAGATACACAATGGGTTAGTGTTAATAAAAACTTTGTCTAACTAACAAAATCCTATTGAGTTATTTGACTATGAATATTTATCTACAAATGAAGGTTTGTTACCACCATACCGTGCTGAAGTCTTCAAGTAAATATGTCTCTATATATAGGATTAATTACTTTCCTTCGCATATCATAAAAATAGAGCCATGGGCTCTGTAGCTCATCAAGATTTCATTGATTATTATCTAAGGTTGACTATCTAAGTTATATCCAGTAATACATTGTTATCAAGAAAAAAATAGGTTTTTTAGACCATGACTCCTGTGACCCAACTTTGGAGTCACAGGGTCACCAATCCTACAATTACAATTTCACTTTTCTACAGCTTTACGTACTTAAGATAAAGATGAAAATATTTGAGTCATGACCCGTGACCTAGATTGGGGTCACAGGGTCACAAAATCTACAATTTTGAATCCCCATTGGACAAGGAGTCTGCACACAACTTTTCAGCTCTCTAGATTTTTTGGAACTGGAGAAGATAAAAATAGGTTTTTAAGGATGTGACCCCTGTGACCCCATTTGGGGTCATGGGGTCACGGAATCTACAAGTTAGTATCCCCATTGGCCAAGGAGTCTGCACACAACTTTTCAGCTCTCTAGACCTTTTGGAACTGGAAAAGAAGATGAAAATAGGTTTTTAAGGATGTGACCCCTTTGACCCCATTTGGGGTCACGGGGTCACGAAATCTACAATTTAGAATCCCCATTGGCCAAGGAGTCTGCACACAACTTTTCAGCTCTCTAGACCTTTTGGAACTGGAGAAGAAGATGAAAATAGGTTTTTAAGGATGTGACCCCAGTGACCCCACTTAGGGTCATGGGGTCACAAAATCTACAATTTAGAGTCCCCATTGACCAAGGAGTCTGCACACAACTATTCAACTCTCTTGACTTTTTGGAACTGGAGAAGAAGATGAAAAAAGGTTTTTAAGGATGTGACCCCTGTGACCCCATTTGGGGTCAAGGGGTCACGAAATCTACAATTTAGAATCCCCATTGGCCAAGGAGTCTGCACACACCTTTTCAAGTCTCTTGACTTTTTGGAACTGGAGAAGAAGATGAAAAAAGGTTTTTAAGGATGTGACCCCTGTGACCCCATTTGGGGTCATGGGGTCACGAAATCTACAATTTAGAATCCCCATTGGCCAAGGAGTCTGCACACAACTTTTCAGCTCTCTAGACCTTTTTGAACTGGAGAAGAAGATGAAAATAGGTTTTTAAGGATGTGACCCCTGTGACCCCATTTGGGGTCATGGGGTCACGAAATGTACAATTTAGTATCCCCATTGGCCAAGGAGTCTGCACACAACTTTTCAGCTCTCTTGACCTTTTGGAACCGGAGAAGAAGATGAAAATAGGTTTTTAAGGATGTGACCCCTGTGACCCCATTTGGGGTCATGGGGTCACAAAATGTACAATTTAGTATCCCCATTGGCCAAGGAGTCTGTACACAACTTTTCAGCTCTCTTGACCTTTTTGAACTGGAGAAGAAGATGTAAATAGGTTTTTAAGGCTGTGACCCCGGTAACCCCATTTGGGGTCATGGGGTCACGAAATCTACAATTTAGAATCCCCATTGGCCAAGGAGTCTGTACACAACTTTTCAGCTCTCTTGACCTTTTGAAACTGGAGAAGAAGATGAAAATAGGTTTTTAAGGATGTGACCCCTGTGACCCCATTTGGGGTCATGGGGTCACGAAATCTACAATTTAGTATCCCCATTGGCCAAGGAGTCTGTACACAACTTTTCAGCTCTCTAGACCTTTTGGAACTGCAGAAGAAGATGAAAATAGGTTTTTAAGGATGTGACCCCTGTGACCCCATTTGGGGTCATGGGGTCACGAAATGTACAATTTAGAATCCCCATTGGCCAAGGAGTCTGCACATAAAATTTAAGCTCTGTGGAGTCATTGGTTCTGGAGAAGAAGTCGAAAATGTGCAAAGTTTACGGACGGATGGACGGATGGACGGACGGATGGACGGACGGACGCCGGACGCCATGCCATGCCATAAGCCCATCGGGCCTTTCAGGCCTGATGAGCTAATAAAAATTTAATCTGCAATTGAGTCCATATCAGAAATAGACATAAATTCATTTAACAATCTTAAGGGATTCCCTCAATAGTTTTAGGACGGCCCTCAGGCAGGTACTGGACTAAAGCAGTGTGCATTTGCACACACCCAACTCTGAAGTTATGCTCTTTAGTACGAAGACCAGTAGATATATACAAATACAGATACAAAGGTCAAATATTAAATTGTTAAAATGATATCTATATCAAAATGAGAACCATCAACATTTATCACAGACAGCTTCATATGAAAATATAGAAAACGTTTCCCTCAGTATGACAACATCTAGTACAAATATTCAACCCATATCCATGTACACTGGACACGTTGACACAAAAACCAAAACCAGAAACAGAGAATTGATGTCAGTCTGTCTCAGTCTTCAGTTAATCTAGCAAGATTTGCATACATTTTACTCAAAGTAATAACTGATGGGACATCAAAATGATAAAACTTTAAACACACACAAACAGCAATGCATTTTATAAAACTGCATAAAAAAATAATAATGTTCAATTTAGAGCAAAAGTCTCATGATAAATAGAAATTACAGGAATATCAGTATGCAAACCTTAACTACACAAGCCCTCTCCAAACAAAACTATCAAAATAAGCTACTGACAGAAAACCAGGGGAAACTTCATTCTCTTCAGAGTAATCAAATATCCACTTTAAGTTAAGCGGGTTAACTAACAGTTGCCAAACCATTTCTGAGTGATAGTCAAAAAGAATAATCCGTGTTTGTAAAGGGGACATGATTTGCATACATGCGATATAAATTATCAACAGGTAAATGCAATTTAACTCTGTACATTAAAACAAATTTCAGTAGAATATTTGTCATAGGGAGAGCTTAAACGTAAAGAAGATAGAAAGAATGAAGTTTTCCCTATCCCCAGTAAGAAAGCAGACATAGAGACATTAAGGCACCTTCTTGTTATGCTCCTGCCAGAACTGGGCCTGCTGACTTGCATGCTGCTCATTCAGCTCTGCCTCCTTCAGTTCGTACTCCAGCCGCAACTTGTTCCTCAGGATCTCTATAGCCTCATCATAGGACGTGTCCAGACCAGGCTCTCTCCCTTCAACACTCCCATGTTCGGTTGAAGCTTTTCCAGCACCCTGTCTTGCTCCGTCCAACATGTCTGTAGAAGTGTTGCCAGTGAGTGTTTCCAGTTTCAGTATGGTTAAGTTCTTCTCCTTTACCTCCCTCAGCAGCCGGTGCTTCTCCTCCTCCAGGAAGGACTCCCTCTCCTTGAGTTTGCCCTCTATATCATACATCTCCTCCTCCATGCACCGCTTCTGCTTCAGTAGCTGCCTCTCACTCTCGTCCTTCATCAGCAGTAGCTGCTCCAGTCTCCGCTGCTCCCCTCTCAGGTACTCCAGCTCAGTGTGCTTTCCTGTGGACCTTGACTGGGCTTCCTCAAACTGCACCAGTTTCTCCAAAAGGATTTCCTTCTCTCGTCTCAGTGTGTCCTCCATAGCTGTCCTGGCATCCAGTACAGACAAGAGACGTTCATGTTCCTCATGGAAGTCCTGTATCTCCTCAACCAACTGATCTCTTTGTTTCTGGAGCATCAGCAGCTGAGTATCCGTCCCGTGACTACACTCCTCAAGACTATCGACAGACTGTGCCCCGAATTTGTCGCGGAAATGAAGCATGAGACACTCCTTGTCGTGGATCTGCTCGAGCAGATGCTTGTTCTCATCTTGTACCATCTTGTTGGTCTCCTTCAGCACAGCTACCTCCTGTCTCAGCTCCACTACATCTGTGGCCAATGGAAGCTCTCTCAACACCCTGTCGTCAGGCACCTTCTTCTCCAGCCACAGTATGCGTGCTGTATATTCCCTCTCCACCTGCTCCTTCAACATTGCATTCTCTTGGGCATATTTACCCTTAGCATCATGAAGTTCTTTCTTCAGCTTGGTTATCTCTTCCACCATCTCAGCATGGTGAACTTCTAGGGCAACTTTGGCATAATCCTCAGGCACAATGCTGCCAGCTGAATCTACAGTTCCAGTTAGCTCAATCTGTTCTTTGTTAACTATTGTTCCTCCTTCTGTGTACTTCATGGACACCAGTGATTTGGTATTGAAGGAAATCTCTATTGGCTGGTCCCGTTTCTTCCTCCTGAGTGGAGTCCTCCCGGTCGGACTCTGTACTCTGCTGCTGTCGGCTGAGTCGGAGAACATCACATGTTCCACATGGTCAACGCTCGGCAGGTACAGGCTGTCTGTTGGAGAGGAGGCACCAGATGAAAGGGACCGCTCAACAACAGATATTCCTGGCTCACCAAAGTTCAGCTCTGTTCTTACATGTTTTCTCTCACTAAATGGTGTACTAGCAATATCCACAGGATGACCCTCTTTTCTCGAAGGTAAATCAATATTGTCTATACTAGTGTCCAAAGTCTGGTTTGTGGACTGTGTCACTCGCGATGATAGTCTCTCAGGAGTCTGAAGTAAGTCTGCAAAGCTCTCACCAGACAAGTCAGTTTGAGTCTCCACTGAAGTAGTTCCCCTACTGGAGGACGATACATCAGAAGTCCTACCAGCTTCTTCCTTTTCATCTCCCTCAGAGAACTTGGTCCTGAGACAAGATATTGAACTCTGCAGCATCGCATCTTGCTGGATCAGTTTCTCCTCCACATTCTGACGACTTGTCGCTGTTGTGTTCAAGTTCACCTGAAGTAGTTCGCACTTTTCTTTCAATTGCTGCTTCTCATGAGTGAAAATTTCAAGTTGATCACACAACTTTTTCTCAAGAGCTATGTTATCAGACTCCAGTTTCTGTATTTTGTCTCTGAAGCTTTCCTCAAAATATTCTCCCTCACTATGTTCAATGACATCAACCTCTGCTCTGTGCTGACTTGATTCAGCTGTATCACTTTCTTGTTCATTACTGTTCAGTCTTGGTCTTATTTCTTCTTCTGCATTGATGTTTCTGCTGGGAGAGGCATCCTCAATGAAGACACTGTCTCCCTGTGCATGTTGGTAGAGCCCCACCAATCTGTGATACTGTCTCTTCATCTCAAGACACTCGTAGCGGATACACAACCCCTCATCATCCAACTCCCTGTCAAACACTCCATCGTCAGAGGACAAAGTCAGCTCCCATTCCAGGGGCAGTTCACTCCCAGACCTCTGAGAGAGACTCTCCAGCTCTTCCATGAACCGCTCTGACTGATGACGGTCTGACGCCTCTCTCACCACCTTGTCCTCTGTTGCTTCCATGCTGGCAGATTCATCTTTCGTCTGACTAAGCTGGTTGCGGTCTATCTCTTTCAAAAGGGCATCACGAGCTTCAGCAAGTTCCTGAGAAAAAAAATCATATGTTTCAGAATGATATAAACAAATGAGGTAAAGCTACAACCAATTAAATCACAATACAGACTTACAAATGAATATTTCTTTGTATATTTACTATTTTCATGGTAGAGAGATAGATAACACAAGGATCAACAACTTACCTGATTATCCTTGTGTAGTTGCTTGACCAGGTCCGACTCAGAGAGTTCTGGTGAGGGTTCCTTCTCAGTCCGGACGAGGTCGTGCCTCAGTTTGTCCACCTCCAGTTTATGCCTCTCCTCCAGCTGTCTACGTGCCTTCCGCAGAGCTTTAATGAAAGCCTGGTGTTTTTCGTCTTTCATGGCTGCCAACTTCTTCTGCATCTGCTTGTCCACCTCCTTCTTGTACTCAGCCATCACCATCTGGTGGTCAAATTTCAGGTCAACCTCCAACTTCTTCATCTTCTGCACAAATTGCTCTTCAAGAACCTCTTTTTCATGTGTCAGTTGATTTCGGATACTTTCTATTTCATCTGTGTGACTTTGACTCTCCTCATTTTGTAAATCTGTACAGAGAGATGATACTGCGGTTTGCACACCAACTGTTACAGATTTAAGTTGAGTTTGTAGATGAGGAACTCTTGTTTGATCAACTTCATATACAGTGTCCGGTTTGAATTCATCAGTACCCTCGGGTTGGAATGTGTCAGCTTTGGAATCATCCAGCTCAGGTTGGAATCCATCTCCACTGGTGAAAGACTCTGCACCTACAGACGTGTGGCACTCGATCTGAACAGGTTGGTTCTTGTCTGTATCTGAGGTAACAGTTTCAAATATCATAAAACCTTCTGCATCTTCTTCAGGTTGAAATCCTTGTGCAACAGGGGTATCAGAATGGAACGAGGAGTGACCCGGGAACTCCGGACTAGTTTTCAAAGAGGGTGGAGTGTCAGGCTCGGGTTCGAATACTCCAGTTTGTTGATCCGGAGTGGCTGATGTAACTGAAATAGCAGTTATCTTCCTCCCATGACCTGCAGGGTATTCAGTTTTGAAATGCCTAAGTTCTTCAGTGAGATTCTCTATCTTTTGTTCATAATTCTTCACCAGTGTCTCGAGTTCAGCCCTCTGTTTGGTGGCGGCCGACTCGGCCTCTAGGAACTGCCTCCTCTGGATGAGCTCCACCTCCCAAGCCTCAAGTCTTGTCTTCAGGGTCTGGATCTCCTCATCAGACTCTGACTTCTGCCTCTTCAACTCCTTCTTTGATTTCTCGAGAGCTAGCTTGGCTGCTTTACATCTTTGTTTTTCTTTACTCAATTCCTGACCAGACACTGTGACCTGAGAATTCATAGATTTAATTTTGTCCTTCAAATTTCTGACAGTTTTTGACTCCCCTGAAGCATGTTCAGTGAGCCCAAGCATCTCTTTCTGATACTTAGCATCTAATTCATCAAACTTCTCTGTTGCTTCCTTCACACGATCCCGTTGATCCACCAAGTTCATTTCCAGCTCTTCTATCTGGCAAGTTAGTGTTTTTAATTCAGTCTTATTGAAATCCAGTTCTTTTTTCAAACGTTCCACTTCACCAACAGAAGATCCAGAATTTTGAATTGATTCTTCTTTCTGTGACATTGACAGCTGACTGGTTAGTGTGGTACATTCATTTCTTAACATTCTAAGCTCTATTTCATATTCAGACCTCAACCGCTCAGCTTCCATTTGTTGACATTTCAGAGCTTTTTCTAATTCCTCTTTTGGTAAAACCTGACCTTCTTCTCCACTTGATGCTTGTTGCGTCTGCTCCTCCAACTGCAGATGTGTCTGTTTGAGTGCTGTGAGCTGAGCAAGGTGCTCTCTCTGCTCTGTTGCTAGCTGTTCTCTGTGTGTCTGCTCCCTCTCACTGAGTAGATCCTTCAGGGCAGAGTACTCTGTCTCCAGCACAGAGTGCTTCTGCTGCAGCTCACTCATCTGCTTTGACAAAGACTCCTTGACGTTCTTCTTTTCCTGTTGGGCAGAGTTGCTTACAAGTTCCAATCTCTCCTGAACATCATCCCTACTTTTTTCCAACTGACAACACCTCTGCTGCAGCTCATGAATAGTTGACTCAAACATGTCCTTCTCATCGTCAAAATCTTTCGAGATATCTGTGACATGCTGCATTGACTTGTTTGCAGACAGTTCGCTGTGACTGCACCTGTCCTCAAGGTCGATCAACTGAGTCTCGTAGAATTTGTGCAGGTCGTCCTTCTCAGTCTGGAAGTCACGTAGCATCTCCTCCATCTGTCGCTTCAGCTTCCCACTTGACAGCTCCGACACTCGGCACTTGTCCTCAACCTCAGACAACTGCAGTTCGTATGTGTGTTCCACTTCCTGTTTCTCCTTCTCAAATGCTTTCGATGCTTCTGTCATCTGCTCTTGGAGCCGGGACACCGTAGCCTCAAGACTCTTACAATTTTCTTCAAGCTCTGAAATCTGTGATTCAAATATAGACTGGATGTTGTCTTTCTCTTGGGCAACGGTTTCTGTAAACTTTGACAACTGAGCATGTAATCTTGAGTTTTCAGATTCTAGTAACCCAACTTTTTCCTCCATGTCTACAATCTTATTCTCATAAGAGTTCTGATCACTTGCAGTTTTCTCTCTATAGTCAATTGCGTCCTTCTTAGTGTCTCCCAAATCTGTTTCCAAACGTGCTATCCTCTCTTCCAGCTGCCGGATGTGGTCCTCGTACAGGGATTGTGTCTGGTCATTGTCCAAGTCCTTCTTCTTGGCCGACTCCATAAGCTGGGCCTGAAGACTGCGACTCTGGTTCTCCTGTTCAGACAGCTTCTGCTGCATGTCCTCCATACACGAGTCAAAATTTGCTTTCAGGACCTCCTTCTCCTCTTGAAGTGAGCCCACTCTAGCTTCCAAACTCTGTTTGTCGGCTGAGGCAGATGTCTGCTGTTTCTTCATCTCCTCCAATGCAATCTTCAGTTCCTCCGTCTCAGATCTCAGACTCTTCTCACTTTCAATTAGTGTCGCATTGACGACTTCCAGTTCTTCCTTCTGTTGTGTAACAATATTCTGTTGTGACAGTAGTTCTTGTAAAACCTCTTTGATATCAGACAGAGACTGTTCAAGCGTATGTAATCCCTGATCAAGAGTTAATGGAGAGGATTCATTGCAGTTCATGTCTGTTTCCTGTATCATCACTCGGATTTGCTCAGAATACTTGTTGATGTCTTTTCTCAGTTTCTTCTCTTGTCTGTTCACCAAGTCAAATTCTGACTTCAAGCTGTTAAACTGTATTTGCTCTTCTTCCCTGCTTGCCTCCTCGATCATCATTCTCTCCGTCAGCTCAATCTTCTCTTTCTTTACAGCTTCAACTTCTTTCAGGTGTGCTTCCAGCTGGAGATTCAGAGTGTCAACCTGCTGCAGGCTAGACTCATAATGACTCTGCGCTGCAAGCTTTTCATCCTTCTCACCCTGCAGTCTGGAATTGGCCTGCTCTGTCTCAGTGCGCAGAGACGCTACCTCAAGTTTAAGATGTTCAATACTAGCAATATACTCCTGTAGTTGAACCTCATACTCTGACCTCAGTTTATCCATCTCACTCTCGGCATTCACAACATCCTTGTTGGATTTGTCTAAAGCCTCTTTCAGTTGAGTTACCTCTGCTGCGACAACATCAAGTTGCAAGCTTACCTTTGACTGAACACCTCTCTCTTCCTCCAGAGATGAAGCATGCTCCTGCTTCAACTGTATCTCTTCTGTCTCCAGGCTTCCCACTTCTGCTTGCAGCTGCTCCACCTTACTTTGCAAGTTCTTCATCTCGGTTTCATGAACAACAATAGATTCTTTCATTTTGTTTTCCAGTTCTTCTTTCTCACATCGCAGATTAGTAATCTCAGTTGTTTGGTTGGTATACATAGTTTGTAGATCGGCTTGGGAATGTTCTGAATCTTGAAGCCGGGAGGTTGTCTGTACCAGTTCCTCTTCTTTGGTTGAAAACGTAATATGTAGTTCATTCAGTTGGTTATTGGCCTTTTCAGCCTTCTCCTCAGCTATGATTTGTTTCTCCATCAATTGTTCCATTTCCTTTTGACTTCTCAGGACCTCATCCTGTAGTTTCAGCAGCTGCCTCTGACTCTCTTCATCCTTTGCTTCGACAGATAGCTTCATTTGCAGTGTATCATCCAGATCAGACTTCAGACGCAACACTTCATTGTCCTTGTCCCTCAGTTCTTGAGTCCATGTCTGTTGCTCTGACTGGAGCTGCTGCTTCAGTTCCTCCAGCTGTTGCTGTGTCTGCTCAAGCTGAGTAGTCAGGACACTCACGGTCTCCTCATGAGAAGCAGTGTTATCTCTTAGCTGCACAATCTCCTTACTCCTGCAATGCAGCTGTGTGTGAAGATGTTTGGATTCAGCTGCAGAACTCATCAGCTGCTGTTGAATGACTGTGACTTCATCATATAAAATCTCTCTTTGAGATTCTGATGCCTTCAGATCTGACTTTAATTGACCAATTATCTCGGTCCTTTCTTCTTCAACCATGGTCAGGGTTTTAGAGTGATCAGTTGAAAGTAGATCAAGTTTAGTTTTCAAGTCGTTTATCTCATCCAGGTATTTATTACTGCTTTGTTCATAATTTGACAGTTTTTCTGCAACTTGTGAATATTCATTTTGTAGACTCTGAGATTTGTCCTGCTCATTCTGTAAGTCTACTTTAGTACTCTCTAGATCCTGTTCAAGTTGCTGACTTTTCTCAACATATTTCCTATTCTCCTCATCTCTGAAAGAAGCTTTTTCCTTGTCAGTTTCCTTTTCATCCACCAGAACTTGACATCTTTCTTCAAATAGTTTCATTTGGAGTTTACTCTCATCCAGTGCAATGTGCATGTTGGTCAGTTCTTGCTGGAGTCGAGCAGCTTCAGCAGCATATTGATCACACTGGTTCTGCAGGTCTTCTTGAGCTCTTTCTCCACCGAGAGCTACTTCAGCCACTGCAGCCTGGGCTTGAGACAACTCCTTCTTCAGCTGCTCTAGCTCTGTCACTGTTGCTTGGGCTTGAGACAACTCTGTCTTCACCTGCTCTAGCTCTGTCACTGCAGTCTGGGCTTGAGACAACTCTGTCTTCACCTGCTCTAGCTCTGTCACTGCAGCCTGGGCTTGAGACAACTCTGTCTTCACCTGCTCTAGCTCTGTCACTGCAGTCTGGGCTTGAGACAACTCTGTCTTCAGCTGCTCTAGGTCTGTCACATGCTGTCTGCACTGGGCACAGTCTGCTTCAGCATGTGAAGAGTCCACTCTGTCTTCAGCTTGTGACTCTTGACTTGTATATGTTTGTCTGACCTTCACCAATTCCTGTTCTAATTCAGCTACTTCACTTGCCTTACCCGTAAGTGTTACTTGAAGATCAGACACTTCTGAAGTCATCTGGTCTAGTTTAGCACTAAGAGATGAGTTTTCTTTGATCTGTTCTTCAAGATTTTTGGACAACTCCTCATACTCCTTTCTCCCTTGTTTCAATTTATCACAGGTTGTATGCAATTCTGATGAAAGACTTTGTATGTTGGAAGAACTTTCTTGACACTGATTCACAATTATTTGGTTCTGGGTTTCTAGAGCATCTAGTTTAGCTGCTGACTCAATCACTGTATCCCTTGATGACTGCAGTTCATTTTGTAACGTTGAATTTTCACTTTCCAAACACCTCACTCTTTCTTTTAACTTCTCAACACTACTATTGTCACTCACAAGTTCAGATTCCACCTCAACATGTTCCCCCGCTTCTGTATCGCTGCTTGTACCGACAGACACTGCAGAACCTACCAAAGCTACGGATTCCACTTGTACTAATTCCTTGTGCAACATCTTCGACTCCTCACTTGAAAGAGAAGTAGATTCCTCCTTGAACTCACCAAGCTGAACAGTTTTGGATGCTTCTGAGTCTACAGTCCTCACTTCTAACTCAGAAGCTAAAGAACAAGCGCTATCCACAAATTGTGTCCTCTCCAATTGTGACTTTTCTAATTGTAAATGCAACACTTCTGTCTGAGCCTTGTATGTTTCTGCTTCTATCTTTGTATCACTGAGCTGAGTTTGCAAGTCCAGCACCTGAGAGCTGAGAGAGTCTACAGTTGCAGAGTATGAGTCTCTCTCCCCTTGAAGCCTCTCGATGTCTGCCTGCAGTTGAGAGACGAGGTCATCAGTCCCTGCCATCGTCTCTTCCCTGAGCATGTCCTCAAGACGGGCCCGGAGTGCGAGGGTCTCCCCCTGCTGGTCGTTGATCCGGTTCCTCAACTCATCATTCTCACTCTGCTTCAGGGAACACTCACTCTCCACCTCACTACACAGACTCTCCAGCTCACTGTTTCTTATCCTTACTTTCTCAAACTCGGCCATCATTTTTTCATTTTCAGCACCCAGGTTTTGCAACTCAAGAGCTAACTTAGCAATCTCCTGCTGTCCACTTTGACCACTATTATCCAGAGATGACACAAGAATATCTTTTTCTTTTGCAAGGTTTGTTAATTGTTCTTCCATAGTGACAATGGTTTGTCTGAGTGTTGTTTCATTACCTGCACACTGATTAACGTACACTTCAACTTCTTGTTGGCGAATCTCATGCTGGTGGATGCACTGCACAAACTCTTTCTCTCTCAGCTCATACTTCTCTATCACTGTTTGAAGATCTTTCTCCCTCAGTTCATACTTCCCCACATCAGTCTGCAGCAGATGCACCTGGTCCTCATAATTCTTGACAGATGCTGCTAAATCTTGGTCCCTCTGACTGCACCGGGCCTGCAGGTCAATGACCTCCTGCTTCCTGCTGTCGGCCTGCAGGGTAAGCTGATGCAGTAGTGCCTCCTTCTCCTGCACAAGGGCCTGCAGTGCCAGGATCTCTGTCCGTGCAGCCTGCAGGGCTGCTGCCGACACATTGTGCTGGTCCAGCTGTCCGTGTAACGTCTCCCCTGCCTGTAACAGAACAACATAGAAGTGAGCAGGGGACAGTCAGCAGTACCTATCTGTTCAGCAGGTTTCAGTTTATGCATCACAAGCAGTCCGAGATGAAAAACAGTTAGCACACATATTCTACTTGCTTTGATTGTTTTACATTTGAGATACAAATATTTCTACATGAATCATTCATCAAAGTTTTTGGAAATATTTATTATACAAATGAGTTGACTTGAGCATGTTTGAGTGATCTTGAGAGGTTGTGATTTTGAATATTGAACTGGTTAGACATAGGGCTGTAGTATAAAGCTCTTAGTGCGTTAATTGAAGCCTGTTTTGACATGCAATGATAAAATTGTTGAAAATGATGAACCATACCATCTATATATAAGCATCAGATTACAATTCGGTGTCTTTATAACCAGAGATTTAGTTTTTACAACACTAAAACAAATGACTTTAAAACAAAAGAAAACCACAAGTAAACTGAACGATAACATTCAAAGAGCTCTAGTGAAAGATACCAGAATCATGCAAACAGCATGCAACACAGAACAGGGAGCAGAGTATCAGAGATATCGGCTGCCATTCAAATGCCATATTTAGTACAAATTATTTTGAAGCTGACTAGTGAGTGAAGATGTTTCAGCAGATGGCTGTACAAAGTCAGACATGTGCAAAGGGATGGAACCTGTATTCATCAGTTGAAAGATCCACTGGCCAGGTGAGGTGTTCATTATACAACATGTGCTGACTAGCTTCCCTCTGTAACCAGCATCAAACTGGTGTTCTACAGAGAATGCAAAGAAAACAGACAGGGCAAGTAAACAAGGAACTCGATGAAACAAATAGGAGAACAAGCAATGGACAGGATGACTGTTTAAGAATGGATCTCTGCAGGAGACTACAGGAAGTAAGGAGTTGAGTGTGGTGGACAACATCCAGATGTGGTCAAGAGATGGTTATGTCTGTCTTCATGCAATGAGTTAGAAACCAAGCAAAGAGAGGACTCAGCTGTTTACACGGAGCAGTCTACTGCAGCATTATAGGCTGGACAAGGCAGGTTGCAGGAGCTAACAGCTAACTACTGTAATAGGGCAATCTCTAGCTCCACAAAGTTTCCATAGCAACCTTCTCACCTTTCTGTCTCATTTTTATATGTTAATTACTTAAACAGCTCAAGCAAATTTTGATTTCAAAAGATTGATGATTTTTTTCAAGCTAATAATGAGTGAGAGAGAAAGAGGGAGAAGGATGCCATGTGGATTCAGATTTAGTGAGTTAACTGAAGAGTCTAACAGTGAACAGATCTACATACAAACCCAGTCACCTTAGTAAGGAGGAGGTAGCTATTGCTCTTTGAGTCCTTCTTTGCTTTGGATTCAGCAGGAATGGATGAATGTGACCGAAACAAAGATACGCGGCAAACAACAGGAAAAGATAACAAAAGTGAAATGGGTGATGAAGGACGTGACCTTTATTTTGTACTGTAACACGTGACAGTTATCATTCAATAGTGCCAGTGGATGATCCAACTCAATTTATGTGGCCGTTAAACTCAAAACTCTCTAGGAATTGTGTACATGAAACTGTAGTATAGATGAGAACAAAACCAAGCACATGCCACAGGGAGAAGCTGTATAACATGGTGGGTGTCTGCCTTGCTAGGTTCTCACAAGCACTGTGGATTTAGCTTCACATGAATGCTGCGCTATGTTTGAACATGATATCTAATACTTCTCTGACAGTTCACAGGTGTTAATGCTAAAGCAAGATGTCTAAATCTACCTCCAAATGAAGGTTGTTAATCCAACTAGCTGTGAGAACTTTGTTATTTTCTACAGAGTTCTTGTAAGTAATGAAGAGGCAATTTCAACCAATAAGTCTAACAATATGTACAATGAGATGGCAGCTTACTGACTGAAGACTATGGCAAGAGAAGGCAAGGAAACACCAGGCATACCACTCAACCAGAAAATCACTACTACAGTCAGTGTAAATGTTGGATGCAGGTATTTTTTTCTGTTAGGACTCAAGAACAAGTGATCAAATCTACACAGGGCAGTTTGAGAACAATTACCATTGTAAACTATTGGAATCTTTGTGCAGTATCACACTGGTTTCAGGACAATGAACAATGCATGTGGTCGGGAATGTCACGAAGGAAAACTTCCTTCATTCTCAGTTTTGTAATGAACCCAATACTAGGACAAGTAACATGTGGATGTTTGCACGAGTGTGTGTAAGTGTGTGGATGTTGAATTGTAGCTTGTGAGAGGACATACCTGCTGAAGCTGCTGCTGGAGGAGCGCCACCTGCTGGGCAAGTGTCTGTGTCTCCTGGGTGTAGTCAGGTGTGTTGGTGGAAGCACGGAGCCGGGTAGTGAGCTGCTGGATGATCTGGTCTCGCTGAGCTAGGGCTGCATGCAGGTCTGTCTGGTTCACCTGCAACACACGGGGCAGAATCGTCAACACAAGGGGTACTGCAGTCTTGACACACAGGTTACTGCAATCTCAACACACAGGGCAGTATAGTCAACACACAGGGCAGTATAGTCAACACACAGGTTACTGCAGTCCCAACACACAGGGCAGTATAGTCAACACATAGGGCAGTATAGTCAACACACAGGTTACTGAGGTCTCAACACACAGGGCAGTATAGTCAACACACAGGGCAGTATAGTCAACACACAGGGCAGTATAGTCAACACACAGGGTGCTGCAGTCCCAACACACAGGGCAGTATAGTCAACACACAGGGCAGTATAGTCAACACACAGGGTACTGCAGTCTCAACACACAGGTTACTGCAGTCTCAACACACAGGGCAGTATAGTCTACACACAGGGCAGTATAGTCAACACACGGGGCAGTATAGTCAACACACAGGGTACTGCAGTCTCAACACACAGGTTACTGCAGTCTCAACACACAGGGCAGTATAGTTAACACACAGGGCAGTATAGTCAACACACAGGGCAGTATAGTCTACACCGGGGCAGTATAGTCAACACACAGGGTACTGCAGTCTCAACACAGAGGGTAGTGCAGTCTCAACACACTCTGCACTTTACTCTCAACACACAGGGTACTGCAGTTTCAAAACATGGGGTATAGAAGTTCCTTATAAAACCCTTGTTAAAGTGATTCATGAACTGTAAAATGCCACTTACTGCTGTATCTGACTTGCTCCTCTGCTTCTCTTCCATGTTGCTGTCCATGTCACCTTCAGGCTTCTTTGAACATGCAAAACATGGATGTTATTCAGTGTCCCATACTGTTTACAACATTATTTTCTACATTTGACTTTTACTTAGTTACATTATGGCACTATTGTCAAAAACACTATTGTCAAGACTGGCATAAGCACAATCCAAATGATGTGTTATATTTATTACTAAAGTAACTAAATGGACCAAATCATATTCTTATCAATACAGTTAGTCTTTCCCAGTCACCTGTACATGTAACAGTGGTCCCTCACTTTAATGCAAGCATGTACCTGATCACGAAGTTGTCTGTTTTCCTGGATGACTTTGTCAAGTGCAAGCTGCTTGCCCTCTACCATCTCCTCAAGTTCAGCCATGCGGCGAGATGCGTCAAGCAGCCGGGTCTGGTAGAACACCGCCGAGTGCTGCACCTCAGACTCCTGCAGAGACACAAACATAGCTCAACATACAGATTCCTGCACATAGCTACAACCACAGCTCATCAAACAGACAAGAGCAGACTTGACACCCTAGGAGAATAACTTTGGTAACTGGAACAAATTCAGTAACATCTTTTTGAAAACTTAACTTTTTTAAACATTGAAGACAACAGTAATTGTGTGCATAAATTGTGCAAGGAGCAAAGAACATGCACAGACTCAGGGTTAATACAAAGAGTCAAGTGGAAGATGAACAGACAGACGGACAGACACATACCTCTGTTGACCACTCATCTCCGCTTGTGTAGCTCCCCATTGACCCGGGGTCACTCTGAAATACACAACATGCATCATGCACATGCACAACATGCAAGGTAGGGTGGGAAGGAGGGTGGACTGTCCTGTGATGACACAGTCAACTGGACTAAGGCGAGGTGAGGTGAGGTGATTTGGGGTTTAACGCCGCTTTCAAGACTATTTCACTTATATCGCGGCTGCTAGTATTATTGCAGGGAGAAAGCCCGCAACGCCATGTGTGGTACTGCACTGAAATTCAGTGTAGCATTGCACCTAAACCTTACTGCGTGTAGAACAGTTCTCTACTGCAGACAAAGTTGCCGTGCCCCTGGCGGGATTCAAACCACAGACCTCTTGATCCGAAGCCGAACGCGCTAACCACTGCGCTATCCCGCCCCTCAACTGGACTAAGGATTTGGTGCTACATCAAACAGTGGACAACTACAGAGGAGAATAAGGGAGGGAGGAAGCATACAAACAACATCAAAGTGCACTTACAAATTACAATGATCAATATTTTCTTTAACCCCTTGATCAGTTAGGTTTACTATGAAGGTTCTTTTAGCATTGTTAACTTCATTTTAATCAACAGCGTATGCACAATCTCTGCTACAAGGCCCATCATCAAAACAACTGAAAATTACACCAGATCAACACCTGAACATGGAGAGTTTTCATAAATGTAAAATTGTGTCATACATAAAAGATTTTAGTCTCTTGTATTCCATCAAAGATATTCACATAACTCTAAAAATAATTTCATTTGAAAATACACAACTACAAATGTAATAATCAGATAATTCTGTGCAATATGCTATTTAGTATTACAAATGATCAATCATCAATTACTGGCAAACTAAATAAACCTAATTCTAAGAATGTTTAACAGAGTTCCCAAATTCAAGCACATGTGTGTCCTGACAAACTTAGCAGACCTGCTTTAGCTAAAAGGTAGCCTCTTCCTATAACTCAGCTACCACTGAAACCAACTGTACACAACTATATTCTTAGATTTCAGATGAATCTGTCCAATGTACTTTAGCTGAGGTGAAGGGCTGTAGGTTAACCTTTTTAAGATTCAATCATAATGCACATAACAAGAGTGAGTGAGTTTATTGCTACTTGGTCAATATCAGAGCCATTATCAGAGAGCACACAACAACAAGAGAGAGTGCTACACTGTCAATGTGGTGGAGGAGCTACTCACATCCCCGGTCACAGACTGTGCGTCACTGCAGGACGAGGCATCTGCCAAGTTGCCGTCTGCTCCCGGTAACTGTCCGGGACTGTCCTCCCCATTGGTCGACTTCTTCTTCTTCTTTGCTTTCTTCTTGCGGAATGCTGCCAACTGCAACACAAAAGAAATATGCTGGAAAATGTCACTTGATGTCAGCTAGATGGTACAAAGCTCAAACAACCTGTCAGTACAATAACAAATTATGTTTTCAATATACAATGAAATACTAATTAAAAGAAAAATACACTTCTAATTCTTTTGAGCAATACTCATTTAACTGCTTTTATTTCTGTTTCTGGTGCTTCTATTTTGGTTTCAAGTGCCTGATCAACTGGTGTTATTTCATAATGGAAGTCTGTCCTACAAAAACATCACGCCGTTATAGTAAGTTCGTGTTTCAATTTAATAACGGCTTCATAATATATAGGGGTAAGCATAGCATTAAAGAATTTTCAAAATCTGGTTATAATCTAAAGTTGTTTCTGAGTGCCATTATGACATCTAGGATAGCTGGATGGGAAACAATGAGGGGAAAGTGACTAAGACATCATGGAGAAAGTACTTAAAGCTCCACAGCCATTGAACCACAAACAAGAGAGCAGTTTTACCTTCACCACACTGCTAACATCAGACATCAAACACACAAATACTGTACCATTTGTTCATGGCTGAATACATTTGCTTTGGTTTTGGTCAACACTGGTAGAACAACCAACTAGACCATTCAAATATTTGGGATGTTTGTTACTTTAATCTGATACCAAAACACATCAGTTAGATTCTCTATTTACAAATCATATCCAAGGACGATGTTCTCCAAATTTAAGCTTCTTAGCATTACTTGTTTCTGGAGTCAAATTTAGATTCAAAAGGGAGAAACACTCAATCAGACCAAGATGTGGCTCGTGACACGAAATAATGGATTGTCAATGAATTTATTTACATCATGGCTGTATATGCCATCTCAATCTAATTCACAAGCATTGATGCCAAAGAGTTTTAAACCCTAAACTTATTTGCTTTCTTAACTTTGTCATATTTCATAAATGAACATTTCTTCATTTTTCTTATGGTTATTTAAAAGCTTAAAAGTGCTCACACAGGATATTATATATAATACTGTCCGAACATAGGTCATGTTGACCTACTCCAAAAACTCCTTGTTTATGGATACAATTTAAGATATTCTGAAACTTCCTATATTTCCTGAATATTGTGAGTCAACATGTACATTAAAATAAAAAATTTCACCAATTTCTATCTTAAATCTGTAAAATCAAACTTCAAAACATTTTGTGTTTATAAAAATATTATATTTTAGAGCATTATCAAATATTTATGCAGATAAATTTCAAAAAGAACATTTTGAACAGAAACATTTTGAAATACAGAAATTGCAGTTATCATTGCTTTTGCTATGAGTCAAAAGTGTCTGTAGTTTGTAGTTAGGTGACTAGGGTTGTGTCAAAGCCAAACCCACACAACTTTATAAAGGAAAAAGAGCCAAATCTTGGATCAATTAAAATTGCACAAAATAACATCATCGACACAAATCTGTGTTACCAGGTTCCATTTCAAATAGTTTGATAATCAACAAATATAACATGCATGTATGGCTCTCATTTGAATTAAATAACTAACTGCTGTCTCGACATTTCTTTTTTCTTCATGGTGAGCTACTGATGTAGGTTTTATGACCTATGGCTGTTATTTACATGTGTCATTACTATTAACATTTTAAGCTTCAATGATAAAACATCAAAATTCTCTGTAGATGAAAAATATCACAATTACGGCTAGAATTCATCATGTTATATAAATATCTTCTTGTTACTATAAATCCTCCATTTTATTTCTTATATATGGTTTATTTCTTGTATGCCAATTAACAATAATTATTTGGGACAGTCTATTTACTTGAGGAGGTAGCAGGTTAATGACAACTCATGTGCAAAACCCACTGTTGCATAAAGTTGTTTTGATAAGACTGTAGGCAGAAGTGGAACATGCAGATGCTGCAAAGCATGACAAACCGTGTATATTAATAGTCTATGAGTGAACAACTTTTCATATCCCACCATAAAAGGAACTTAGAGTTCTCCTGTTTTCCGTGAATGGTTCCTTACGTTATTTTACGAGTATGAGAGGAAGGTCAAATGTCAAAATGCAATATTTATACATGGAGTCATGGCAACTCCACCTGGAGTAAAGTTTTCAACAATGGAAATCAGGAAGGCAAGAGTACCATGATATATATTACATATAAAAAATAGCCTAATTTTCTCAATACTTTATTTCACTCCACAATAAAACTATACAAAAAAATACAGAGTTGTCTTTCAATTTTCTTTTCTATCTTTTGCCAGCTGACAATGATTGTCAACATCATATCACGTAATTGGTCATGTGAGATGCCGCCCGATTAAAAACTATATATATGGAAGCATTTTTAGGCTCATGCTTATTCAATTAACAATAACATCCTATCAATTTCTAGAATGTTTTCAGACAAATGTAGCTGTGTGCGGGTTGATAAAGGTTCAATTACATAAGGGATGACCTTGATATCAATAATAAAATGTTTACAGACAGGGAATAATGTATCTTGTCCATATTGAGCGCAGAACCCAGTTGAAGAGAAGCGTGATAACTTGGATTAACTTCATAACCAGTGTAAATGATAACTTTGGTTTTTTGTGTGTTCAACATTTTCTCATTTGACAATTGTATCTAACGCTGGTTTAAGTTAAGTAACATGACAATGCATTTTTGTCTCTTTTGATTCTCGTAATAACAGAACACGATATTTATTTGGTGTAGAACATCGTCGAATACAGGTGACGTAATGCATAGGATGCCAAATATCATATAATATGGGTCATTAATATCATGACAGACTTTCCCAAACGATGATGCCAATGGAATCTTTAATAGTGAGTTCTTCCAAAATTACGTAGAGTGGCATGAATGAAAAATATTGAATATCTTATAAATGTTATGAAGAGTAATATATTTCCAATGATAAAAGGCAAATATTTATTACATCTAGTACAAATAAAATTTCATCAATTTGATGTCAATATTTAAAGAATCTAGGCCTATTCACTACAAAAGATGTGTTCATCAATGTTTCCTCAGGCTGGAGAACCAGCCAACAGATTTCGTCTGTAAATGAGTGCTGCAGAACAGAAACCGGAAATAGAATTTATAGAAATGTAGGATGAAGTAGACCTACACTTAGTTTATCCTTTGCAATTATATTATTGTTATTCTTTGAACACATGTTGATTTGAAAGTGGCAAAACTTTTACCATAACGAAATTTTAGTAACTTGCTGCTAAACCAATCACTTGCTGTGACACGTTGGCTGGCGCCGGTTCCATGTTTTCACACACGTATTTCGCCGTTTTAAAGAAAATTTCCTTTACAGTTAAACATTTTATCCTAACTAAAGTACATACCCTTTCTTTTCCAGCTTCTAATTTCTTCTTTCTTTGTTCTTCCTCCATCCTTGTTAGTTATTTTCGTGCAAATATGTCAACAAAAACATCAGCAGCCATTTTCCTCCATCGCGTCGCTTAGAAATGCACGAAATTGACCTACAGAGTTACGTCCCTTGCTACCACTGATAGACTTTCGAAGGTTCCTCGTAATAAACATTGCATGGTAATTTGACCCAAAACAAACTCGTAACCCAAACGAGGAGTGCATTAGTACCGATGTTGTTTTTACTAAAATTGTACATGTATTATTAGAAATACCAAAATATGGTGTTTTTTTTTAAAAAGATTTTAATGATCGTGGGTCGATCGAGGATCGTGAAATAAAACTAGTAAAATATTGATCCTACTTTAGCGGTATGAACAAATTGTTATTTTTTTAAAACGGGTTATTTAGAAATGAAGTACATCACTATAAATTCTACAATCCACCCACTGTTTTAGTAATAATAATAAATGCACGTTAATAATGCATCTTTGCCACGTCCTAGCTTAGCCATGCTCAAAGCGTTACAGAATATTACCCTATAATATTTATAGTACATGATAATGTTAATAATACGTTTTTGAGTCTCAACAGTGTCAGGTTTTGTAATGGCACAAGGGAGGGAATTCAAAAACATAGGCGCAGTGGAAGAAACAGTGATATCCAAATGAGTTCAACTAGTTGTATGATGGCACAACTTAGAATCTGAGTGTTTTAGCGCCTGCAAGGTGCGTGTTGGAACATACGGGTTAGGGAAGTCAGACAAGTAGGAGATAGCCAAGCCATGGGGGCACCTGAACGTCAGACAAAGAATCTCCCAACCAACGCAGTTTTTTACGTATACTGGTGTATTAAATGTGGGATTAGTAGCTTAACTTGCTGAAAATAAAGTCGGAAGTATTTTTGATTTTCTGAAGCTTATCTAGGAGGTTAGAACCAAAGACGTATATCCATCTAATTCCTTGTTAGAACTGAGGCCTGAAAGGATCCTGTTGCAATGATTAGAGTCTGGATGTTACCAGAGCTCGCACGGGTGCTTGAGTTGTGGCAGTTGTATGGTATTGCCTAATGTTACCAATGGATCTCAACTGAAAGCAACAGGTGCTTGTTGTCATTATTATCCAGGACCAAGGAAGAGTCGACGTACACACCCACATCTTTAGCAACGTCAGTGTGATATTTGCAGTTGCCACTGTCAGAAAGTCGGTGTTAATCTTGCCAGGTTGATGTTTTAAACCTGTTTCTGTTTTTGTGTCATTTAGTTTGAGCTCATCTGCTGTCATCCAGCATTTGATAACATTTGAAGTTCTGGGTGCACTGAAGGGACATGAAAAGATCAGACAGGCGAAATGCTTTCAGAAGCTGGACGTACATCGTCCGTATAGACGGGTGATGAAGTGTATGATCGATAGTGATTGTGTCAACATAACCAGTATATAATGCAAAGAGGACAGGACAAAATACTGATCCCGGTGGCACCCCACGTTATTGCACTGTCATGTGGTTACATGTGGTAGATAATAAATCATCCGTAGAAGAGCCAGTTCCTTGTCCTTGTTCTTTGCAATAGGATGTAGATTTGTCCAAGCTATATGCGCTCAATGCTATGGAGAGAATAACTTATTTTAGCAGAAATTATGAATGAAGTGGTAGATATTTCTGCCTAGTCGTCTTACGACACTGTCGCTCAGCTTTGCGCCGCGAGTTTCTGGGTAATGACTTGACTCTATATGTATACCATTGAATGTCGGAACGTGTTTATCAAGAAGTGATGCTAGAGTGTCGTGGAAGAACGCAACGTGATCATTTATACATCAGATGGTGCAGATAGTGTGTGTTAAAACTCTTCTTTAACATCAGCTTTGACATTAAAGTCTTTTCAATGACGGAGTGCAATACTAAGATAGAGAGTAAAAAATAAAATTTAAAAAATATATTAAGATTATTAAAAGGGTTAAAGGTGATAAAATCACTCAAAAGTTTGTAATGAATAAAAGGTTAAGAAGATTAAAATTGAAATGGGTAAGATGAGTGATGAATAAAAATAATCGTGTGTATTTTGGGATGTAAAATTTGTTTATTTGTATTAATGTTTCCCCAACCCGAGCATAGTTCAGTAGAGTTACCAGAATTAGGTAAATTCCATCTTAAATTTGTATGTATACATTCTTTGTTTTGTTATTCATAATCAATACCGTCATCTTATTCTCAAATGTGCACACTTGCAAAAATGAAAGTCGAAAATTGAAATGAGAGGTTGTAACTTGTAATGGTCATGTGAATCGAAATCACATTTATACTTCTTTAAAAGTATAAAATACTTCTTTAAGCCTAATTTCTTGTTCCCATTGTCCAAATATGGTAATTAATAGTTTATTACACATTTATATAAATATACATTTAAAATAAATAAATATATATACATTTAAATATAATAATAATGAATTTCTATAGTATATCCATAGACCCTAAATATAAGAATAATGTGCTAAACGTCGTTACTAATTAACGTTTTAATAGGAAGCAAGTTCGATATATTGTATTTGACGTTGTGAGTCTTCGCCCTTCGTGTTTTATGCTCCCTGTTATGTTTTATTCAACGATAAAGCACACCAACTCGTCTTCTATTTCTTAAATAAACATTAATGTTCTTGACAGAAACAAATGGCCTCACAAGGAACAAACCTTTGACATACAAATTCACCTAATCTAGGTCTGAAGGACAACAAACGAAATGCCATTGCAATATATACATTTTTAAAAATCCTGGAATTCAGAGCTTAAAATTAGCATTATGGCATTGTTCAACATGGCAGCATCAAATCGGACTATCGTTATTCCAAATAATCCCCCAGGTTTAATGTATAGTTTACCACACTATAACCACAACGTAGAATAGTACATAATGTAGAATACAATGTCAATGACAACGAGTCTGGTTGCCATTATTTCGATATTAATAAAGATAAAGCACGACTTTCATTCTTTTCTATTTCCTTGTCAGTGAACTTCATGTTAAGGTTGCATTTCCGGTTGTATGTGCATGTGTATTTTTTTTCAATTTGAACAGAAAGGCGATAATGTAGCATACACAGGGGCTTGTATTGCTGAAAACAAACAGTTCCTATTCTTTATTATTATCTTTATTTATTAGTATAGGGTGTATCGTATCGAAGTATTGGACCTAGGAACTGCTTGTTTTCAGCAATACAAGCCCCTGTGGTAGCATACGTTACCAAGCGGTTGTCTGAATAGACAGTTACTCAATTATAACTAAAAAGAAATGTTATGCATTTAATTTCTCTATCACATTTTTTAAAATGACTACGTAGTAATATAGATGTTACCTTCAAATAATATTTCAACTACAGACCATAATGAATAACCATAACATATGGACTTTTAGATTAACCATGTCAGCCATATCCCTTGAAACATGTCACCTCCTATCGCCGACAGGCCTAGTTTGACAGGTTCTGTATATTATCATGTAACATTTTGCGTTGCCACTTCATATTTAAATTGAATCACTCATACAGCGTGACATTTGAATCAAGACTTTCCCCAGAAATAATGTTTAATAGATGGAGAAGACGTCACTTTGCAGTAATTGTGTACTTCCGTTGAGAACGAAAGAAACTCGTGCAAAGTTGTCGGGAGAGGTTTCCAATATAGGTCATATAGCTTCTTTTCCGATCCAGACAGTTCACTTTCAATAATAAAATATGTATAAAACATGCCTCTTCTAGTGAAGTAGAAACTTGAAAATTATGTGCGAGTTATTCTTATTATGAGTGACGCCCTGTCCTTTGCTAAGGAATTAGATACACTCGATCTGCTGTAAATACTGTAATGTTTACATTGCCGTGTCAGTTTGTAAAAGCATGTTCATTCTTTATTGCAAGTCTTTATCAACAAGCTACGTATTTCTAAAATCCAAATCTTTACTTTATCAATGCGGGAGCCATCAATACAACATCGGCTATATCTTTTTGATGCAACGAATGGTTAAACCTATTTTGCTGAAAATTCTCGCAGATTAAGTTAGGAAAATATCGTTTATTTTGTATTACATATTGTATATATTCGCCATAATACCGGTATTTATAATTGAGGTTTGAGTTCATGCATCCACAAAATCCGAACAAAATAGGTTTCGTTATAGTATGGTTATTCCAGTCTCCTATTTCATTCTCCTGGCTCAAAAGAATATTGCTCAGTCTATTTTAACTGGCAACGTTGAAAAGACCTGGAGCTCTGAATTGCATCTATAAGTCAGTTGTTGTTCCGAGACACGAACTAATAGTGCCGGTTTGGTTTGCGACATGATTTGTCAGCGACCCCTTGTGAAAGTTCGAAGGTCATTTGCACCGATAACACACTTCCGATCTGGATATAAATTGGCCTAACATGTAAAGTAATTAACCACTACTGTTTGCAACCACAACTGCAGACCTTTGACCTTTCACAATACCCTTCCAGCAGGGTATTATACAGTAGAAGGCCTGCTAAATAGGATTCCTTGCCCTTAATAAATTCTAAGTCCAATTGAGTAAGATAATCTATCTACAAAATCGCCAAATTTTAAACTTTCAAATGAGACAATGTGGGAACCGAACCCACAACCTTTCGCTTTGCATCCCAAGACCTTACCACTAGACCATAGGGAATTGGTGACAAGGAAAGGTTGATTGTTGGTCTCTACTTAGCTGTCCGGGAACTTCGATGATATTTTATGTGCGCTTTATTTGACTTGGATCACCTGTACTGTAGTTAAAACATTTAGACAATTTCACCCACACATTAGTCTTTTTTTTTCGGTATATAAAATAGAAAACACCCTCATCCAAAGGCGTTCTTGCATAAGAGACCTTTGCCTATCGCGCTCTCGGGTCCGTCCTAGGGCAAAGGCCTCTATTTGCTAGAACACCCTTGTATTCAGGTGTTATCCATTACAAATCTGAATATAGCATGTGTTGGGTGGAGTATGGTGTACTGTTAGTTGGTAATTAGTCAAGAAAATATAGATATCCACTTTTTATGAAATTTAAATCACACTACCTACACAAGTCTAAACTCTAAACATGCATTCGGTATTATTATACCTTGCAATGCCTATAGTTTAGAGTGTACCACAGTGAAAGTTTAACATCCTAGTCTCCATTCAAGAAAGATCATACCCTGCATAATTTTGTATGTTACTAAAACATTTTTCTGAAAATTTGATTTTCCTATCTTAAAGGCTTTTAAAGAACTTTTCTTGATTTTGATCTTATGAGAAATGCCTGCCATATCCTGTATAAAAGAGGGTAGGGACTGAATACACAAACTTAGATCACCTGAGAGCGAGGCAGTTCTTGACAAAACTTCAGGTTCAGGGTTTCAAAAGGTTTGTTGGAGAAGTTGAAAATGCAAAAAGTTTACAGATGTCAAAAGACAACCAGATGTCCCCATGCTGTGTATCCTTTTGGCCTTATAAGCCTAATGAGCTAAAAGTCCATATTAAAAACAGATACTTTATTTGTTCATTTGTCAATATATTAAGTATGTACATACATGTAATAATATAAACTTGCAAGTGCAGAATCACATTCACACAAATAACAATCACAAATTTTCAGATACAAGAAAATAATTGACATTTCAGTCACTGTATTCTCCATTTGAAATATTCTAACGTCACCTTAAAATCAGTTTTCAGTCAACAGAGTGAGAATTACAGTTAAATTACTAAATGAAGGATTACAGTGTTTATTTGTACATTAATATATAAATATTTTGTGAATAAAAACATTCTTCATTTGCCAACTTAAAAAGTCAAAGTTAACATCATCTCAACTGGTAAAAGAGTAAAACTACAAGAACAATTTCAATGCAATAAATAAGCCATTCACAACACACTAATATCTACCTCCTTAAGTCAAGATCGCTTAGAATGACTTAGACATTGTATAAAAAGATTCACAAATTTTGTGAGTGGAGACGGTTTGAACTATGTACATATAAAACAATAAGGTCAGAGTGGAGTGAAGTATATATATATATATATATCAGTACCAGTCCAGTAGTACAAAAGGGCTGCAACAGGGCAGCTAAGATACATGTTATATATATTGCAGTGCTTGATACATGCCATGGTCAGAGATTTTCATACACAAAAGATTCTAAGTTATTTTTTAAGGTTAATTTCCCACCCTAAAACACTCAATGACTAATAATGAACAAATGAAGAATAAATCCAGTAGGGGTGACTATTGACCCAAAGAGACTATTGCGATAGCGATAGTCTATTGCCACTTACTATTGCGATAACGATAGACTATTGTTCCTCACTATTGCGATAGGGTTTTTTGTACAAATACGCAATAATCAGCTAGATTTCTTATAGGTTTTAGTAGAAATGTTTAATTGATGCAAGGACAATGGAACCAAAATCAGTAAAGAAATTATAAATGAAAAGATTTTTTGTCATTTTGCTATTTCCTATCACTAGTTCTTCCATTTTGACATTCTAAAATGAACAATCTTGACTTAAACGTAGTGAGGCTTGTGTAAATCATTCATAATAAAGGGAAATTTAAAAGGTTCGATAGTATCGATAGTTAACATTACTATTGCGATAGTGTTTTTGTATATACTATCGATATAGTACTATTGCCAAGCCAACTTTTGCGATGCATCGAAAGTTCGATGTATTGTTACACCCCTAAAATCCAGAAAGGAAGTGGGCTTTAAGGGGGTCAACCAGCCCCATTTTGAAACATTTTGTATGTAAATTTGACAAGCGCCTCTCCTTTTAATGTGTGAACCCCACCTTTGAAAATTCCTTGATAAATTTGAAGTAGATGAAGGAATGTTTCACATTGAAGCCATTAAGGAAATAACAGATCATTGTGTAGCAATATGAACGCTTTGCTTCAGTAAATCACAGATAACTGCAAGAAATAATCAGAACACTACAGAGATCAAAGATAATTAATCTACTCTTGTCACGGCCTTGTTTTGTATTTTACTAATTTGATTTACATACAAGTGTTTCTTGTCACCAGTTCTCTGCACAAAGTTCACGGTTATTGTGAACTAATTTGAATGGACATTCTTTACAGAAAATCAAATTGATTTTTCAGTAAAAGGAGCATCTTAACTTTCATCTACAACACAAAGATAACCATATTTGATTGATATTTGCTAACCTGTAGCAGGGATAAATTTATAAATCATGTCATGCAGAGTCCAGGGACTCACTACCACAAGCTATTGTGAGTCCCAACAGATGTAAGTGAGTCCCTCAGGAAGTATGAAAATACAACATATAAACCTAAGGTGTCATATTTGTGTCATTTTAGAGGTAATTCTTTTCTCAGGTAAACCTCCTTTCAAGCCCATACAGAACTCCCTTTGGTGTTCTATAGAATATCCCTGGCCCTGAAAGTAGACTTTAACGTGAATTGTTAAATTTCCGGAATAACCCCATTTTATGTTTTAATTTCAATAACAGAACAAATCGAAAATGATTCAAAGTTAAAATTTCACACTTGACACGATGAGATTCGAACGTGCATCCCTTCGCTCCTTAAACTGGACGCTTTCCCACGGAGTCACAAAGGACCTGACAATGAAATGTTTGACAACTCTATCTAAAGTCAAGTTTCCTTAACCTCAATATAACGATAGTAAAGGAGACATGCTCTTTGTACAGTGGGAGATTCACGAGCAGTCCCAGCTTCGTTTGAGCGATTCTTTTTTTTGTTCACGCCATGGCTATGTCATTTCAAAGGTAACATGTTTCATAATTTCCTTCGCTTTATATGACAAATATAACACTCTCTCTTGGTATTGGTTGAAAATGTAAACATTTGGGGTTGGGAGAACCCTTGGGCCTTCGGCCCGCGGGTTCTCCCCTTTCCCTCATGTTTACATTTTCAACCAAAACCTCGGGAGAATGTTATATCCTTTACATAAAAACCCTGGGCACCCACAGCTTGAATTGTTATGAGTCTCTTACAAATTTTAAAGAATTTGATGCAGGATTCGTGGGTAAATTTTATCACTGTCTGTAGGAACAGGTTGAAGATCAGTTGTTGTTTGGGTCAACAAACTAAGATTCAAATTGTAGACCAAAATGTTCAAAAAGGTTCGCAATATCAAATCTTTTGTGTAACAATGGCCATAACATACAATCAGGGATATCCTCTATCATTTCCTTTGCACGAATATAGGTGAGGTGAGTTGGGGTTTAACGCCGCTTTCAAGAGTATTTCACTTACATCGCGGCTTTGCACGAATATAGAAAAATGACTTATTACAATCATTCAAATCTAATTCTCTCTGTAAACATCACAGCTTTAACAATGCTCTAAGAGTCTGTACACAAGATTCCAGAGTCTAGAGCTTTGTGTTATGGAGAAAAAGACAACATAGGGTATAGGCCACAGCCCAAGAGGCCCTAACTAGGGCCACAGAGTCAAACTTGAACTTGATGATCATCCTAAACTAAGGAGGATGTACAAAAGATGTAAGCTTTCTAGGCATATCTAGGACATGGTTGCTGAGACCCTTTAATGGGACCATAGAATTGCCAACTGTACAATTTACAATTCCAGTTCCTGTACACAAGAATCTAGCTCTCTGGAGCCAGTGGAAGAAGTCAATAATGCAATATGTTTCCGAAGAACAGAAAGATGCCATGCCCTTTCCCCCCCTCTTAAAAGTCAAATACCAATGGAAGTCAATGCTTTTGCGTGTTAAAATTTTTTGAATTTTCCTATGTTGTATTGAAGCAGCTGATTGGCTGAAAGCTTCATGAACTCTCCAGTGTTACATTGAAGCAGCTGATTGGCTGAAAGCTTCATGAACTCTCCAGTGTTACATTGAAGCAGCTGATTGGCTGAAAGCTTCATGAACTCTCCAGTGTTACATTGAAGCATCTGATTGGCTGAAAGCTTCATGAACTCTCCAGTGTTACATTGAAGCAGCTGATTGGCTGAAAGCTTCATGAACTCTCCAGTGTTACATTGAAGCAGCTGACTGGCTGGAAGGTGGTCAATGTTGTCTGCTCTATATGTCCCAGATAGCTGTAGTTGGCAGTCAATCTGCAACAAGACGATGAGACTTTTGTAGCACATACATACAGGATATTCTGTTTCAGTGTCCGCAGACTTAATTATACCCTGATAGAATTATTTCCTCCAGTAAAGTGTGTGAAATCAATAAAGCTCATTAGCCCCTATTTACACAAATGATCCATAATTTTAATTCAAATGTGCTGAAATGACTATGTTTTATGCTTTATAACAAGTAATGTAATATTGATTGAATATAATGAATGATTTTGACATTTCTCGTCGATTACCATGTATATCTCATTGAGTGAAGAATGAAATATATATTGTCACGAATGGTGCAGCCATGAGTGTAGATATATTATTTCTCTTTCACGAGATGAGATATACATGGTAATCAATGAGAAATGTCAAAATTTATATTTATTAGATTTAAGAAATTATGAATGGAACATCAATGGTTGCCTTGCTTTATCACGGTCTTCTTATGACGTCACCCTACTTGTTAAAGGTACATCCATTGTGTTGTTGGAGGTCAAATATGCCAAACGTTATAAATGGTCTTACTTTATCGAGAATTACCAACTGTTACCGAAAACTACCATTTTGATGATACTCGACTTAGTATATTGACGATATGAAGGTAAAAGTGTCGATTTCTGATAAAAAACTGGACAATGCACCGCATGTGGCGCGCGCCAGTGAGTCAAACGTAATTTTGGAATTTTATTTAAACCTGATAAAATAAAACATTTGGGTTGATAATGTTTAATAGGTCATATAACTACTGTGCGTGTAAATAGGACATGCACTTTCGGTTTCTGCACATGCATAATGATGTTACTCAATTTTAATTGGAAACTAGTAATTATGATATATTTGGCGATTTGGGATGAATATGCAAGCTTAGTGAATTTGTTTGTATTGTAAACAGCACGTATTAAAGCCAAATCAAATTTTATGAAACACAATGGATGCACCTTTAAGATGACGTTACATGATTGAAAGTGTTATTTTAATGTTATCTCACTCACTGAAAATACAGATTTTATTTTAACTGATAAATATCGTATAATAAAACCTTGCAGTTCAAGGTTTAAGAAGATACTGTATTTCCCCTCCAACTAAGAATACTGAAAGATTGCAAATGAGGTACATAAAAAGAATGCATTTAGTTATTACAAATTCACGATTAGCAAGATGCTGCTCATAAAATAAATGACAAGCTACCATCAAGCACCTGTTTATAGATTAGTATTCAAACTCTTAAACAGCTGTTTAGAAACTAGAAGAGCGTTTGCGGGACACCGCAAAAGCAGAGCAGCTCCGAAACTTTGGGTCTCGCCTTTCCCTGTTCCGCCTTCTCCTCAGCATAGATAAAATTGGAAATTTTTTTGGACAAATATTTTTTCATTATTTTAGTTATTCTAACAAGTTGAATCATCACTTGGGTCACTTTTCACAAGTTTGTTCTTAAAACCTATTTCTGATTTCAAAATTGGATCAAAGGATTAACATGGCCTTAACTATTATCTCATGACCTTGACCTTTGACCTTCAAGGTCACACCATCAATGATTACTTTTCATTGTGTATAACAATCATGCAATGACTCAAAGTGTTCATTGTTAACATAAGGCATATTCACAATAGCATGCTTAAGTTGTGACCTTGCTGTGACCTTGACCTTTGACAGATTTTAGCGAAAACTTTTTCAAATCTTGGTCTTTCTCCATAGTTGATATATACCAAATAAGAGCCTGACAGCACAAAAATGTTTGAAGTTATCATGTTTACAAGGATTATTGTAGTAATTAAAGAACTCATGACCTTGACCTTTGACCTTGAATGTGAACATGTCAAAATCATTCACCAGATTTATAAGAAAGAAGCTATGTATATGAGGTGTTAATACCTTCTTGAAAAAAAATTATTTAGAGATTTCACAACTGGTCACTATGACCATATCTCGTGACCTTGACCTTTGATCTTCAAGGTCACATAGTCAATGATCACTTTTCATTGTGTATAACAATCATGTAATGATTCAAAGTGTTAATAGTTAAAATAAGGCATGTTCGCAACTGCATGCTTAAGTTGAGAGCTCACTGTGACCTTGACCTTGGACAGATTTAAGCGAAAACCTTTTCAAACCTCAGTCTTTCTCCATAGTTGATATATACCAAATAAGGGCCTGATAGCACAGAAGTTGTTGAAGTTATCATGTTTACAAGGATTTTTGTAGTGATTTCAGAACTCATGACCTTGACCTTTGACCTTGAATGTGAGCATGTCAAATAAATTTCCCAGGTGTACAAGAAAGAATTTATATATATGAGGTGTTGAAACATTCATGGAAAAAAGTTAATTAGTGATTTCAGAACTGGTGACCTTGACCCTATCTCGTGACCTTGACCTTTACAATTCAAGGTCACACAATCAGTGATAACTGTTCATTGTGTATCAAAATCATGTAATGATTCAAAGCGTTAATAGTTGAAATAAGACATTTTCTCAAAAGCATGCTTAAGTTGTGACCTTGCTATGACCTTGACCTTTGACGGATGTTAGCGAAAACCTTTTCAAATCTTGGTCTTTCTCCGTAATTGATATACACCAAATAAGAGCCTGATAGCACAAATATTTTTCAAGTTATCGTGTTTACAAGGATTTTTTTAGCGATTTCAGAACTCGTGACCTTGACCTTTGACTGAATGTGAACATGTCAAAAAAATTCCCCAGGGGCATAAGTAAGAAGTTATGTATATGAGTTCTCCAAACCTTGTAGGAAAAAAGTTATAGTGAATACAAAACGCGGCGGCGACGGAAACTGCACAAAAACTGATAGCAGCTCCGACTAAGTCGGAGCTGCTAATTAGTATTCAGACTCACTCAAATGTTATGGGCAGGTTGTGCACCCATGGTCGTGGATCCTCACAGAAATGACTGAAACATATCAAATAAAGTGATGAAAAACATCCGGTGACCCCCTATTTTATTTCTGAATTCGTCTGTTTTTTCAAATGTGCACAATATCAGGGGTTCATAAATTTTTGGAAAAGCCACTTGCCCCAGGGCAAGTGACATAAAGAAAGTCACTTGCCCTGACTCATTTTTCACTTGCCCTGATTTTTCATGATCATAATGTAATGAGACAAAATAAAACAATTGAACATTGATGTCAGTGTTGTTTATGTTTTATATACAGCTTTAGAGGGAATACTGAATGACTTTCATTAATTTATATAATAACAGTCTCCCTGAGTGACACATATTGTAGAAGGTAGTGTTTTAAAATACCAATTTTATGAATATACTCACGGGAATTCTAAATTTTATCATATATATTTTAATATTAATATATTAACAGATTATGATTGATATAACTAAATTAATTTCAATTTAATCATTTCATTTTTTCATTTTCACTTAGCCAAATGAATGTTAATTCTATCACTTGAAAATTTCAATCGATTTATAACAAATTATCAATGTAAAACAAAATAAGATTTTCAGTTATGTACTGTGAAACAATTTGTTTCAAACAGAAATATTTTTGTTATTAATTTCTGTATCAAGCAAATTATAACATTTTGTTCTCTTGCAAACATCTGTCATGCTATCATGAGAACAATATCAGGACTTGCTTAATATAAACTGAACAACCAGGTTATCATTTAAATATATTTTTTATTTTTATAATATTTGAACTACAACTTGAACTCACAAATTCATTTAGTATTTAGTATTTACAGCTGTCCATTCTTAAATCCCAGTTATCCATTGATAAAATCAGGCTGTCACCAAATGTCAGTCACTTTCTCTACTTCTGAAGTAAATATGAAGATTTTCGAAATATTTTGGTTCCCTCTCAATGTCAACAAAAAAATTCTCCAGTAGCATTGTTAATTATAAACGTAAATCGGCTACTTGCATACTTGTCACTGGTCATTCATTCGGAAGACTGAATGTCAAGGCCATTAATCATTCGGAAGAACTGCAAATGTCAACTGAACCTTGAAATACTGATACTTTTCTACTGGCTGCCGACTTCAGTCGAAGAAAACCGACATGTGTTGAGTGCGTTTACTCATTTCTATAAATAGACACAATGTTTGACTGCACTATGTTTACAAGCTTTAGATTTGTTTTTTACTGATAATCTAAAGTAAATGAAAGGTACCGGTAAATGACAGTTGCATCATGCGAAATTTATTCAGATGACTTTTTAAGCATTTTCTTCACAGAAATTGTTGGTTGCCCACGGACCAGTAAGATATCATAATTTGGTTGCCCGTAATGAAAATTGACTTGTCCCGGGCGTCGGACAATGGGATTTATGAACCCCTGAATATATTGCATTTTTAGCAATATCTAAAATATGTGTGTCAGTGAGAAATCTTGGTTAATATGCGAAAAACGATGAGAAAAATGCCGTTTTTAATTAAAAAGTGCTTAATTTAATTTTGTTTCTTTTTCCAGTGTCATTAATTTTCAAAATATAGACTTGCTATGCATCCCCGTATGTAACTGAAATGTATTTAAAAGGATTCTGAGCTTATTCGTTGAAAGCGAGCGCTTCATCTAAATACATCAAATCAGTCAAAAATGGTGTAATTTGCCGACAGGAGTATTATTATTAATGCCGATAACTCTTTAAATCGTTCGGTGACCCCCAAATTTTCTTACATTTTTGGATAAAAGACACAATAAACCTGCTATTTTGAAAAAATAAACGAATTCTAAAATATTTTGTTTCATCTTCCCATCTCTCCTTAATCCTCCATATGTATCTGAGCTGTAATTTCAACATAACCTCTGTCAACTCTATCTGACTCACACGAGGAAGTCCCAGTCGTTCTCCTTCTCAAAGATGAAGTTCATCAGGATGTCGTATGTGCTACTTCCACGGGTCGGCACCTCCAGCTTCGTCTTGTTGCGAGCGACGGTGATCTGCTTGTTGTCGTACAGAGAGGTCATCTGGGCCCCCGTCACTTCCACTGGGAAGAAGTTGGCGTTCGTGAAGTTGAACGAATTCTGAAAAGAAGCATTTCCAGCTTATAGCAATTTGTGGAGCATTTGCCAACCTGATCTCCGTTTCTCATATGTATATGGTTGCGACTGTAACATGCATACAGTAGTCATACTCACCACAATTGTTAGGTTTGCGAAGACAGTGGTCTGGTTGACTACGAGTGAGATGGGGGTGATGAGTGCCTGTCTGCTGCTGACGGACACGTCGCGGGGGTAAAGGAAGAAGAGGATGAGGGATGCCACCACCATACACAAGAGGACCGCTAGCACCACGTACAGGACTCTGCAACATCCGATTGTTTTGCTTAAACACCACTACTAACAAGAAAAACAATCATTTATGGATAAACAAGTTCTCTATTCTGAATCATTTATGGATAAACGACTTCTCTATTCTAAGAGCAAGATGTTTCAAGAATCTGTATCGAAATGTTTTGCTCTCAGAATAAAGAAGTTGCTTATCCATAAATGATTGTTCTTTTCACTTTAAGAAGTGACTTATAATAATACCTAACTGTATGTTTTACAGTTTTCTATGTCTTGTTGCTCAGAGCACACAGCGGGCTTGAACCCCTGACCTCCTGAAAAAAGGGGAAGACAACCACTGGTTTACCCAGAAGTCTTCTCTTAGTTCTTTACTATTTTAACAGTACTTTATTTCTGAAACATATCCATATATCACTTTGAGACCAGTTCTTCTCATATTCTTACTTGCTTTGTTCACATACACCTCTTAAAGAGCCATCACGGATGTTGATGAAAATATCAAAAATTTTCCAAAAATCCATCTCCGTGAAATAAATACACTTAATTTTTCCAACTTAAAATAAGCCGAGAAATTGCATTAATTAGTAAAGGTGTTTTCCAGTCTAAATATAGATCCAGTCTATTATTTTCAAGCGCAAAGCATTATGGTCTAGCTCACACACAGTAAACAAAGACACGAAAGAAAAAAAAAAAATATGAGCAATGAAAGACATCGAAATATATTTTCTTTTGGCGGTGATTTATTTACTATTTCATTTAATTATGTATTTGCTACAGATATTGGAATAATTGTTTTACCCAATTAGGTATTTTTCTTGAATTTTATAATTAATGAGAGTAAAACTTTGTCATAATTTGCTGGTCTTATCTCAATAAAAAGAACATTAAACAGGAAATAATTTGTATATTCTCAGGACATTTAGAAACATTGTTTGTAAACCAATCGTCACATTCAGGGTAATTTGCAAGAGAGACATGTGCAGCACGTGCAGCATATGGGTTGTTATGGCGACTTGCGCTCGAGACGAGCCTTCACGCTTCGGAAGCGCTTGCTGTTTGTGTAGTACGTATTACGCAGAAAAGGAGATTCTGTTTATATACGTCAGATACCCTTAGCGCGCGCTAGTCGAAGTGGTACTTCTCTTTGAAACCAAATTGCAATACATTGTCGTGATATGAAAATTATTTAACATATGCCATGTTGTAGATAAAAGATTTCTCTGGCGAATGACGTTATAAGTATATTTTCCAAAACATTTAAATACTAAGATCCGTGATGGCTCTTTAAGGATAAAAGTGTTGAACAAATTAATCAAGTGTCAGAAAAGAGCAGAATAACAATTGTTAGAGAAAGCACAACTCACGTCCTCCTAGGTTTTAGTCTCTTGTCCCTGAGGGGAATCAAGGCCACCAGTTCACTCTCTTGTTCTGTAACACATAGGTATCATTTGGTGGAAGATAAGTAATACATGTACGTACATGAAAAACATAATCTCATAACAAGTATAAACATAGGTCTTATTTTGTCTATTGTTTACAAGGTTGCTTCTTTTCTTGGAATAACCTCTTATGAAGTTTAATTTTGAAAGTTAGACCTTCAAGGAGATGTAGAACGATTTGAACAAAGAACAAAGTTTTATCACAAATCTATTCTCAACAATTATTATTGAAAAGTATCCAAAGATAAAGTTTGTAGTGTGGAGATGGTGGGAATCGAACTTGAAACCCTTTACTCATAACTCCACTAGGCCACAGAGGTAGGGTGAGGATGAGGCTTCAATTACCTTTACTTATAGTCATACCTTCTCTGTCTTTCGTTACCCTTTTTCCTGAAACTTTTAGTGACCTTCGTGTAGCATTCAGTGATCCCATACCTTTTGTGACCCTCCCCTAACACTCAGTGACCCCATACCTTTTGTGACCCTCCCCTAACACTCAGTGACCCCATACCTTTTGTGACCCTCCCCTAACACTCAGTGACCCCATACCTTTTGTGACCTTTCCCTAACACTCAGTGACTCGATACCTTTTGTGACCCTCCCCTAACACTCAGTGACCCCATACCTTTTGTGACCCTCCCCTAACACTCAGTGACCCCATACCTTTTGTGACCCTCCCCTAACACTCAGTGACCCCATACCTTTTGTGACCCTCCCCTAACACTCAGTGATCCGATACCTTTTGTGACCAGATACCTTTTGTGACCCTCCCCTAACACTCAGTGACCGCATACCTTTTGTGACCCTCCCCTAACACTCAGTGACCGCATACCTTTTGTGACCTTACCCTAACACTCAGTGACCCGATACCTTTTGTGACCCTCCCCTAACACTCAGTGACCGCATACCTTTTGTGACCTTACCCTAACACTCAGTGATCCGATACCTTTTGTGACCAGATACCTTTTGTGACCCTCCCCTAACACTCAGTGACCGCATACCTTTTGTGACCCTCCCCTAACACTCAGTGACCGCATACCTTTTGTGACCTTACCCTAACACTCAGTGATCCGATACCTTTTGTGACCAGATACCTTTTGTGACCCTCCCCTAACACTCAGTGACCCCATACCTTTTGTGACCCTCCCCTAACACTCAGTGACCCCATACCTTTTGTGACCCTCCCCTAACACTCAGTGATCCGATACCTTTTGTGACCAGATACCTTTTGTGACCCTCCCCTAACACTCAGTGACCGCATACCTTTTGTGACCCTCCCCTAACACTCAGTGACCCCATACCTTTTGTGACCCTCCCCTAACACTCAGTGACCGCATACCTTTTGTGACCTTACCCTAACACTCAGTGACCCGATACCTTTTGTGACCCTCCCCTAACACTCAGTGACCGCATACCTTTTGTGACCCTCCCCTAACACTCAGTGACCGCATACCTTTTGTGACCCTCCCGAGACCACGGCAGGTTGGACAAGGCTCGCTGTCCTTGAAGAGTTCCTCGTATGCCATGGTGCCGTAGTTGTGTCGAGGGTTGATGGACCCGTTCATGTAGGAGCTTCTAGAGTTGGGGGAATGCAGCTCTTGCTTGTGCTCATCCTCACCAGCCATCACTGCCACAATAGAAACATGATGGGTTACATGAAATCGGGATTTTACATTACAAGAGGAAGCAGTGCTATGTTGTTAGTAACTTGTTATATGAAGTAATGCAACACTTTCAGTTGCACTGGTTTCACAAATAATTATACCTAATCATTATTCAACTATTCCCACTATTTTCTGGTACTTACTGAAGTTGGGGGAAACTTTGTGTATAACAACAATATGTTTTGTACGAAATAGCTGCTGTTGTCACAAAGGATTTTTCGTACATAATTCGGAGCTCGCGCCCTGTCATTGTACGCACTGTCAGCAATCGACAAAAAGAGTCCCAAGGTAAAACGGTCATGGTAGAATGGAGACAAACCTACTGTGTTTGAAAATCAGAGACATGGTATACTGGATTGATAGCGAGTAAATTTAAAATTGAAACTGAACATGTAGTGTGGTTACAGGTAATCCATGATTGATACAAGTGTGGTTACAGGTAATCCATGATTGATACAAGTGTGGTTACAGGTAATCCATGATTGATACAAGTGTGGTACAGATAATCCATGATTGATACAAGTGTGGTTTCACAACAAAGGCAGTCTAGTTCACATCTGTTATTATCTCATGTTAGAACTACCGGAGACCGCAATGTGTGCTGGTAACAAGTTATTCTCAAACATTAGCAGTGTAACAGGTTAATGTACAGATATTGACAGTAGCGCGTACATCCTCTCTTCACTGTTAGTGTTACATGGAGAGAAGAGAATGACACAATTCATAAATTTGGTATCATTGGTAGTTGAGAAGGAAGGATAATTGCTCTTCCATTTTGAAATTGCTTTTACATTACATCTAATAAAATATTTCATTTAATGGCATGTATACAAATAAAATAATAAAATATTTCATTTAATGGCATGTATACGAATAAAATGATAAAATATTTCATTTAATGGAATGCAAACAAATAAAATATTTCATTTAATGGTATGCATACAAATAAAATAATAAAATATTTCATTTAATGATATGCATGCAAATAAAATATTTTATATAATGAAATGCATACAAATAAAATAATAAAATATTTCATTTAATGGTATGCATACACATAAAATAATATTCTGACAGATACGACTCGCATGTAAGCACAACAACGCTCATAATCAGATTCATTGCGAATCATTATAATCAAAATGGCTCTGAATGTTCATATAGTTGTGATGTATTTCACGCATGCACATCTGGAGGCAGGGACACATAACAAAATATCAACAAGAGTCTGTGAATACCTGTCATGTCCCTGTCAGCAGTTTTTGGACTGACATTCAATAAGTTAAAGATAATAAAACCCCTCTGTGTTGTTTGTTGTTGATTCGTACGTTCATATAGACAATACTTTCAAGTAAACGAAAGTGTCACCTACTTAGCAAGATATGGCGGTTCAAAGTGAGTAAAATTGGCTTGTTAATTATCTCATTCTTGAAACAGTTTTCCGCAGCCACTCAGTGTAGCATAAGCTTCATTAGCGTTGTGACGTCATACTCAGAAGTTGCCTTCATTGAAATCCTTAGGTGATTTGTCGATTTTGTCGATAATTCGTTTAAAACATAGTCACAACTTTTGACAATGCATGTTTCCGATAGAATGGTTATTTGTGCTTCTGTAGGGAGTAATTTCGAAATTTTAAGAGCATTTTTCGATATTTAATTGTTGATTTTAGATATGTTCTTTAGCATGATATAAAAAGAGCCAGAATTATTTATAACATTTACATTAGTTGAAAATATCAGATTTAGAAAACTGTATTGTGATATGCAAGAGGGTGTAGGTGAATTCGTAGGCCAGACCGGTTCGTAAGAGTAAATTTGGGTGGATTCGTAGGAGGATCGGCCGGTGGATTCGTAGGAGTTCGTAGTTTAAGGGAATAAATGTTTATAGACTAACTTTATGGTATGATATTATTACAATTAAATTATTAATAACTTATTAAATGATATTTTGACCGCTGTGTTGGTTTTGTGTTCAATAAAAGAATCCTGTGTTCAGTGTTGGTATTATTTACTTTGGTTGATTTTTTTTTATAAATAAATAAAAGAATCAGGCAAGTATGATTATATTTAGGAGATAAACCTACAGTGTTTGAAAATCAGAGACATGTTATACTGGATTGATAGCGAGTAAATTTAAAATTGAAACCGAACGCGAGAGGTTTCAATTTTAAATTTACTCGCTATCAATCCAGTATAACATGTCTCTGATTTTCAAACACAGTAGGTTTATCTCCATTCTACCATGACCGTTTTACCATGGGACTCTTTTTGTCGGATGCTGACAGTGCCTACAACGGCAGGGCGCAAGCTCCGAATGACGTTAAAAAAATCCTTTGTGATAACAGCAGCGATTTAGTACAAAAAATGTTGTTGTTATACACAAAGTTTTTCCCTACAAGTTCTCTTTAACCATTTAAAAATTCTAGTATATGCATGTGTCATTTATTACGGGAGTTTTAATTTTGTTTTCCCAACATTCGCGTTCACGAAATCAAGATTCGTATTTCCTGAATTTTGCATTTTTGGAATAACCCTCATAAACATATCACGCGACGTTCAAAATGGCTACCGTTTGCCAGCAGCTGTGAATGACGAGCTTGAGGAGTTGTTTTTATTAAAATGCAGTGTTCCAGATGAGGAGGGTAACTGTCTCATTCGGGTAAGGAATGCACATTCTAATTATACACGTAGGTGTGCAGATGATATGACATATGTATTTCTTATTTTGCAACGTTACACATGGTTTTCAGATCCGGCTGACCATTGCGTCATTGCGTTTGCTCGCTTCCTCAATTGCATAAGTGTCGCTATTTGAAGTTCTTGTTACTGACGATGTTTGTCTTGTTAATCTATCATTTAATGTAGCTGTAAAACACGCTACAAGAAAGATTAATTTGATTAGTATCAGTTATTTTGATTTCCACAAGGAGAGCACACTTTAAAAATTAGGCTGTTTGTTCGGATAGATTGTGACGTCACAAGGTAGATGCGTCAATACGCGGTGAAGCGGCGCTAAAATCAGAGGAGGTTCAATTCAGAATTGATCACGTTTGATTTTTCTGGAGAACCAATCAGAATCGTGTATCCAGCAATGTCATGGTAGAATCCAGTTTACATTACACATTTACACAACATCTAGCGACTACGACTGGAGATTAGCAGACGTCGGCGAAGAAGAAATGGTAAGTCGTCAACAATCATATAATCCTTTGTTTTGTTAACGTTGTTCATGTACATACTTCCTAATTTATATTCCTTTATTGAAACATCTTTACACCGACAGAGTATTTAGCAATCAAAACAAATCACATCATGTTTTTTTAACAAACAAATAACTTACTTTACAAGTTTGGTGAGTAGGCTAATTACTTGGACTCAACATATAGTCCTATTTACATAATAGTTTTACTTGGAAAATAAATCGATGACATGATGATATTACTGTTAGTTTTGTATTTTGACATTGTTAGTCTCGTACTGCAATCTATCAACATGACATGGTATCCAGAACATGTTATAAATACTAAACTAATAAATAATAAATGTCAAACGAATATTCAAAGTTTAAATATCACTTTATAAGATATGTTTTAATCCTCCAACGAATTCACGAGTCCTATGAATTCCTTGAAACTGGTCTGACATTGCCATCGTCTAGTTGACTTGTTTGAGTTTATCTTTATAATTTCTTTCAACCATTTCTGCCTGGTTATGATGAAACTGAATACCAAGTAAGGTAAAGGGTCTTTGAGTCCAGTCTTCTATTTTTTTGTGGTTTTTGTTTAATTCATTGTCAACCACTGGTAGCATGCAGGTTGGGGAAACCCTGAAATCGGCGTATAATACGTCAATCGGCGTATAATACATCAATCGGCGTATAGAACCACACGTCGATTGACGTATTCTGAAGATTTTGGCCGGATGATTAACGTACGCCGTTTTCCGGGTATTCGGCAAGTGCCTAATCAAACATGCCGTTTAGCACTTTGCCGATTATATGCAAGTTTTGACTTGAAACCCTCGACTTTGAAGGCAATAAACATCACCACGGTACAGTTCTAAAGTATTCAAAAGCGAAATAACAACACAAAAACAACCCTAACTATCTAAAACTCACATGACCTGCAGCACCAACTTTTTATCGTCTTGTCCTCTCTTGTACTAGTCGATAAATTAGCGTATTTGATTTGCAATTAAAAAATTAGTCAGTTTCGTGGCTGAGAATTAAATGCTGCCACCATCTTTGCAAAAGTTTGACGTCATAACTGCGACTTCAATGCAAAAATCCATGGCAAAGGTGACGTCAAACTTGCGCAAAGATGGTTCTTTTTTTTGTGGTTTTTGTTTAATTCGTTGTCAACCACTAGTCCAGCATGCTAGATCTAGACATCGGGTGCACATGTAGGTCGAGAGGCTCTACCTGCAAAATCACTGGATAGTATGCGGCTCGCTGTGTGAGGTAGAGCATTCGGACGACAGAGGTTTCGGTCTAGTGCACATGCAGCCATCACATAAACTGATGTTTAGATTATCTGAACTATTTAAAGTCTACCACATAAATTGACAAAATAAAACTTTCGGACTGGGTAGTCTTAAAGCTTAATTCATACAAACACTTTTTTCTTAAAAGGATCGTCCTACTGGAGCTGCATGACTTAATAGTGTCACAAGTTTTTCGTCCTATCCAATATAACATGTCACATGACAAATTTACACATGCAAATATGATTTATATGCGAGTCATTTGAAACCGAAAATAATGTAATATCAACTCAAATAAAAGTGTCAATATATTAACTATTACCTTATGCTTAACCCGAACTTTTCTTAAAAGTTATAGAGACCTTGTTTTTGTGATCATTCTACTGCTTCCATAACGGAAGCTGCAAGCAATATAAACAAGCCGGTGTAGTGTGTGGAAAGCGACTTGTGAAAAATGGTGAATACGAGTGAAACTCTCATAACTTAAGTTTCGAATTCATACGTGTACTTGTTGTATATGTACCATTTGCATACACAAACTATTATTCTATAAGCTGTCCATATTCCAATAAGCTACATCTTACTTAAACGGTTCATTTATAGCTATTTAAGAAGATAATAGACTCACGGGGTAATATGTTTGCATGCACCGTTTAGACCAGTTTTTGTTCTGACGCAAACATCTAAGACGGAACCTCGTCTTATGTCAAGCGGAACTCAGCCAGCAACTTTGTTTCTCGGTCATAAAACATTTAAAATGTCAAAACACTCGGTAACATGCACTCATACCTGTAAAAGGTTGAATCTAAAGAAAGCAAGGGAAAAACTTCACAAGCATAAGTAAGTTTGGTGCCAAATGAAAGGTTGAGAAATTGAATGAAGACAATAGGCAAATGCACTAAAACAAAAAACAAAAAACAACAACAACAAAACAAGCATTTGGGTATTAGGTATTAATGTATGATAGCCATAACTTCTAACATTTGTTATCGGTGTTTTTTTAAAACAAATGTTTGAACGTTTTATAGATGCATTTTTGTGTAACCGTTAACCGCTAAAGTAGGCTATATATATATATATGTTTAAATGGTAAACGTTGACACATTATTAGGCAGAATTTATTGACATGACGGAAAGATAAATACATTGTATTATACCCATATGATTTCATGTTGTCAAGTACAAATTACAAATTTATATTTGACGCTATATTACAAATTTACATTCAACATGTTTACAGTAACATGTTATTAACAATATGTTGTTTTTTTCAGGAGGTCCCCCCAAAAAAGACATATAACAGATGCAGTAAACGTCCATGCAAGGCTACGGTCGTCGAATACAAAGAAACTGGAGAAAGACAACCTGGAAAACTTATCCACTCTCACACTGTTTTTACTGTAAAGATTTTATCGAAGATGAAAAACATGTTTTATCGTACTGTCCTTTATATGCTGATGAACGAATGCCTATTTTATCAAAATGTACTTATCTCTCAGATGGTTTTATACATCTTAATGATGTGGAGAAGGTCAGTGTTATTTTGGCCTCCCCAGAGTTATCGTTTTTATCTGCCAAAACCTGTTTTAATATTCTTAAAAAACCCACTGCAAATATGTATATATCTTAATGTTTATTTCACCTTGTACAATTTTCTATCATGTATTACTTTTATCAATTATTGCTTTTTTATGAAAAGTGTCTCTCGTAATTCCTTAGGGAATGGCTCAACTTTTTAATACTTTGATTTTGTATTTGTATTGAATGTGTAGGGGAGACCGGGGCAGGTTCGTCCCCGGGGCACGTTCATCTTTCCCCCATAACTTTTTTTAGGTGGTCTGCTTAACTTGAATTGGTGATTCCAAAGAAACCACGTGACCTAACTCACATACAGATAACAAAATGGCGGCTGTAACACGTGCCTTTTACATTCTGTGAAAGAAAAACCGTATTTCACCAAGGTGAGTAAAATTTTCATCTGCAATTCAGTTTCTTTTTGCAAAACAGTACTTGTATTTACGCATTTGTTCCTCATGTGGTGTCAAGGAACATAACAAGGTCTGTAAGTAATGATTGTGTAATTTGGGTATGGTGGCTCTGGATTATCGCAAACGTTACATAATGAGGAAATATTGGTCTGGGGCACGTTTGGCTATTAATGACGGGGCACGTTTGGCCAGGGGGGATGAACCTACCCCGAATGCGGGGTAGGTTCATCCCCCCTGGATGAATGTGCCCCACACACTTATCTAGACAGTAATTGTTTTGTGATATATTAACTGGAGTGCAATAGTTACTGTTTAATGATAGAAAATATAAACAAACATTGTATACTTTCAGAGCACACCAAAATGGTCCGCACATATGTCCGAAAAACTGACCGATCTGGGAATATGCACCCTGATGTCATTAGAAGTGCAATAGACCACCATCAAAGCACTGGCGATGGTATGAAGAAAACGGCTGCAAAGTTTGACATGCCTAGATCGACCTTGCAGAGCTATTTAAGAAGACTCAAAGCAGTACCAGATCAACACTCGCTGGACGATTTTGCAATTGGATATTCAAAACACAAAAAAGTGTTTACTGAGGACCAGGAAAAACAACTTGAGGGATATCTCAAACGAGCTGCCGAAATATATTTTGGACTCAGTCCAAAAGATGTTCGTTCACTAGCTTACCAATGTGCAAAGCGTTTTGAAATAAAAATGCCTGCAAAATGGAGCGACCAAGAAATGGCTGGTGCTGACTGGTTCTCCGGGTTTATGAAGAGACATCCCTCATTGTCAATGCGAACACCGGAGTCTACAAGTATTGGGAGGGCAACAGCATTCAACAAGGCTAATGTTTCAATGTTCTTCACTAAACTTGCTGATGTTATGGACAGGTACCCCTTTGACGCGAAGGATATCTGGAACATTGATGAGACTGGAATAATGACAGTTGGCAAGCCTAATAAAATTGTGGCTGCAACTGGTGTTAAGCAAGTAGGGGCATTGACATCTGCAGAGCGAGGTCAGCTGGTTACCCTGTGTGCAGCGATTTCTGAATCTGGTCAAGTTATCCCACCGTTTCTCATTTACCCACGTGTGAACTTTCGTGAACACTTCTTGACAGGAGCACCAGTTGGTTCCAGGGGTTCGGCACATAAATCTGGATGGATGACAGCCGACAATTTCCTCAAGTTCTGCCAACATTTTGTGGAGCATGCAAAACCCTCGAAGGAAAAGCCTGTCTTGGTTTTTCTAGATAACCACGACTCACATTTGTCAATACAGGTGCTAGAGTATGCCAGGTCCAATGGAATCATCATGCTATCATTTCCACCGCACTGTTCCCATCGCTTGCAACCCTTGGATCTTTCTGTGTTTGGTCCTTTGAAGAAGAAGATTTCTCAATCTCAAACCAACTGGCTACGCAACCATCCTGGCAGGCCAATCTCAATCTATGATACCGCTTCCATCTTACATGAACCATGGCAGGCTGCCCTGACGATGAGAAACATCTGTAGTGGCTTTGCAAAAGCTGGAATATTCCCCTTTCAGAATGAAATCTTCTCTGACGACGATTTTATCGCATCCAGTGTTACGGATCGTCCCCTTACCGACTCCACTGAATCAGCAAGTACAATTCGTCAAATGGATACCCCTGAAGCTACTGGGGACAAAGATCATCGAAGTACTAGCAATGATGTTCTAGTTCGCTACATGAACGATCGACAGATGTCAGTCATACCAGTCCGAGTTGACGGACATTGCTTACTTTATTCAGTTAGCACAGCACTTCAAGTTTCCGGATGTGGAATCTTTACACCTGAAGACATTGGCAAGCGTCTGGTACAAGAAGTCGAAGATCACAGTGACTTCTATGCAGAATTTTCTTTGACCGAGGACCCGGATGTATCATCAGCTGTTCGAAGATTTTTAGCAGACAGTGATTATGACAACAACATGGGAGATATGATTCTAAACGCATTGTGCAATACATTGCAAATGAAGGCAATTGTAGTGCACTGTTTGAATGGAGTTGTCTACGAGGTGTTTCAAGTCCCAGGAAGACCAGGCATTGGCATTGAGCATACCATCTACCTAACGCTGAATGGCACAGGCGTGGCAGCCCATTACAGTGCTGTCTTCTGTCAATCAACTTACGTAGCCAGGGCAACAGAAAGTGATTCAACCACTACAACATCCACCACGTTTGACCAGTCATCAGACAATGGATTTTCACCAGAAAGTGTAAGTCCTCACCCTAAAGCTCCCCAACGCAAGGATACCGATACACCAGAGAAGGAAGCTCTAAGGGTTGAACAGGAGAAGAGACAAGCACGCCAGAATACCAAAGCGAGGAAGAGCCTAGGATCTACACTGCCGAAGAAGACAAGCAAGCCTGTGAAAAAAAAGAAACGTTGCACTTCAAAACGAAACCAATCGACCGAATCAGAGATATGCTTAGTTTGTCAGGGAACGTGGTCCAATAGCAGGCCCCGTGAGACGTGGATCCAGTGCAGTATCTGCAAATATTGGGCTCATGAGGATTGTGCTAATTTACTTGAAATGTTGCATTATACTTGTGGCAATTGTTGCAAATCATCTGAAACTTCTACAACATCAAATACCTGCCCGTCTATGGCATCAGCTGAACCAAAAAGGCCACCTCAAGATGTTTCTGATGTTCCTACATGTACACCACCACGAAGTGCTCCTGATGCTTTCCCTACTCCACCACGAAGTGCTCCTGGTGCTTCCCCTACTCCACCACGAAAGGCTTCTGGTGCTTCTACTCCACCACGAAGTGCTCCTGGTGCTTCCCCTACTCCACCACGAAAGGCTTCTGGTGCTTCCCCTACTCCACCACGAAAGGCTCCTGATGCTTCCCCTACTCCACCACGAAAGGCTCCTGATGCTTCTACCCCACCACGGAAGGCTCCTGTTGCTTCTACTCAACCACGAAAGGCTCCTGATGCTTCTACTCCACCACGGAAGGCTTCTGATGCTTCCTCTACTCCACCACGAAAGGCTCCTGATGCTTCCCCTACTCCACCACGAAGTGCTCCTGATGCTTCTACCCCACCACGGAAGGTTCCTGATGCTTCTACTCCACCACGGAAGGCTTCTGATGCTTCCTCTACTCCACCACGAAAGGCTCCTGATGCTTCCCCTACTCCACCACGAAGTGCTCCTGATGCTTCTACCCCACCACGGAAGGCTCCTGATGCTTCCCCTACTCCACCACGAAGTGCTCCTGATGCTTCTACCCCACCACGGAAGGCTCCTGATGCTTCCCCTACTCCACCACGAAGTGCTCCTGATGCTTCTACCCCACCACGGAAGGTTCCTGATGCTTCTACTCCACCACGGAAGGCTTCTGATGCTTCCTCTACTCCACCACGAAAGGCTCCTGATGCTTCCTCTACTCTACCACAGAAGGCTCCTGATGCTTCCCCTACTCCACCACGGAAGGCTCATCGTGCCTCTACCTCATCACGGCAAAGTGGTAAACGAAGGAAGTCAACCAAGAAAACCAGAATAACACAGGTGATCAATTCTGGAGATGAGACCAACTGTTTAGTCTGCGGAGAATCTTGGTGTGATAGCAGACCTAACGAAACCTGGGTTCAATGCAGCATGTGTGCCTTGTGGTCCCATGAAGAATGTGCTGGGACACAAGGCATGTTAGGATACACTTGTCACAACTGTGATTGACGTTAATTGTGAACATTATTCACATCCCTCATGATTGTTGGCTGATGTTTATGCCATTTTGGTTTGATGTGTTTGTACTTCAAAGGATATAATTTCCGCAATTTCGTTTTCCATGAAATAGATTGTTTAATGGCCAAAATGTTTAGTTATCTTGTTAAAAGTATGTTGCATTCAATTATCATACTTGTTACAGTTTGAATAAAACACAAAATATCCAACACTTTTTCCTAAATCTCTTTTTCATTCCAGGGGCACGTTCGGCCATGCACTTCGATTTTTTTAAAACCATGTCACCAGATAAATACTGAATCTACATCATCATAAAATATATCTTTGTAAAGCAATGTTATGTCGCCTTTTTCGCAAATATGTAACTTTTAATATATTTATTGAGAATATATCTCTTGTCCCTTTCTTTAATTGGTGTTGGCCGAACGTGCCCCGATTGGTCCCAAGCATGGCCGAACCTGCCCCAGGGGGTAGCCGAACCTGCCCCGAGGCGGGGTAAGTTCGGCTTTTCAACTTGTTCTCTCAAAAACACAGTTATGGGAAAATATATGATATTAGGCACTCTGAACAATTACTGCAAGAAAGCCAAGTTGTCGCTCTATATCTGTACAAACACGCGCAAGGATATGTCATTAAACGAACTCTCTAGCTTAATTTTAGTGAAAAGGGGACGAACCTGCCCCGGTCTCCCCTATATATTTCTGTATTATGTTGAGGTGAGACAAAAATAAACTATCTGTCTGTCTGTCTGTCACTGCAGAAGCCGGCAAACTGTTCTCAGTTCAAGTGAGAGCCCAGGTGAGTAGAGTTAATCTCAGTCTATTGTATGCCTAATGAAGCTAATTACCGGTAAGCTCCAAGAATAGATTAACAAGCTCTTAACGAAGTGTGTATTCAAGAGTTAATCCCAGTGTATATATCATGTCTTAACGAGGTGTGTATTTATCATCATTGTCTTATTGTTATAGGTAAAGAGGACTGCTGTTCAAGATCTGTTCAAGCCTGCCCGGTCTATTGCTGAAGACGTGGTTGATGACATTGTTGCCCCTGTCATGCCACCAGGAAGCAGAGACAACACGGAGTATTTGACCAGAATTGCCAACCGATGCCGGGAAACTCTTCGTCCAAAGAATCCTAAATATCTTGATTTTGAGGTAACATTTATTGTGATAATGATGACTTAAGAATAATATCCAAATATATCCAAGATCAGAAAAAAAATATATGTAATATAACAATGTAATGTTATAAAAATGTTATTTCTGATTGTAGCTTGTAGAGTCGTTCCTGCCAGAGGGGTTTCTGCGTGCCGACGTCATGGTTAAAGGAGAGACACACCTCTTTTTTGCTACCGACCGGCAATTGTCCAGGCTATCCATGGTACATCAGTGGTTTGTAGATGGGACTTTCAAGGTTGTTAGGAGTCCTTTCTACCAACTAGTGTTGTACATGGCTACCTGAAGGCTGACCAGCAGATGAAGATGGTTCCTCTATTCTTTATCTTGATGTCCCGTCGCAGAACCATCGACTACATCAAAGTCTTCAGGAAGTTACTCCAAGTCCTGCCCGATCACCACGAGTGAAGACGATCATGATGGTCTTTGAACCAATGAATAGTGCGACAATAAATATATTGTTGAAATGTTGTTACGATGTCAATAAAAGTTGAAACCTAAATATTTTATTTTATGTTATTTGTTGGTATTTTTTTTATTCGGCCAATATGACTTGGAACACGGCCCATTTGACTAAATGGCTCGGCCCTTTTGACTTTTTCCTTCGGCCCTTTTGACTATGCAGTTCTCGGCCCTGTTGACATTCGGCCCTTTTGACTACAACCCCCTGTATACCATTGTCAACGTTTTTTCTCTCTTCTGAAGTGTAGCGTCAACGGTTCCGTTGACATACTGCCTTTATAGTCACATTAAACTCATGAATTATACAGAACGGACTCAAATTGTCCGTGGACGGACTTGATGGAATCTTGAGCAACATTAAATAGCCTTGATTATGTTGATAAACATACCGGAAAATTACCCAAAATCTTTATCAATGAATTCCATTTATCGCAGATTTGCTTTTTCGATTTACAATAATAAATTAATGAACGTGTTTTCCAGTCTAAATATAGACCAAGTCTATTATTTTCAAACAAACGAAAGGGAAACAAAGTTTATGAGTCAGGTAAAATGCCAATAATTTGTATATTTACAGCACATTTAGAACCATATATAACAACCGTTTCATTCAGCAATGCGTGACAAGATTAACCTGCATGATGAAGATAGTCGAGAAGATTCACTTCCACGTGGGTTGCTATGCCGAGAGTAAAATTGACAAGTCTGCATCGGAAACCCTAGCTTGTTGTGTATTACATTATACATAACGTAGGATGCAATAAAGGAAAATCACATATCACATAATCACATTTATTTTTATTCTTGAACAGGACTTTTGAAGAAAATATATAAATAAATGTGACCCAGAAAATACAGTTGGGACACGTCATATTTTTAAATTAAAATATCTTTGAAACAATGTTTATGCCAATATATTAATGAATGGTCATTTTAATCCAAAACAGTACATATATATGATTTAGTGAAACATCATATTCTGTTACAGTCGATTCAATTATCAAATTCAACAGTCCCAATATGCTTTTGAAATTACCAGTGCTATTGTGTTTATCAGTTTTCAGTCTTTATTCATATGTATTTTCATGTTTTGGGATGTTGAAGTTAAAATTATATTGTTTAAAATGTGAATCAACTGATCTGGACTTTTCTTGTATTTAAATTTAATGTTTTAAATTCAGAAATATTGCTTAAGAATGCGTACTACTTTTAAGTTCATTTAATGCAAGTGTTACTATATATATTACATTTATTTGAAAACATCAATGTAACCGTTTTACCAATGCCATTAATCATGGGAAAATATGGTCCCATAACAATTCACGCTTGACTGCTTCAAATACTTGTTATATATATTGCTTGATATATTAAATAAGAAATGGGTAATTGTTTTTTAAACACGTATTTTTAATTAGAACATCAGACAATTATAATTGAAGTGTAATGCAGGTTTTTTTAAGTTTTAAAAATATAGATGAAATATATGTTGTTCCCTGATTCTAATAATTGCTAGTTGATCAATGTCCAACTATTTTAATGGTATCCCACTAACGATAATTCTTTTCAATATCACGATTTTGTTATTCAAAACATCATGCACAAATTTGGGGATTCATTTCCTAAATCAAACGTAATGAAAATTTACTGAATAAACGTAGATTGCAATGGAAATGGAAGTGAATGTTGGCACAATATCATTGAACTGAGAGTGAGAAAAAAATAAAATTAAAAAAAACCCCCAAAAATCCGTGACAATGAACGGACATAATGTTTATAAAAATATCATTTTCACGGGAAGTGGTGCTTATATAGTTTGTAAATATGCCATTTTAGACAAAATTGAGAGAGGCTTTAAAGTAGTATTTATGAACAATGGGACACACAGAAAGGCAAAAGACCGGTCTTTATGTTCTATACATTTGTTGTGAGAAAAGCAAAGGTTTATTGAACCGAACGTTAGAATAGTCATCCTCGGTTACCCAGGGTTTTATATATGCTCCGTTACTCTCCACTATATCACCCAGTTTGGCCTTACGGTTTTCGATCAGAACTTCGTATCGCAAGTGTACTCCCTTGTGTCTTTATATTAATAGCGGGGATATTTATCTCAAATCTTTATTTCTTTACAGATTTTTCGCTCAAATTTGGAATATGAGCTCACAATATCGTATATAAACAGTATATGAATGCAAAAATCTAGATTTTGAATTTTGAAAATATTGTCAAAACAGCGATTCGAACCCCTGTACATAGGCCTACTTAGAATCTTGTTCGTGTTGTTTTAAGCAGACAACTAAACACAATTAGAGCCATTGGATCTGTAACTCAGGTTTAGTATGGTAAAACGCTGATGGCAAATCGCATCAAATGGTTCTGGTATTACACAATTACACAATTCCTTGCTGTGATCTTCCAAATAAACAAATTCATCAAAACCCAGAATTGTTCATGGCGGATGCAATAAAAATATAGAGGGGCCACGGGTTTTTCGCAAATTTACAGTATACAAGAAGTGTATAGTGTATACACACGACTTTTGCATTCTTATCTTGAGAAGGTCCTACCTGTGGCCATGATTAAGGGTCAAAATCTCAAATTTAAAATCCCCATAGTGAAGGCATTTGTCAATAAGATTTCTGCTCTCTGGAGCCAGTGTTTGAGGAGAAGAAGTAAAACAAGTGAAATCTTCACAGACAGATGGATAGTAATTATTTTTCAGAAGCACCATATTCTTACATTTTCCACAGTAGTGTTTGGAACTTGGGACTGTCTGAAAACTATTCAGACATACCATCTATTCAATGTTTGTATTGCAAATCCTCATTGTATACCATTCTCATGTATTTTATTCTCCTCACGTTTGTATTATAAATCCAAAGTGTATACAATTCTCATGCATGTTAATCTCCCTGAGTGAGTTTCTTCACCATTGTTTTGTTTGCTATAATATACATAAATGTATCCCATTTTGTTATTTCCTTGGCTTACATTCCACCTGATGAAGGAGTGACTCCCAAGTGTATTTTCACATTAAAGAAGTTGTTATCCAGAAAGTCTTTCTGTTCTTACAGTTATGCTTGCTCAATAACAAAGGCATAGCTGGTTTTTCCACATTTCTTTTACTTTCATGTGCTAGGGTAGTGGTCAGCAGCACCTGAACATCAAAGAATGCCCCATTGCACTAGCACAGGAAAGCAAAGGAAATGCAGCAAGGTTTAACCAGACAGTGATGGACACTTGCGCAAGTTATACCCAGCAGGTGGAAGATGGTGATATTGTTGTTTGAATGCCTTGAGCAATCACAATTCTTTGCAACTTTGCAACTTTGAACAGTTAGATGTTAAGTGACTGGAACATCTTCTTCTAATGAACTTGACGAACTAGAATTGTAAATTATAAACCTATTATTTCAAAGGTAAGTCTTGATTATAGATCATACAAAAACAGATGAGATGAAGAGTGAACTCTCAGCTGTCAGTAACCGGCTGAACTCTTTATGTGGAGATCGGGATCTCAAACTTCACAGACATCAAGTTAAAATGAACTTCAGGTCCAGGACAGAAGAACATTCATAATCCCGTTTTCTTCCTGATCTCTATATATTAAAGGTACATACACAACAAAGTTTTTGATTAATTTATTATGTTCCAATGATTAACAAGAGGAAAATATGTCACTAGGTGGTTTGATGATATACAGATGCACATCACATTACATAACAGTGACTGACAATATGGTATGATACTGTTATTTTGGTAATAATTGCAGACTGTCTGTGGTTCAACTGATGAGAATAGAGCAAGAATGATAAAACTACCTCCTACTCCACAGTTAAAAGTGTAAAGATACCTATCATTCATCACAAATCACTGGTTTTACAGAAGATGACCTTCCAACTATTTACATTTTTACATTTGTTAATAGTTCCATGCACTATGACTTTTCTATGTGAAATACTTCAAGAACACCAAAGTGGTTTTCTATTGATGCAGGCATGTCATCAAAGTGCAGTGTCTCCGTCACATTTGCACCAAACTTCCTGAGCTTGTTGACAAACTTCCTCTCCTCCTTCCCCACCCAGGCTCGCATGGGGTCCTTCACCTGGTAGGGCGACACATGAACATGGATCTTCTTGCCCAGTTCACTGAAAGTTTGCAGGGTGTCCGTGTCACACACCCAAGTGTTGCTGCCTCCGCTGTGCCCCCCATCCAGCCAGTAGTACTCCTCTATCTGATCTACAAAGGCCTTCCTACCATTGTCACACAGTGCAGCCTGCAGATCCATCAGCAGTTGGTTAAGCACTATGCAACCCTTGCTGAAGCCCATCAGTCGAAGAGAAACACTTTCTTTGTGTCGGACGTCACTGCCGTCACCAACAAGTTCTCTCTCCAGCGTGTTCCTGTACAACAGCTCCAGATGCTGCCAGGACCGGCCTGGCTCCATACCAGTTGGGTTTCCAAAGTCATTGCAAGATTCCACAAAGTTAGAATACACACTGAAAGTATTGAGGTGCATTCTGCAAGGTTTGATAACGAAGACAGCAGATGGATGAAAGCGCTGAGACATCATGACGGCTGTGTTCTCAAGGTTCCAGTGCGAGTATCGTTTGTTGTCTCTGTGGTTCATCATCTTTTCTCGATAGTCCTGTAATCATGTCAAAACCATATGTAAGTCTATTGTTTAAAACATTAAGTGATATTATTTTCACATTGAAAAGAGAGCTATTGACTTTGTAGCTTATTAGATTTTAATTGATACATTATTTAGGCCTACATAGAGTATATAATTACCTACATATTCATTAATTTAAAAAACCCATAAATAGTTGTCAGTGGGTTAACAAATCAACAACTTATATTCCTTCGGTTTGTGGAGAAAAGACAAAGATATAGAGCCTCTGTAGTGAACCGTAACTCAAAGGATTGTGGTCAGATGGGACTAGTCCAGGGAATAACTAGACTAGATTACCTACAGGCACTGTCCCCGGTAGTTTCGGATTCATAACCGCATTACCTGAACATCGCCGCCGAAGTAGATAACGTGACTGGTGGCAGTGTTGACATCACCACAAACAATAACATCGTTCGTCCTACCAAGCGACCCCTCCACGCTTTCGTGTCGTCTGCACGACATCGTTTCAAAACAACTAGAAAATGTTGTTGTTTTCTGACCAAAAGGTAGACATCGCCCTCCACTCTCAATGAACTGACGTTTTATCAACGCGACAGATAAAGCAAATCTGAAATACACCAAGTGATATCGTGTCATTGAAGCCTACGCTACAGGCTGAGGACCATAATCTATTTCTAGGCCTAAACAAACACTCTTATCGATACAGAGGTGTATTTGATTCAACTTAAGAAATATTGATCGGCATAGCCTACATAGATAGTACAGTTGGCTAAGCAAAGTGATTGCTTGTATTATAAATATAAAATAATCAACTAAAGACGAATCAGATATATTTTTAAAAAAGTTTGTTCATTTTGAACAACCTTGTAATTCGCATTAATCTTTGAATACATAGGGATTATAGATGTTGATGAACCAAACATGAATTTTCATGGATCAAATGCGATTTTACTAGCTTACTACTAAATGCTGCAATTAAAGTTAATATTGATATACCTCATGCATTCTTCAATATTAAGGTATATTATGATGTAGGCAGGAATTAATGAACCCATTTAATAATGATGAGTAATTGATAAACATTTTACGCCGAACACGTGACCGTTTCCAATGGCTTACGTTTGACCAAACAAGCACCGCCAAAATTTGTGACCCGGAAACAGAAAAAAAGGTGAAGGTTATAAAGCAAGCTCCCCTACAGCACGTTACACTGTTAATGAATAGACGTTGGCACAGAATTTCGCTGCCTGGAGCTGTATTATTTTTATACTGTTCTCCTATCAAATATTTACGTTTAAGTTTAGATTCTATGTACCTGTTAATGTGTAACATTTATTGTAAATAATTATTTATGCTAAATATTTGTTTTAATAAGTACATGCAGTTTGAGTGATTTGTTCACTATAATATGAAGTATCAAGGTTTTACACACGTCTGGAGAAACACACGTTATATGGTTTATAATTAATATGTTTAAACCGTTCCCATTCAAAATGCAATATATTTCAATCCGCGAGTTATAAATGCGACCTGAACAGCGTTACATGAGGTTTTCAGAACCCAACAATACTAACTATGAATTTTCAAAACATCATACGTTCAAAATTCTGAGAAACACAAGTTTTAGGATATCGTCGTTTGGAATTTAAATCCAAGAAGGTTATTTATATCGACGATTTATATCTTTAATTGATCAAATTTCTACTTTAAAAAAAAAAATCTTTAAAACTTAAATACCATACATTATGGCAAAAAAACATTGAAAGAGCGATTTTAGCTCCCGATGTGTATTTGAACAGACATAAAAATAAAAGTTTATATCATACTCTGTAGTACTTCTTTACAAGACATGTATCTATCAATACATTCAAAATCTACTTTCTCCGACATCAATATGTCTTTTTTTTACTCTTTGAAAAATTTGGGGACGTTTCTTTTGCACGTGAGTATACAACAACTATTTTTTAAGTCGCCCAATTAGCGATTACTTTTAAACCTCTCTTGAACGGGATTGCTCAATGTAGCGCTACGTAGCAAAGCGAGCGAACTTTGAGGTTTTGCACCGTATTGTTCAGGAGAGAATGAGCGCTACATTGAGCATTCAATGAGCGATTATAAGCGCTCGCTGTTATGGAACGGGGCACTGGTTTGTTTACATCTTCTAGAGGGTGGAAGACGGAATGGTTTCATGATTTCCCAATCCGTCTATTTTTAAATGTTTAATGTGAAGAAATTTTGCAAGATATAAATGGAAAAATGCTTTACAAACAAAACTATTTCTTCAAATGTTGTTCCCTCAACGTCACTTGAAAAGATTCCAATTTAATAAATAGGTATTCATTAATTAGACAGAAAATATATGTACAAATACAGCTTGATTTTGAATTGAATTGAATTGAATTGAATGAATTGACGACAGTACTAGTCTTATGCTAATTCACTATCCTCGCACTGAAATTGAACTGATAACTTGACCCACGTTAGTAGTAATAATATGGCGATACTTTACTCTAAGAGGCCACTCCTACACCTTTAAGCATGTACAACACACTTCTCAATCCTGGAAATTACAGTGTTCCTGGACACCAAAGTCAGACGTCAAAGTAGATACAGTATCAACATGTAAAACTCACAGAGTGGCACAAACAAATTTAAATTTAAAAAGTTAAATACAATAAATAGTAATGCATGCAATATATAGTACAATGTATATGTTGACATTACATTTATATGATCGAATTACAAAGAGATTTTGTTTTTGTTATCAAAAGAGCCCCATAAAGTTTTAATAAAAGAGTTTATGAGTAATTTATAAGTGAGCTATATTTATCAATTTTGATTGAAAACATATTTTATTCATTTAAGAAATGAATTGGGCACAAGTTGTGCAACTTATAGAAGCCCTCTCCAGGTAATCAACAATTATTTTACAAGGCTAGAATACATAACAAGAAAGTAAGAAATCTACAAGTGACGAAGTGGGTAAACATGTAATATACATTATTAAGGCAACACACAATTGGAAATGTTATTCTTATGACAAAATGCACTTTGAATATGGTAAATACGTACATTAGTATTAATGTATTATTTGAACCGTTGACTCTTTCCAATGAATTTATGAACATGGTGAAATATGTTTTCATTGACTGTTTGTGGAGGATTTGGGTTTCCATACAGGATTGTATTAATATCAAATTCTGCCTTTAAATTATAAAATCTTTGCTTTAATTCTAAACGAAGATCAGCATGTCTTGGACATCTCAAGAAGAAATGATAAACATCTTCAACTAAAGCACCACAATTGCAAGATTTACTTTCAGATAAATTGACACGATACAGATCATCAATTGAAGGATGTTTCTTTACACATTTATTTATTGCACAGTGCGATTTTTTTATGGGAGAGATATAGCAATAAAATGTTAACGTTCATCATAATACTGTAAAAGATGGAAGACAGAGACAGGGAGAAAAAGGGAGCGACAGAAAGAGTTGATATTACAGGGCTCAAAGTTACCATTTGACAAATTTAGAATTCATTCAATATTTACAAGCCAAATGATATGTATAACTTCGAGCCCTGTATCAAAGAGAATAATTCCATTGTCTGATAAATATTATGTTGTCTTTGCTAAATATATATTAATTGATAATAGAACATTGGGGCCGTGGCGAACTCAAGTAAAGCACTTAGATATCAAATTCGAAAATTTACAAATATCTGCATATTATAATTTCGGCACATTATAGCTGAACAAATGCTTGGTAAGTTTTGTTTTCAGGAAACCATCACTTTAAATGCTGTTCCCTCAAAACTAAATTTTTTTTTTATTATTTCAAATTTATAAATAGGTATTCATTGATAAGGTTTGTGCATGCATATGATATACATACACAACTAGATTTATTAAAGGTTTTGAAGGAATTGACATATATTGTTTCACTATCATTGTACTATGTTGATGTTTTCAATAATCTGATGACAAGTATTTAATTCTGTGGTAAAAGGGGGGAAGACCAAAAGGAAAATGATTCTTTTCATAGTCTAGGCAGTCGTTTGCTTTTGTCAATTCTGCTCCGTTGACCAATTTCAATTGACAATCTGTGACTTTCGAAAAAAAAAACCAGGACATCCCAAAAGACCATGATTGGCAAAACAAATCAATAAGAACCCCTTCCAATTCTAACAAAAGTGGCAATTGAGATCTCCATAAATACAAGAAAACTGATTTTTGCAACATTCCTCCAATTGAATTAAAGTGATATTGTATTTTGAATTGACATTTTGTAAATTATGAATTGTTAATAACATTTTATAGTTAAAAACAACTATGGGTCATTGCAGCATTTTACACCAAATAAATCATTTCACTTTTGATACAAAAACTAAGTGGGTAATGGCCAAATTCACATGAACCATTACGTCTGGCTGGCAAGATATCTTTACAAAAGTTTTACAAAGATGGAGTCGTTCAAGACAAGTACTATTCTTAAATCTCAATATTCAGTGGATGACGAATATATAAACATAAAAATCATTTAAATTAAGAAGAAATGAAATTGAAAGCAAGATAATTTTGAATGAGGACAAAAAGAGAATTTTAAAATTTGGAATGAGTTGAAAAAGCTACTAGGTCATGGACGACGAATATATTAGGAATAAATATCATTTAAATTGAAGTGAAATGAAAAGCAAGATAATTTTGAATGTGAGGACAAAAAGAGAATTTTGAAATTTGGAATGAGTTGAAAAAGCTACTTGGTCATGGATGACCAACATATTAGGAATAAATATCATTTAAGAAGAAGTGAAATGAAAAGCAAGATATTTTTGAATGTGAGGACAAAAAGAGAATTTTGAAATTTGGAATGAGTTAAAACAAATACTAGTCTTTGATAATTATAATATTAGGAATAAATATCATTTAAATTGAGAAAAGATGTAACATTATATATTGTTATATTTTGGGTCAGACTATCTGCAAATTACAAATATTTGCATTATTGCAGATGTTGTGATCCAAAATAAAACAATGTAAAATCATTAAATTGTGCTGACAATTTTACAAAAGCATCCCTTAACTTAACCTACTCATGAGGTGTATCTACATTTTAAACTGGTGCACCCTACTGGGAACTGTATGGTCCCTAACCACCATGATAAGCATGGTCCCTAACTTTTTATACCAATCCTGGCAAAGCCTGCAGCTATTCACCCCTAAACTAATGTTGGGGAATGCTGACTTAAAATTGGACACCTCAAAGAGACATCTTCAACAACCAAGGTTACATCACTTCACAACATGACATGGCATTTTCCTCCGGTATTGCCGTATCCTTGGTCTCCCTTCTCGGTCTTCCTTTTCGATCTGCCTCCAGCATGGCTCCTCGATATGTCTTTCTCTGTTATTGCAGGCTCCTCGGTCTTCCTCTGGAATGTCAGCCTCCTTGGACTTCCTCAGGCATTGCAGCCTCCATTGACTTCCTCCGGCATGAGAGACTCCTCGGGCTTCATCCAGCATGGCAGCCTCCTCGGTCTTTCTTCCGCATGGCAGCCTCCGCGGACTTTCTCTTCCATACTGTAATCTTGTATGCAGCCATCGACGATGAAGAGCTATGGATTTCTTTCAGACGTGTTTATTGGCCTCACCAAAGAGAGTAAGCCCTGGTCTTTCTGTTGTGTGTGTACATATATACACAGTTCCACGAGTCCGCCTGTCCGTCATATGAATCCAATGGATACAACAGGCCAAACATTTATTTACGTTTTTCTTCTGTACCATGTTGCATAAACTTGAATCAGGAGTAATCTGTCGGTTGGTTAAACTAGTCTTTCCTGTTACTACTTCAACTTCTCGTGTATTTTTCTTTCTAGCTATCGGGGTTGATCTTGTTCTTGTAAGGCGCCTTTTAGAGTGTATATGATAGTTGATACATATTCATATTGTTATACGTATTTCCTGTTGCAATTTATCTCTTTTCCATACCCAATTACTTGTCCACTTTCAGTTATTGTAGTTAATGGATGTAGTTGCTAATCAATTCATGCGTAAATATATCGGTACCTGTATCACCGTGTTTACCTTTTACATGCGCTTCAATCACTTATTTCAATTGTGTTCCAGTGATGGTGCTAAACAAAGCTTATTTTGATCTCAGGCTATTACAGATCATCATCGTGAATTTATGAGTCATTATCTGTGTGGCTGGAGCGGAGCACTGAGTGTTCTTTTTGTATAAATATGTTGTATAGCAACTTCCAAACTCAAGGCATAACTCTTGCCAGTCACGATTACTGCCTAAATCAGCCAGTAATGGAGACTGGCAAGAGTTATGCCTTGCGTTTGGAAGTTGATTTTATAGTTTCAAAGATACTGAAGTTTTTTTTCACATTTTAGGTCGTCAATAAACCTTTTGCCAGGAAGCGAAATCTTGATTAATTATATCATCCCTGAATAATTAATGAAGATGAGTAAAATAAAAAAGGATCTAGATAAAACAAATGGTCTTTGAGATATTCGTCTTGAAGGCCTAACACGTCTCTATATAAAATGTATGTTGGTGCAAGTGCATTTCATACTTATAGGCCTACTCATAATGCTATAATATGTCTGAAAACATATTCAAGCTGGACATTGAGTGAAAGCTGTATACATTATTCCCTTTAATCATTAGTTGGCAATTAAAATATAATAACAACATTGATTGATTGACATATTTCATGCACATTGATTTAGATTATCGATTATTATGTTATTTTTAAGACTAACACTATCTTGTATATAATGTTAATGTTGTCTAGCGAAGATTAAGCTCTATTCATCAATCATTTTCTTGTCTTGAATGCATTTTAAAAATATATTTAAATATGTGTTTATTTGTGTAAGCTGTTTTTTTCATCAAGCCTGAACAGTATTCATTCAGGAGTCACAAGGCTCCTTAGACTAAAGACATCATTAGCTCACATGGCGATTGCTTAAGTGCGATAGGGGTCAAATGGGGGAGGGGGGCTCAGCTGGTTCACGTGCAGTTCTAATCAGGGACATTATATAGATGGGTTGTAGTCAAAAGGGCCGAATGTCAAAAGGGCCGAGAACTGCATAGTCAAAAGGGCCGAAGGAAAAAGTCATAAGGGCCGAGGTGAAAGTCAAAAGGGCCGATCCATTTAGTCAAATGGGCCGTGTTCCAAGTCATAAGGGCCGAACCCAAAAAATACCAACATATAACATACCAAAATTTTAGGTTTCATTTTCATTTGCCATGCCTATTCATGTGCCAAAACCTGCTTTAGTATCTTAACGAAAAGAAATGACTTCTTATATTCTTAATTCCTGTTTACACTTTTTGGTTTATGTTTTAGTATGGGTTTATTTTAGTATTTTAAGTCTCTCATAGAATATTAGAATGTATGTATATTTTATAGTTATGTATGAATCCATTTTAATGAGGTGAGACGATAATAAAGTATCTGTCTGTAATAATGATATACAGCTGCTGAACAAAAGTTTGTTACATTCACAACACCTATTATTTTCCAAAAACACTTATAAACTTGGTCTTTTCTTCTCATAATGAGGTAGTCAAATCATTTTAAATACAAATGAAGTTAGGAAATTGTTGATACAATGCAGATATTAAGTTAGATTCTGGTTGCACTGAAATTAGTGCTAAAGTTGCAAAGATGAATACGAACATGTATCATCAGTTCGTCGTGGAGAGTTCATTCCTTATTTACATATGAACTTTAAAATGTTTTGAAACATAAATATTGCATATTACCTCAAAACCTAAATGTAACAAACTTTTGTTCAGCAGCTAAAATAAAATAACATAAAATGCTATCAACCATGAATACACGATTACTGATTGATAATTAATTAACACGGCCAATTGCTAATACCTCGTTAGTAGCTAATTAATGTAAACAATAACCGGATTAATTGATAATTGCTTGTGTAAACATTTGTCGCAACTACCCGCATGTTGATTTCTCCTTACTGTCTTCTTAGACACCGTACTAGGGAAAGGAAGGTTGGGAATAATATCTTTCCTTGCTAAGTTTCTTAATTTTAAAAGGGTGATAGTGTTTAATAATAACTGTGACATTGAGTATTTAAAAATATTTAAAAATATATATATTTCACCAAACACGCACACATTTTTCCAAGAAATCGATATCACAATATTACCTCTCTTATGCATTCATAAATATGTATATGTTTAAAATAATAAAAAATATAATTATAATACCCGATATAGAAATTTATCATATTTATATTTTATTTATTAGTAGTGTGACCTGTGACAAAGAACTGTGAAATGTGACAAATGAGAGATTCACATACATCACGATCTCATTGACTAATAATATGAATATCAGTCTAAAAATAAAACATTAGAGACTAATACATTTGTTTGTTTTTGGTTATACGAGTGCATTATAAACGTTGGAACAATTACAGTCACTAGTCATAAATATAATAATTTTGGAATTGATTGGGATCACTTGGCTAAGTAAAGATATTACAACTATCAACTGTAGGTTGAATACAATGAATATATAATAATTTTTATTTTCGGCCCTTTTTCCTCGGCCCTTATGACTATTTACTTCGGCCCTTCTGACTTTTTCACTCGGCCCTTATGACTTTTTTATCGGCCTTTTCATCCTTCGGCCCATTTGACCAGATCCCATATAGATAAGGTCCCTGTTCTAATTAAAGACATCCACCTCCTCTTATAGGGGCCCGGGCCCTTATTATATCTAAGGGGGGCACCCTAAGGGGCTTTAACGAAAGTGGATGGGTGTACTATTATTTCAAATTCAACAAACCGGTTTTTGCAACATTAAAACATGTGAAATTTGTTTCAAACATAAGAAGATTTTTTTGTTATGTGGTGAAATATTCACCTGCCAAATACAAATGTTTCCTTCACAACATGACACAATCACTTTCAACTTATCATCATCAAAAGCAATTCATATTAATTTTGCAAGCGGGTTTTTGCGCCGACAGAAGCTTCAAATGCTCGGCACAGATATATTATTAGTTGTTTGACTAGTTCTACCTGCAATGGAAGTGTTTCCGGGTCAAACTTTACGTTGTGATTTGTTATTACCCAGAGGTTATTATTGAAAAGGTTTGCTTATAACTTTAATATCTTATAACTGACATGTAGTACAAATTAGGTGTGTATTACCGTAGTCGACGCATTCAAACACGATAAATATAAATCATACTGAGAAGAAGAGGACAACCACTGTCACTGACCAACTGACGTAACTGTTTTGTTGTCCAGTTTGACCAGTAGAGTTATTTGACAATAATACTACACTCTCTCATGAACAGATGAAATATGGTTATAAATACAGTGGTTAATTTAGCCTTGGCCTTTGTCGGGAAACATTGGCTGATCGTGTATAAAGTCCCATTTTAATACCAGGGACTTTCTATACAGAGCAGAGGGAAATAAAAATTCAACAACATGCAAAATACATGAAAATGTGATGGTACTGAATTTTTACCTGAAAAAACTATTGTCCTAGAAATACATGTTTTTAGGTTAGAGGGGGTCCTTTCTAGTCTGAATGAAGACACAACGAGCCTGGTGATATTCACGTGTTTACTTCCCGAGTCAGCTAGAGATAGCTCCCCTCTCTAGACTTGCGGAGGCTACAATACAGATACCACTACATCTCCCTTTCTGAGGATGGACAATGGCGTTGAACACGATTTACTTTTATGATAGTAACTTTAATTAATCAAAACAAATTTCTACCAATATCAGCTTCCCTGATTTAAAGAGTAACTCAATAAACTGTTCTTTAGCAACAACTGAATTAACTGATGAGAACCAATAAGGCAGTCATTTTAAGTGATAAACTTGAAAAACCTCTTTGCTTAAGATTTGGTCTTAATGTCCATATTTGTCAGGGGCTCTGGATGTTCTGCCCGATCTCGTCGCATAGTCATTACATTGTCCACTTGTTCCCCCTGTTGAAGGAACACTCGTCATTGGCACCTTAGACAAAGATGTTTGATCTCGGACAGACTCATTCTCTGAAGGCAATGCATTTAACTGTCTTCTGTTCCGTCTGTAGCGACCCGAGTCTGTCTGGATGATGTAAGATCGTGGAGCGACCTGGTTCACCATAGTACCAACTTCTCCTCTGTCTGGTATCCATGCTCTATCTCCCTGTTCTAGGACTGGGAGGGAGCGGACTGCATGCCGTCTGTTGAAGTTCTTTTCTTCAGCTTGACGTTTGTGGAGTTCATGATTGATGAACTGAGACTGATCTGGTAGCTTTACATTGAGTTGTGCTGGAATCATTGGAAGCGTGGTTCGCAACTTCCGTGACATCAGGAGTTCGGCCGGACTATAACCACAGCTGAGTGGAGTTGAACGATAGCTGAGCAAGGCTTGGTATGGATCTTCCGTTGCTTTCAGGAGTGTCTTTATGGTACGGACTGCTCGTTCAGCTTCGCCATTTCCAGAGGGATGTCCTGGACTGCTGCTTATGTGAGAGAAGCCGTATTCTCTGCCGAACCTTGCAAATTCATCAGAGGCATATTGAGGCCCATTATCAGAGATCATCACCTGTGGAATCCCATGTCTTGAAAAGATGCTCTTCAAACTGTTGATCACATCTTTTGAGGTAGTAGAGGACAGTTTTGAGACTTCAATAAATCTCGAATAGTAGTCAACTACAAGAACATAGGAACATTTCCTAAATTCAAACAAATCAGAAGCTACCTTTTCCCAAGGCCTGGCTGGGAGCTCTGATGCAATCAGAGGTTCGGGAGGGTTGTTTGCTTTCTTGATGCAAACATGGCACTTGGATACAAACTCACCAATCTGCTTGCTGAGGTTTGGCCACCAAACACATTGTTTGGCACGAACACGAGTCTTGGTAATTCCTTGATGTCCATCATGTAGTTTCTCCAGAATGTCTGGTCTCATCACTTCAGGAATGACAATTTGTTCTCCAAAGAGAATTAGACCATTGTACAATGACAGTTCACTTTGGTAAGGCCAATAGTGTTTCACAATGCCTTTGACCTGGTGTTTCTCTGGCCAACCTTCTGTGCAGTACCTTGAGATTTCTCTGCAAACTTCGTCTTCCTGCTGGTGAAGTTTGATCTCTTCTAGCTTCTTGTCTGTAGCAGGGAATGCTGCGGCAACTTGATGGATGTATGCTTCAGCGTCTTCCTCGAGTATTGAGTCTGATGCAGATGGCGAGTTCATTGGAGCTCTAGAGAGAGCATCAGCAGTATAGAGTTCTCGCCCAGGTACGTGCTGGATCGAGTAGGAGAACCTCATTAGTCGCATTCTGAAGCGCTGGACACGGGGTGGCAGCTGATCAAGATCCTTTATCCCAAGGAGAGGAACTAAAGGCTTGTGATCCGTCTCGAGGACGACCTGAATTCCAACCAGATAATCTTGAAATCGTTCACATGCCCATGTAAGAGCCAGGGCCTCTTTTTCTATTTGCGCATATCTGGTCTCTGTATCTGAGAGTGACCGAGATGCATAAACCACTGGGCGCCAACCTTGCTTGTGCTGTTGAGTGAGAACAGCACCTAAGCCATAAGATGATGCATCTGCAGTGACCTTGGTTGGGAGGTTGGGATTGAAGAGTGCTAATACCGGACTCTTACTGAGAGCGTCCTTGATCCTGGAAAATGCAGTCTTCTGAGAATCAGCCCAGATCCAACCATTCTTTTTGCTGAGAAGATCCCTTAGAGGTTTTGTCATGTCGGCCAGGTTGTCGATGAACTTTCCAAGTTGATTAACCATTCCTAAGAATCGGCGAATGTCACCAACATTCCTTGGTTCTTGCATGTCTTTAACAGCAGCAACTTTATCCTTACTGATTATGATCCCTGTGTCACTTATAGTTTGTCCCAAGAAGTGTACCTGTGATTTCCCAAAGTCACACTTGTTCTTGTTGAGAGTCAATCCTGCTTTACTGAGAGCTGTGAGAGTTTTTCTCACCCGATCATCATGTTCCTGTACATCCTTTCCATATATCAAAATGTCATCCATTATCCCAATGGTACCTTCGTGTCCATCAAGAAGTCTAGAGACTTGTTTCTGGAAGTACTCTGGTGATATTCACGTGTTTACTTCCCGAGTCAGCTCGAGTTAGCTCCCCTCTCTAGACTTGCGGAGGCTACAATACAGATACCACTACACATGTGACTTTTATTCTGATCTTATGTATAATTTATGGCAGGATATTTCTCTTGTTAATCCTTTCTTTACACAGTTGTCAAAAATAGCCCATCAGTATTCTCTCACGCAATGAGAGGTTTGTGAAGCCTTTTTGCCGCTCTAGTATTAAACATGTATAGTAGACAAAAACATGCAATCAGCCCCTATAGTATACAATTTTGACATTACTATTATCTCTTGTCCATGTTTGTGTTGTAACGTGTACCATTATTTATATACATGTATATTTCAAACATGTATGTGTCTCATAGACCGTATGGCTGGGTGGTATGCTCTTCTATTGAATGTAGTTTGTGTTTTTGGATACTGTGTCACCTGACACAGAAATAATATTTTTCTTCTTTTACTTCTTCTTCTCTCATACATTATGATAATCTAGACAGACATCAAACTTCCAGTCCCTTTTGTCACAACGACAGTTGAATGTGCATAGTGTTAAAAAGTAAATAAGAGGGGAGGCGCCGTCAAAACATGAAATAACAATTGTTGTGATGAATGACACATTTTACATAAAATGTGTCATTCATGGCACCTCCCCTCTTATATACTTATTCCCCTTGTCCCGTCAGGTATAATCTATTTGATCCATGCATAACAATTTACATCTTCTTCTCCCGGGGCGGGATAGCGCAGTGGTTAGCGCGTTCGGCTTCGGAGGTCCGGGGTTCGAATCCAGCCAGGGGCACGGCAACTTTGTCTGCAGTAGAGAACTGTTTTACACGCAGTAAGGTTTTGGTGCAATGCTACACTGAATTTCAGCTTATTACCACCCATGGTTTGCTAGTTTCAGCCGCTGCCCGAAGGTTTCACTGCAGTGCATAGCCACATGGCGTTGCAGGCTTTTTCCTACTAGCAGCCGCAATATAAGTGAAATAGTCTGGAAAGCGGCGTTAAACCCCAACTCACTCACTCACTCTTCTTCTCCCGCAATAGTGAGGTTAGTGCCTCCCCATTGCTTTTGTTAAAAAGTAAGTTTGTAAAGTGCAATCACTTAACTTGAAAGAAAGACACTAATCGCATTACAGCAACAAATATTGACTGGGTGGTCTGACTAATGGGGTATGACCGGGGCTTTAGCGCTGATATTGTTATCGCAGTGTATTGTTGTGACCAGTTAACATTTCCGAGTCGTGCTGACTCTCTCGTGCGTCGTGCGTCGATCGACAATCCCCGTTAAGTTAAGAAAGTTAAGAGTAACCAATTTTAACTGCAAAGAAAAGCATTCATCTATTGCCAAATTAATATTTTAGATTTAATTGCCCGAGGTAAAAGTAAAACTTTTGATTTTCCCTCGAACCATTCTACATATCCTCTCTGTTCCGCACAGACAAGATGGCGGACTGACTCGCTATTTTAACTGCAAAGTACGAGCGCCATACATGCTTAATAATTTTCCCCAAATATCAGTTTGTTGCAAACACATCAGAAAAGCATTCATCCATTGCCAAATAATTTTCTAAGAATTTATCTCATTACCGGTACGCAAAACTAAATTTTACCAGTAGTGATCCTACATATCCTTCATCAACTCAATCAACTGAATTTTTACAGGCAATGTCATCAAATACAAATCAAGATACTAAAACAATGTTTGTAAAAACAAAAAGGCTTAGCATCAAACTTTCCTTTCCAGTGTTTCCACTCAATGGTCCACTGTAACACACTCACTAATCCGCCCCTACAGAGACGAATATCCGCTTATCTTCGACTGTCAACTGTCAACTGTTGTTTAAAATAGTGATGAACTGGATATACCAGTGTGCTACACAGGTGATTAGCACAAGGACTGGCGCCCAGTCAACATGTATGTTGTGCCATGACGAGGAAAGATCTGTGGGAGATTCTCGAAGAGTCCAGTCAATCTGTATTAAAAGTCCCTGCATATACGTATAAAACCATATGTCGATCGACGTATTTTGAAGCTATTATTTGCCAGATTGACCTACAATGATATTTTAATATTCATAAAGTGCCTAATCAAATACCCCATTTAGCACTTTGCCAATTATATCATATATGCAAGTTTTTACTTGAACCAGGATAGCGCAGTGGTTAGCTTGTTTGGCTTTGGATCAAACAGGTCCAGGGTTCGTATCCCAACTTTCAACAACTTTGTCTGCCGAGGAGAACTGTTTGACATACAGTAATGTTTAGGTGTAATGGTACACTGAACTTCAGTGCAGTGCCACCCATGGTTTGCTAGTTCTACCTGATGCTCTCAGGTTTCACTGCAATGCATAGTCACCATGGCTTTGCGGGCTTTCTCCCTGCAAGCCTTCACAATAGCTGTGAAATAAGTGAAATACTCTTAGACTGTTATACGCTGATTGATGTATTATAAGTCGATTTCAGGGTTTCCCCAATCTGTTGCCATTGATATTTACCCATTGAAATATATATCCATGTAATAAGTCTCATTGTTGAAATATTATCTGTTGAAATGTGCTTCTTTATAGTTCATTGTTTATATTGTGAAGATGTGAAGATATATATATGCTTTCAGTATTTTTTGTAAATATGTAAATTATTAGCTTTTTACCCATAATATTAATGTGGTAATACGATCAACCTATTAGAACAGAGACATAGGTATATATTTTCCTTGATGATAATATACGATTCCAGCTAAAGACCTAGTAAGGATAAACAGTTATTTAAATATCTGGAAGTTAGTAACTACATGACTGAATAAAATTACGCAAATATAAATACCACTGGTATATTTGATGTCCATGAGAACTCATACTTGCTGTATTTGGCTACAAGTGCAGGTCAAACAAAGTGTTTTGCACTTGAAAATAATAGAATCAATCTATAGTTAGACTTGAAAACACCTTTACTAATTATGGTGAGTTTCCCCCTGATTTTGGGTCGAACAAATATGCCTAAAATTAAGTGGAGACAAAACTGTCATTGCAATAAAAACATCCTTTAAATTTTAGCTCGTGATTTATGCAAGTTGTCTGTTGTCTGTTGCGCATGATCACTTTTGATAATTTCAGTTTCAAAACTGCTGTATCCCAAAAGCTGAAAATTTGATGGGAGATTCCTTGCACCTAGTCGATCAAAGTTTGGATGGGTGTGTCAAGTATTCATGGGCGCTAGGACAGTTTTGTAAAACAATTAGAGTACAAACTTTGATCCTCCTTTGACAGATTTCTCTCTCCTTCACCATGCACTGAACAATGATGTTGATTTCTTTCAGAGAGGTGTGGAAGAGTTACCTTCCCTGTAATGGCAACAAGAGTGAGTTGATTCTTGACATTACATATTCACTATCTAGTTGTGGTGTCCGGATGATCGATTATTGATCAGTTACCCCTTCTCGATGCGATGATCGATTGCAGAAATCCATAATCGATTATCACTAATAATACTAAATAATAATGACTTAACTTAAATGATATACAGTCACAATCCACAAGTTGAAAGATGACATAAAACAATTATCTCTTTACATAAAAATTTGTTTGAACTAGTTCCCATTATATTGGGTCATTGAGCTTATGATGTTTGTATACCTATTGTTAGAATAGTTAACCAGGAACTTACATGATTGGTTTATGACTTTTATCTGGTAGTTCTAGAGTTTAATGGAATACTATTAATTTTGCATAGAGTATGATATATCCTATTTATTCAGCAAATAACAGTATTCATTGCAGATGAGTAAATAATGTTATGTATAACATACAAAGATAATCAAGATAAGCCTGTACAAGCTGAGCCCCCCTGACCTTGACCTTTCTGTTATCAGTTGCTGGTGACTCGGAGGCGGATCTTAGCCAGTTATCTCCCTTGTCTCCAGTCAGCGACCAGCAATCTACGCAGCTTCTCCTCTGACAGCAAGCGCCTTGAGCCGGAGCACTTCATCGACGAGGCTGCCAGTAAGTGGAGTCCAGTTCTCAGATCTGTACATCTCTGTACACTGCTGTATCCTTGCTGTATTATACACTCTCTGCAATTGATACACAATCTCCATCACACAATTTTGCAAACTGAACTCCAATACACAATGGCAAACTGAACTCCAATGCACAATCTCCAATGCACAATACACAATCTCCAACCGATACACAATATTCAACTGATACGCAATATCCAACCAAACTCAAACTACACAATCTCAAATTTAACTCCCAATACAGAATCTCCAACTGATACGCAATACACAATCTCAAACTGATACACAATACACAATCCCCAAATGATACAAAATACACAATTTCCTACTGATACACAATATCCAACTGAACTCCAATACACAATCTCCAACTGATACACAATATCCAACTGATACACAATGTATACACAATCTCCAACTGAACTCCAATACACAATATCCAACTGATACAGAATACACAATCTCTAACTGATACACAATACACAATTTCAAACTGATGCACAATTTCCAACTGATACACAATATCCAACTTCAGCTCCACTACACAATCTCAAGCTGAACTCCAATACACAATCTCTTGTAACTTTTCTCAAAAAACAAATAGCACAGGAACCTAAAATTTTAAGATTTCTAAGAATAATGTGTTGGTCACATGGAATCTTTGAGTGTGTACATTTGTACATTTGGTCTTGAGCCTATTGTTTTATAATCCACTGGCCTTTATAATTCACAGTGACACCCAAGGGTCGTGTATTGTTATTTGAACTAACTTGAGACGGGTTACAATAAAGAGAGGTGGTTGTGTATTATTATTCGCCATAGAAAACAAATGGATTTTGCTTTAAAACTTCTTAGTGTAAGATGAGAAGCTCACAAGAAATGAATTTTCCAATATATCTTGCTGTTATGTAACATGTATATATGCTTGGTTGGTAAAATAAATGTTTATATTTTGTTGAGTGTGTTGATTGATGAAATTGTATTTTCCTGACAGTTATTTGATGTGTGATTTACCACATATTGCCTTGATCTTTGTTCTGCTTTATTCAATATCAATACTGAAAAATCTTTATGAACAAAAACACCAACAGAATAATCATCATTTTACTCCTAGGGAACGTATCCTAGACATAATACTTTCACAAACCTAGTGACACATGTAGACCGTTGGTTGAACAAATGCTCTGGTGACTTGCTATTTATCACGACTTTATTAGATGAAGCTGTTTGTTGAATCTTACATTTTTGGTGTGCAAATTCTGTAAAACAAAACTTTATGAATTAAGCTGAATTTCACTGTAAATGGTGAACCATTGTAAAGCCAAAGTCAACTGGACGAATTTTTGCCTCACAGAGAGACAATATTTGATTGAACACTTCCAAGTAAGTTACTTAGTATGAAGCATAGACCTCATGAAGTAGGGGGCGGGATAGCGCAGTGGTTAGCGTGTTCGGCTTTGGATCAAGAGGTCCGGGGTTCGAATCTCGCCAGGGGTACGGCAACTTTGTCTGCAGTAGAGAACTGTTCTACACGCAGTAAGGTTTGGGTGCAATGCTACACTGAATTTCAGTGTAGTACCTTCCATGGTTTTCTAGTTCCAGTTGCTGCTCGCAGGTTTTAACCGCAGTGCATAGCCACATGGCGTTGCGGGCTTTCTCCCTGCCATAATACTAGCAGCCGCGATATAAGTGAAATACTCTTGAAAGCGGCGTTAAACCCCAACTCACCTCACCTCACCTCTCTTGAAGTACCTGACACTGATGCCAGCTACAAGGTGTAACTCCACTCTCTTTATGTGGACAGACTCGCAGACAGTTTGGCCGGACGAATCTCTCGGCCCATTCGGCCCGCAGGACCGGCGCTTCCCTCTCCCAGGCCTGGTGGGAACAAGCACCCAGCTGCAGCAGCCCTTCCTGCACCGCCCACATGCCCACCCGGTGCAGGTGTTACCTCCCCTGCCGTTGGACCACCACTCGCATATCGCAGACCAGTTCCTAGCCTCGGCAGAAGATGTGAGTGCTTGCTCTATCCTCTCAACTAATTACGTGCTGATAGCCCTGGAAACAGAAATCTCCTCCAATAAAGTTTAACAACTATCATCCCACCTGATTATGATAAGGGACAAGTAATGGTTCCTGAGAGTAAATTTCTTGATAATTGGTTCAGTTGCAGTTGCAGATGATGGATTTGCTTTTAATCATGAACTTCCTCCCAAAGACATAACCCACGCCAGTCTCAATCACTGGCTTATTTAAACCTTGCTGCATTTCCTTACCTTTCCTGGGCAAGCATAGCAGAGTGCGCTATGAAGTTCAGGTGCAATGTGCCACTACACTAGCACAGGGAAGTTATGTTTATGCAGCAAGGCTCAGATTAGCCAATGATGGAGACCTGTATGAATTATGCCTTGCGGGGAGAAGATATCTTGATCTTAACTTCAAACTTGTTTTTGATATTGTATTATGTTGCCATAGAAAAATCTACTCCTTTTACGATTAGATGTTATTGAACTAATGATAATTTACATAAACATTGATAATATTTCTCCAGTTTTTCATGTTTGTTAGTGAGCTTGTATTGAGGGTGAGATTCTGTCATGTTATACTAATATCAGACACAATATTGTCATATTTGAATGTGAAGAATACTGCTCCATGTGCTGACCAGTTAGAAATATTGACCCACTTTAAGGGAATTATTTGAAAAATGTGCACTGAGATAGACTAATGCTTTTATCATTGTAGTATTGTACTGACTGATCGTGTGTTGTGTTGTGTTGTTTGCTAGATCGAAGCTTCATCTGGCTACCTGAAGGATCCTCCCGTCCCGACAGCTGCCGACATGTTGGAGTGTGTAGCTCAGACCTGTCCACATATCATCAGGAAGGGTGAGTTGAGGACAGGACTCATCTCTATGTATTTCTGGAGACATTTGTTATCCTTACAAACAAATGAAACATTGTAAAGTGAAAAAATGATTGTAATTGTTTCTGATTCCCTTTACTATTTACACTTGTTATCCCACCGGTATGTAATACCGTTGGATATAATCATCACCCCGTCCGTCTGTCCGTCCGTAATCATTTCGTTTCCGGAGCAGATTTTGAAAACCGTTCATGATATCTTTCTGAAACTTTGCATGTCTATTTCCCACTAATAACTGAAGTGGTGCCTTTTGATATTTTAAGATTTCTGAAAATTTTATTTTTTTTCGTTTCCATAGAAACTTGTTGAGTTTGGACTTTGTCAGAGACAGGTTCGTTTCCGGAGCCAAGCTCCAAAACCGTTCATCATATCTTCCTGAAACTTTGCATGTATATTACCCACTTACTGAAGTGGTGCCTTTTGATATTTTCAGATTGTTTCTGAAAAATTAATTTTTTTCTGTTTCCATAGAAACATGAGAGGGATGTTGGTTGTTGTTGATTTTGACTGCTTCTGGAGCTCAAGTCTAAAACCCTTAACATACCTGAAACTCAGCATCTGTAATACCCACTAACTGAAGTACGGTAGTAGATACACAAGTATCTGTCAAAGAGGTGTTTTACAAAGTTTGTGGAACCGGTGGGATATGTCATCTTCTGATGACTCTTGTTTAATTTGAGAAACTGTTCCCTGTAAGATTTCTCGGACCTGTTCCCGGGACGTGACATCATGGATGGTGCGTTCACCGTGGTGACGATCTCCCAGCGGACACAGCATGACATGACGGGGTGGTCACCTGACATGGAGATCGAGAGGGAGGCTCTACTGGAGACGGTGAGTGACCGTGAAGGGCAGATAACTCTCAAATATATTTATGCATACATATGATGGTCTACGTTAAACTTTGTAAGTTACAGAAGTACACTGTTTCCTTTATGACTGTGCTTATCCTAAGACCAGGAAGATTTTTCTGGATAACAACTTCGTTAATGTGAAAGTACACGTCATTTCGTAATATATACTCGCTCCTTCATCAGGTGTGATACACAGTCCACCTCTTTTTATCAAAATAAATCTAACTGTTCTTATGTATGCCACTTCTAAATCCCTGCAAACACTTCTGCTAATCCTGGTAAGTTTTAGAAGTAAAACGTTTCATTTTGGCTCTAAAATGACATTTAAAGACTGAAATACCTATCAAGAAGTTAAGCTGGTTTGTCATATTGAGATGACTTGAGATTGACCTGGTTGTTGTGTTACAGTTCATCCAGGGGGCGCGGGAGATCTGTGAAGCGCTCCACCAGTCTGGGTACTGGGCAGACTTCATCGACCCATCTTGCGGCAAACCGGTACGTACCTCGCTTTGCCAATATTATCAGTGTACCAGAGTAACCATGGCTCTGAACATGATTTTATCTGTTATATTTCTCAGACGTTTAGGTTTCATGTATTCATTTGATTTCTTGCTTCAAATGTCAGTGTTCTTGAACTTTTGTTAAAACTGCAGCATAAGAGGTACATCATTAACATACCACAATATTGTTTTTGCACATCCAAAGGCACTGTGACAACAGTCTCTAATATTTTGCACACATATTTATCTCTACTGAACATTTTAGTTAATAAGCCGAAGAAAACTTTTCAAGTGATTAATTCAAAATATAATGTGAAATCACAGTTCCAGACATACATAACATAGACAGATCATCCCTCAAGCTTTGAAATTGTTCCAATATGGAGAACAACTTTGAAATATGAGAAGACCAGATGTACATGATTCCAATCATATTTTTAAAGATGCCAGTTAATAAATTCTGAATTCTGTTCATAAAAATATTTAATGTTGTGTCTGGATCAGTGATTAATGTTGTTTTAAAAATACATTTATGTTAAGTTGAAATAACCGGACCCATGGGTGTAAAGCTTTTGTCTATTTTACTTATCTAACATGTATTGAATATTCTCACAACTCAAAGAGTACTTAGACGGCCCTGCTGTTTTGCAGTACCTGGGCCCGCACACGAACTCTTCTCTGTTTGAGACGGATGAGCGATACCGCCGCCTCGGCTTCGAAATCGACGACTTGGGGTGCTGCAAGGTAATCCGACACCACGTTTGGGGGACACATGCTTTCATCGGGTGTCTGTTCACCACTGCGCCCCTCGACCACCCCCTCCTGCAGCAGATGGGGTCACCAGACAAGTAGCCGTGTGCCCAGGGTGTGTGCCAATCGAGTGAGAGGCTTGCTAGTGTGTGTTGGGAATATTCTAGCTTTGTTTTATCCCATATCTTGTTTCCAGTGGGGAATGTCAATGATATTTTACATGTATTCAGTATTTAAGAAAACAGTATAAGATGAAAAAATGTTAATGATCGATTGTTTGGTTGCTGACATGTTTGTCCTATCCTTAGTGAGTTATCGGTAATACAATCCGCAGAACAATTCTGATTTAAAGATTCAGTAGCACAATTTCAGTGAATCAGATTATCATGTTGAGAGGATGAGGGAAAGATCTTTGTAATGTCCATGTGAGCTGAGTTGCAAATTTTCCATATATTGTAAATATAAATAAAGCATATTTTAAGCAAATGTGAGTGTTATGACATGTATGAATGTATGTTGATAGTTATATTTGAATATTTTGGTGCAAACTTGTTGTACGTGTTGGTGCAAACTTGTTGTATGTGTTGGTGCAAATGAGTGAATGACAACAGTTGCTATTACTTACAGGATATATCATACTCAGGTTTAAGGCATTAGTATCAACTAGGGTATCATGTGAACAACTATAATTTTATGGGAGTGATGAGGGCAGTAGCGGTGTTAACATAAGCTAGAAATCTTGTTCACCAATCTCAGTTCATTACTATGAATAAAAATATGTTTAAACTGCAACTATAATTTCAAGTTATATGTTACATTGAAGTTTTTATCCAAATTTTTTAGTAGAGTAAAGTCCGACAATTTCGTCCAGTCCTGATATTTCGTCCACTTTTCAAAAAAGGCGAATTTACAGCCTGTCCTACCCTCAAATCGTTGTCTCGTTTGTTATTTTTCTTACTAAGAATAGCAGTCACATGATATTAGTCACATGGTACATACAGCATTGTTGAATGGTTGATACAACATGACGAAGCTGTTACGTCACGACCTTCCTGCCCGGGAGACTTGAAAACGACATAAACAGGTGGACGAAATTATAATACAGTGTCTCCAATACTTAAATCTGAGTGGACGAAATTACGAGATTGGTGGACGAAATAACACGACGCATACCCTTGCTTTGAAGCTATTTTATTCATAAGAGTTACCCCCCTTAGAATATCAGCCAATCATTTTTCTTATAACAAAGACTCTTTGCCTCGGGCTGATTCTTGACCAAGAAGTGCTGAGTGAAGCCAGTGAGGGTTAGAATGTCGGCAAGCGAGGTCACTGAAAAGTGGATGAAATATGAGGACTTTACTCTAATTTCCTTTTTGAGATAATAAATCTTTAAAAATGTTGAATTCTGCTCCTCATCCTAGTCCAACAGTATAAGTGAGTGTGAGTGATATGTGAGAGTGTGCTTTAGGTGGTGTGTCTGGTGAGTACGGTGCGTGGAGGTAGATTTGCTGTGTAATTAATGTGTACTGACTGAACCCAGTGAGTTGATACAATAAAGGTTGTTATCACGTTGCTCTCTGTCTTGTTATCTGTCACATAATGGGTTGAAGTCTTGACAATTTCATTAAAATACAATCAGATATCTATCATCTTTGAAACTAGGCAACCTTGTTTAATGGTTGCACATGTCAGGGATCTAGTACTGGTATTTGAAGTCTTTGTAATTTTATTTGAATGTTGTGTTCAAATATTAACAACTACTGAGATTATTACAGTTTCATTTATCTTCTATGACATTGCATGTGTCTGTTGGTACTGGAGTCAGCAGAAAGAAAGATCCTATTATACAAAAACTTTCTCTGATATTGATTCTCACCATTGGGTCACCAAATCTGCACTAATCATCTGCATTGGCAAGTCTGTACACAAGACTTCAGCTTTCTAAAGTATTTTGTTCTTGAGAAAAAGACAAGAAGAGATATTTAAGGGCCCCTGATTGTGAAGTATTTTTTGGACATATTTTCAGTTGACTCCTTTCATCAGGTGGAATGCTGAGTATAATGAGTTTTTTTCTATGGAACAAAAAACCTTGAAAGCTGAAATTTTGGTGTACAAATGCCTTGGCCAAAGGGGATTATAAATGGTAGATTTTGGGTGTCTGTTGCTGCTAATATGCAAAGACCATGCCCTAAAAATTTGTTTTTGTCTTCTTTGTTCACATTTTCATTTAGCTCAGATGTAACGTAATTCTTACGCTTCTGATTTGAGAACTGCACCGTAGAGATCATGTCAGGTGAGATTTTACTCCAGCCAATCAGCGACAAGGTTAGCCATTGGACTGACTTGAGGTCACATACGAAACACCACATTCAATGCCATATCAAAGGAAGTTTCTGATTGGCTGAATATATTGAAGGTGAAAGGTCACAATGAAGGTCACCTGACATGACCTCTGTGGGGTAGTCTGCAGATCAACGAACGAACGAACGTGGTAAGAGTGATACGTTCGATCTCATTTGAATGAGAATACCTTGTTCATAACAAAACGGTACAGAGGTACATTGTTCCTTTGACCAATTGGGATTATTAATTGCAAAATAAATATTAAAATTTATTTTCATCTTCTCTAGATCAAAAATCCCTATAAGCTTTAATCTGTTGTACAGGTTTCAACAGAATTTTTCAGAAGTATTTAGGCATAACAAATTTCAAGTAATTTTAATACCTACATCTAACGGATGCCACTATGACCTATATTTGTATGTGTCACCAGTTCTCAAATTTAGAATCCCCATTTGCTAAGGAGTATGTACACAACATTTCAGCTTTCGAAACCTTTTGATAATGGAGAAGAGGCTGTGATCCTTGTGACCAATAATTGGGGGTCACAGGGTCAACAAATATACAACTAAGAATCCCTATTAGCTGAGGTGCCTGTAGACAAAACATCTCAGCTTTGATGAAGATGAAAATAGGTTTCTTATAGTCATGATCCCTATCCCTAATCCCCAATCTGCAATTTAGAATCCCCTTTTGCCAATGAGTACGTACACCACAATTCAGCTTTCTAGACCTTTTGGTACTAGAGAAGAAAATGAAAATATGTTTTAGGTCGTGACCCCTGTAACCCCTGTTTGGGATCAGAGGGTCTCCAAATCTACAATTTAGAATCCCCTTTGGCCACGGAGTCTGTACACAACATTTCAACTCTCTAGAGCCAGTGGATAAGAAGTCGGAGAAGTGAAAAGTTGACGGACTGATGGCGGATGCCATGCCATGATATTTATGTAAGACCAAGGCCTAATGGGCTAAAACGTAAAACAAAGTACACCTTTTCTCATACAATAACTTTATTCAATCAAACATTTGCAACGAGACTGAACAATATATCTGCATAAGACACATAGTGATTCAGTGAAAAGGGTAGCACAGTTTCGACCACCCTGCTCCATCAGTGTATTGTGTCCGCCAACCTACTACATTACCATGATTCCATGAGCCAACTCCGTATGGCTATACATAACAAATCAGTGAAAGAGCTCAAATTCGAACAATATTGGCAGTACACAGATGAGAGGACAGATGATCGGTTATAACCGACGTTCAAATCACCACATGTCATTGACGGAAAGATTTACAAAGGATCAGTAACCAGCATACAGCGAGACGAGAGTTAGTAGGTTCAGGGAATCAGGGTATTGTAGTAGGTAGCGGATATGAATACTCTCATGGAGCAGGATGATTTTCGACTGCTTTCAAAGTCATGTATTGGGATCAATAAATAAAGTTAGTATGCCATAAATAGGAGTTAGAGTAACTTCCCTCTTAGGCACACCGGCAGCGGCCAAGGAAATCTTTCACAAGTAAAGATCTGTAAGAATTGTTTTGTAATTCTGTTAACTCTGTTCTTTAACATACAGTGTCTCAATTTAATTTTAAATATCGCAATCACCATGCAGCTGAGGTAAGCGTCAGCCACATCATGTAATAAACGAGAACAGCTGTTTTCATCTTTATTTATTCTCCGAGACATGCTTTGAGTATACCAACTTCACATTGCAAGGCATAACTCTTGCCAGTCTCCATTACTGGCTGATTTAGGTCTTGCATTATTTCCTTAAAAAATATGTGCTTAGAAATCCAGGCCCGCTATGCATTTCTGGTGCAGCGATTCACTATCTAGGCACAAAAAAGCGAGGGAAATACCGCAAGGTTAAATCAGCCAGTAATGCATGTGCAGTTACACTCGTATTGCGAAGAACTACATAGAGAATGACAGGAAATATATATTCTAAAGCTTGCTGCAAGATGTAGGAGTAATGTGTCTAAATTGACTTCTATCCACCGTAATGACTAAAACTGATAACTCACTGAACATGTTGGTTCCTGGTGCTCGGATATTGATCACGAGATGTCAGCACAGATATACATTCATATCAAATATTACGAGCACAAACATAAATAAATATCAACAACAATATGATTAAACAATATTTACAGCTCAATTTACACGACTACCAACGCCAAAATAAATACATCTAAAAAAATAATGATACATGGACTTAAATAAAAATATTTCATGATTAAATACCGACAGGCAATGACACACGACAATTAACAGTATGGCGTATATTTTGTACAAAATTGCAATAGGAATGTCCCTTCTTATAGACGTATTAAAGAGGACGACGATACGTGTGATACTCATTTTGAAAAGACGTTGTTTGGTTAAATATATATATTTGCGAATAAATCATATATAAGGGGCTGTCAACGAGACATTGGCTAATAGTTCTATTCGTAAGTGGCTGTCAACCGGTCACCAGACAGGTGATGTTTAAACTGTCTTTGGTATTAAATCAGTTATTGTTTGGAAGATGATGTATTTCGGTATAAGTCTAAGGTATGACGCTGAATTGAAAATAGGAATACCACAAGTCAGCACTTTACAAACAGCAAGTTTATTTTCATTCAACTATTAATAAGCACGTCCAAAAGATTTTTAAAACACTAAATGACTTCATGAAACCTGGTGAGACTGGTGCCCTCAGAGGAAGGTATGTGCCTATATGTCGACACCAGCCGACTCCTCGTCTCCTAGGGGGGAGTGATATGCCAACAATGACTTCTGTTTAAAGTACACATTTAATGTGAAGACTAGTGGGGTCGTTGTCCTCATTGTGACGTGTTTCCAGTTTGATGCAGAGGATGTTGTCGCTTGTGAATAAGTATTTACATACATGTCTTAATCATCAACGCTTGACTGGCAATTCCTTACAGGAGCATTCATCGTTAAAGAAGAAAACCAGAATACAACTGAACCCCCTGAGTGACGTGAACCTGTCATTTGGGCTGCATTACATGTCACTGGCTCTTCAATAGTCTGTCATCCAGACCCCTTAAATTTAAAGAGCCGATGAAAGTCTACAATGAGGCAAGTCTACAGAGCTCTTAAAATGAACACATCTCAGAGGCTCCTTTTTATTTTATTTTTTTTCTCAATTTTTGAGATTAAAAAATAAATCATTTCAGAGGCTAAATGTAAGACTAGCTCTTCAATATCATTATCTTTTGCACGTGAAATGATGTTGACACATCAGTCACGTTTTCGTAACACGGCCCTACTTTCACTCTACAATAATTCCTGTATCGAGAAGGACAATATGTTCTAGCTATATGTTACATCAGCCAGTGTATTATACCATATCTATCTGCCTCTTAGGTACACCAACATGTAAACAATGACATGTACATTACACAAGGCTTTCTTATCTCGGTGAACATAGCAAGGATGGGCGGATACATACATTATACATACAGACCCATACGTTTCCCCTGTCACCTGCTTAAAGAAGGCTTACAATGAGACGATGGATGATCCCGTCTTGCCAATAGACACTACCAGGCAAAATAAAGTACACATCTCAGGTGGTTTTATCATATGTATGATATTCAATTACAAATATCTTAAATGTTCGACATCGTACACTAAAAATGAATAGCGCAGGTGTTTAGTAATTAGTCAAAGAATACTTCCCCGTGGCTTTTAAGTGAAATTTTGAATTGAACAATGTTTTCAAAATTTATTTGGATAAACACAACTGTTCATCGACATATAAAACATATTGTATGTGATAATCAATAAATGTGCCCCATTCTGCACACATGTACAATATTTAAACATGGTAGGGGTCATGTCCGCGTATTTTTATGTTCTTACCCATGTCTACATTGCAAAGATATTTTAACCAGTAAACCAAGTACTTCATTCTAACTACTGCAGATAAGTGTAATTGTAACGTGCCATAATCAGATGCGTCTAATTTGTTTGAAATATTGAATTAATCGAAACCAACTGAGGAGTGTACTTTATTTTGCCCGGTAGTTTATCACTACGCGTGAGTTAGTCTAGGAACAAACCTCATGATTAATGGCTCACCTCTAAGTTCCAACGTTATCAATCCGTAGAACGGTTCAGTAGATGTGGATGAATAAGGACAGTGGTTTTAAATAATTGAAACCAGAGTATAGCAACGGGGTAGCATAACAGTAGTGTACAATTACATTGAAGTCAGTACTTACAAATACCAGAGGATACATGTATCATATATACATAACATGTTTACGCATGTCCAGTTGCGCTGGTTCTATTATACACAATCATAGTCACAATCTGATAGTATTCCTGTCAACTGCTGATGTCAGATCATATATGACACATACCCGGTGCCAATACAATTAATTATTACTTGCACAAAATAGAATAGCGACTAGGTTGTAGCTGAGACGATATGACAAATATGTCTGTCATCCTTATTGTGTATGTTTCATATTTACAAGTAATATACAAGATGCAGCAAAGAGTTCTGCACACGAATAACGACTATATTCTATCATACCCAATGAACATCAGATGACTTGGTACACCTGTGGTGTTATCAACGTGTGTACAGTTGATGCTGGTCGGGAACCAGTGATCAATCAGCCAAAAAGGACGTCATGAGACATGTCGACCGCAGAGAGTACGCCACAAGCTGTTTGTGCATGTCCCTGGTGGAGATTAAGGACAAAGGGCATCTTTCTGTGAGGAGGGCAAGTGGGTACGTCTCCACCCATGAGTTGTCTGTACATGTCCCTGGTGGAGACTAATGAAGGCCCTGCCCGACACGGACAGAGGGCATCTTTATGTGAGGAGGGCAAGTGGGTACGTCTCAACCCATAAGTTGTCTGTACATGTCCCTGGTGGAGACTAATGAAGGCCCTGCCCGACACGGACAGAGGGCATCTTTATGTGAGGAGGGCAAGTGGGTACGTCTCAACCCATGAGTTGTCTGTACATGTCCCTGGTGGAGCCTAATGAAGGCCCTGCCCGACACGGACAGAGGGCATCTTTATGTGAGGAGGGCAGGTACGTGATCCTCCACCCATGAGTTGTATGTGCATTATATTCCTTGCTGGAGACTAATGAAGGCCCTGTCCGACAGGACAGAGGGCACCCTGTCTGTGAGGAGGGCAGGTACGTAAGTCTCCACCCATGAGGGCACGTTTAGGTTGTACAGTCTGCCGCTGTCGGGGAAGGCGATGTAGCCGAGCTGGCGGTAGAGAGACTGACATACCTGGTCTATGGAAGCAACGTCTGCGAAACCGAGCCCATGCCTCCATCGCGAAGCAGTCTCTGTTGCGTTCCGTCGGGTCGTACATACAGCACAGTTGTCGGGCAGACCTGACTCTGTAATCTTGTGAACATATGTTTCGATACTCTGGTCAAATGTCAGACCGAGGAAATCATATAACAATTTGGTCATGCGTTTAGGATTTTCCACGAGTTTCTCATAGAGGAGAATACCGACCCTGCCAGGATAGAGAGAGGCGAGTCTGGCTGCGTCCCTGACGTCTCTCTGGACAGAACTGCAGTGGGGTGTGGCCTGCTTCATGTGGAATCTCATCGCCTCGAGCCGCGTCGCTGCGTTCTGGTAGAGTCGTGCCCGCGAGAAGAGTGTGGCCCGGGGATCCCTGATTAGCAACACGACTTGGAGTTCTGGGTGCAGCAAAAGAAGCTCTTCAACACTCTCCATCTTGAAGCGGATCGTCTTCACCAACGACACATCCGAGTTGCGACAGCGCTCCGTCAGACCTCTCAGACACGTGGACTCGAACTCGTGCAAGGAGGTGTTGTGTGCACAGTGCCTGAAGGACTCCGTGCTGCGACTCTTGTCCATGTGGTGCTGGTGGAGGGTAAGAAGATCCACGTCACTCAGTGAACACGTCAGGAACGACTTCAGCGTCTTCATCTTTGCACTGTACTCCATCCGTATAAGTCTGAAACAGAGGTTCATTGCTCCTTCAACTTGTGTCATATAGTTTTACAAACATTTATTAGCTTTATATTATAAGTTACTTTTCAATGACAAAGACACACGGCATACTTACCCTGCATGTTTGTCAAGATAAATAGATGAGAGGTAGTCCTCAATGACCAATCCATGGCTGAGAGACCTACCCTTCAGTTGTCAAGGAACATATGAATGAGGTAGTCCTTGATTGTCTTCTCCATGATATAGAGAGGCTCGAAAACATTGAAACCTACCTTGTTGGTTTGTCAGGATGAACATTGCAGGTTTGTCAAGAGACAGAGTAGTGAGGTAGCCAATGCATAGAAAGGCAGAAACACATTGTATTTTAGTGGGAGTACAAACTTGACTTGATGAGCTTCTCCGTGGTATATAGAGGCTCTAACACAGGGAATACTTACCCCGAAGGTTTGTCAAGATACAGAGGTGTGAGGTAGCCTTTGACGAGCTTCTCCGTGGTATATAGAGACTCTAACACAGGCAATACTTACCCCGAAGGTTTGTCAAGATACAGAGGTGTGAGGTAGCCCTTGACGAGCTTCTCCATGGTATATAGAGACTCTAACACAGGCAATACTTACCCCGAAGGTTTGTCAAGATACAGAGGTGTGAGGTAGCCCTTGACGAGCTTCTCCATGGTATATAGAGACTCTAACACAGGCAATACTTACCCCGAAGGTTTGTCAAGATACAGAGGTGTGAGGTAGCCCTTGACGAGCTTCTCCATGGTATATAGAGACTCTAACACAGGCAATACTTACCCCGAAGGTTTGTCAAGATACCGAGGTGTGAGGTAGCCTTTGACGAGCTTCTCCGTGGTATATAGAGACTCTAACACAGGCAATACTTACCCCGAAGGTTTGTCACGATACCGAGGTGTGAGGTAGCAGCCCTTGACGAGCTTCTCCGTGGTATATAGAGACTCTAACACAGGCAATACTTACCCCGAAGGTTTGTAAAGATACAGAGGTGTGAGGTAGCCCTTGACGAGCTTCTCCATGGTATATAGAGACTCTAACACAGGCAATACTTACCCCGAAGGTTTGTCAAGATACAGAGGTGTGAGGTAGCCCTTGACGAGCTTCTCCATGGTATATAGAGGCTCGAACACAGGAAATACTTACCCCGAATGTTTGTCAAGATACAGAGGTGTGAGGTAGCCCTTGACGAGCTTCTCCGTGGTATATAGAGGCTCGAACACAGGCAATACTTACCCCGAAGGTTTGTCAAGATACAGCGGTGCGAGGTAGCCATTGACGAGCTTCTCCGTGGTATATAGAGACTCTAACACAGGCAATACTTACCCCGAAGGTTTGTCAAAATACAGCGGTGTGAGGTAGTCCTTGACGAGCTTCTCCGTGGTATATAGAGACTCTAACACAGGCAATACTTACCCCGAAGGTTTGTCAAGATACAGCGGTGCGAGGTAGCCATTGACGAGCTTCTCCGTGGTATATAGAGACTCTAACACAGGCAATACTTACCCCGAAGGTTTGTCAAAATACAGCGGTGCGAGGTAGCCATTGACGAGCTTCTCCATGGTATATAGAGGCTCGAACACAGGCAATACTTACCCCGAAGGTTTGTCAAGATACAGCGGTGCGAGGTAGCCATTGACGAGCTTCTCCGTGGTATATAGAGACTCTAACACAGGCAATACTTACCCCGAAGGTTTGTCAAAATACAGAGTTGTGAGGTAGCCATTGACGAGCTTCTCAATGGTATAGAGAGACTCTAACACAGGCAATACTTACCCCGAAGGTTTGTCAAGATACAGAGGTGTGAGGTAGCCCTTGACGAGCTTCTCCATGGTATAGAGAGGCTCGAACACGTAGAAGACACCCGGGTGTTGCTGTATGAGGTCGGCTGTGAGAGTTGAGCCACTGCGCATGTAGGAAACCACTATGATCTTCTTCCTTGGTTCTTTGAGGTTTTCAGGAAGAATGTCTGCAAACAGGAGACTTTTTTAAATCTAAAATCTTGATGACTGGATCTTAATAAATAATTTACACGTACGCAACGGTATTACCTAATGCATCACATAGTATGATTATTGGGACCAGTTGGGAGAAGTTAGTTTGATGTAACTAACCTCCAAGCAACCGAGTGGTTGTTATCAAGAGGTTGGTAAGTTATCAGGTGAGTAACCTCTTCATAACCGAACTCTCGGTTCAATATGGAAAACCTCGACTACGCCTCGCCATGTTCACCATATCGCAACACGAATAAAAACTCGGCGTATTGGTTTAAAAGATTTAAATTTATAATGTCATTCTGTCATTTCAAGTTAAGCAGAAGATAGAAACTGCGCAAACATGAAATATGACATAAGACAGAATCCAATCAATTTATTGACAGAAACCGTTCAAAGGAAAATGTAACAATAGGCTCTGCATCGTAAACGGCAAGGATTAGACGTGATAAACAAGGTATGTATTGCAGAAACAGACCTGCATACTGTCACTCAGTCGTTACAAGGGGCAGAAATGTAAAGATTATCAACCCATACTCTAGTGCTAACAATCCATACATTGTTACGATTAACATTAGTCACATACCACATATAAACCATCTTTTACACGTGGTATTACATAACAACATTTGTTCGTTGCCGGGCTCGGTTCCCGTAGGGATCCTTACTGAGAATGGTCTATTGGTTCATTAAGATCTCAAGAGTTATGCCCCTTATTATATTTTATTAGCGCTTTAGTCAAGGGTAAGACTTTCGTCCCTTGCGAATGTCGCGAATTCTTGGGTATGCACACACAAACCTTCTATAGTGCATCATGCATTTCTCACCTTTATTTCCAAATAGGACAAGCAAACAGAATCGGCTATATTCCCCTCCAAGTGGAAAAAAGTTTGGAATATATTGAACAGCGAGTATAAAGCTTAAATCTTTAACAAATCCTTACCCACTCATTTTCTCTGATATATTAAAATCATTATTAATGACAAAAATAAAATTCCAAAGAATTTGAAAACCCCAAAGCACATCTGCACATGATGACTGTTCCACATAACAATGTTCGTTGAACTAAGGCGTAGAGGTTTCGAGGCCTGGTCCGGAACAAAATTTTAAGTTTTGTTACCACGTTGATGGACTGTACAATGGCTTGAATTTAGTTGAGCACACTATTGTTATGTACAAAAGACAATGTAGCTAAGGTAATGCTTGCAAGTTGAGTTTTCTCGATCATTAAATTATCACAACTTGAATAATCGCCCGGCGTCATAATATATAAGTAATAATATCTATATGCAAGGTTAAGGGTTCAATATAGACTAACATTTAGTCCCAGAAATATTTTTACAAACAATAGCCCTAAAGATGCCTAGAGCTGAGTAATCTAGAATTGCTATACTTTTCTAGACTGGGCTGGTCGTCAATTGAATATTTTGCTCTAGGGTCACGAACTAGGTTCAGAAGTACATCATTTATAAGCATGTGGTGTGTGTGAAACAACGATCTCAACCTTTTGTATACCGATGGTTATCACATATATTCACTCCGTCCGAGGTAATCATTTCAACTGTGTAATTGGTCATTTTTAAAATTACGAAAACATTAAGTTTAGATAGTTATTTTTTTAGACACCATCTTACAAAAGAAAACACAAAAGATTGTTACGAAAAAGTAGGTTTTAGTTCTTCAAGCCGTTGCATCAAGTTAATTAGTAGTCAGTGATTCTTGAGAAGAAGTCGCCGGGTGAATTGTAGTAAACCTGTCTGGCAGAATAAAACAAATTTACTACAACTACCCGTATGACAACAAGTACCCGTATGACAACAACTACCCGTATGACTACAACTACCCGCAACACTTCAATTACCCGTATGACAATTACTGCCCGTATGACAATTACTGCCCGTAAGACTACAACTACCCGTAAGACTACAACTACCCGTATGACAACAACTACCCCTATGGCAACAACTACCCGTAAAACTACAACTACCCGTATGACAACAACTAACCATATGACAATTACTGTCCGTTTGACAACAACTACCCGTAAGACTACAACTACCCGTAAGACTACAACTAACCGTAAGACTACAACTAACCGTAAGACTACAACTACCCGTAAGACTACAACTAACCATAAGACTACAACTACCCGTAACACTACAAGTACCCGTAACACTACAACTACCCGAATGACAACAACTACTCATATGACTACAACTACCCGTAAGACTACAACTAACCGTAAGACTACAACTACCCGTATGACAACAAGTACCCGTAACACTACAACTACCCGAATGACAATAAGTACACGTATAACTACAACTACTCATATGACTACAACTACCCGTAAGACTACAACTACCCATATGACAACAACTACCTGCAAGACTACAACTACCCGTATGACAACAACTGCCCGCAAAACTACAACTACCCGTAAGATTACAAATACCCGTATGACAACAACTACCCATATGACAACAACTACCCGTATGACAACAACTACCCGTAGGACAACAACTATCCTTAACACTACAACTACCCGTATGACAACAACTACCCATATGACAACAACTACCCGTATGACAACAACTACCCGTAGGACAACAACTATCCGTAACACTACAACTACCCGTATGACAACAACTACCCGTATGACAACAACTACCCGTATGACAACTGCCCGTATGACAACAGAACAGAACAGACATTTTATTCTCGAAAATCACACAAAGTGACACAGATAACATACAGCATTTACACACATACTAAAACAGTGTACAAAGTCCAGCTTTGATAAATTGAGCAATTTTAGAGTTAAGTGGCGAATAATCACATTTCATTAAATAAATAAATTTTTCAATATGAGGATGTTTACAGAAGTATTGGGGAAGGAATTGACATCTGAGGGAATGTAGGGCTGGGCAGTATAATAAAAAGTGAAGTTCATCGCATACAATAGTTGTACAAAATTGACAGGTTCTATTACATTTTGGAATGCCGGACCAACGTCCTGTTTCAATGGGAAGCCTATGGTTTGAAGTTCTAAATTTAGTTAGCTAGCGTCTGTAATGGTAAGGTAATTGTAACAAATATGATTCTAAAAATATTGATTGCTTGTACATTGTATAGTAATAACCTTTTGACGACTCCACAGCAGAGCGCCACAACAATTGCTTAAACTGATCTATGAGAATAAATTGTACATTATTTTTAAGCCAAGCAATGCTAGGTACAGACTGGGAGAGCCAAACATAATACAATCCAGTTTCCTCCAGGATACGCTTAACACTTGACAATAATGGAAAACTAAAATCCGAATTTGAAGAATACAAGTTGTACATCACACTGTAAAAAATGCTATTTAATTTGCCATTACAACATATTATTTTAGCCCAATTTGATATAATTTTAACTTTTACACATATACTGATTGGGTATCTACCTAGTTCACCGTAAACCATGAAATCTGGAGTTGATTGCTTTACATTTAAAATATATTTGCAAAATTTAAGATGGACACGTTCGATGATGGTAACATTTTCAAACCCCCAAACTTCGGCTCCGTAAAGGAGAATAGGCTTGACAAGATTCTCAAATAATTTCAGTTGGCAGTCTATTGGAATATCAAGTTGACTACCCGTAAGACTACAACTTCCCGTATGACTACAACTACCCTTATGACAACAACTACCCGTATGACTACAACTACCCGTAAGACTACAACGTAGGTTTTCAAGACGTTCTTGAGCCGTACTTAATGCACAAAGTGTGCATACACGCCAATGAAGTTGATTTCAATCCAGTTTCTGGTGATTGAAAAAATTGCGATTTCGAGGCAACGTACATTTAACTCCGAAAACGTCTGTACTTTTTTGATTAAAAACATTAGAATGCTAATTTTTGTTTCATTATTTTGTATCGCAATGACCTTCATCAGAATATTATTCATAATCTTGTTTTCATGACACACATTTTCAAAATATGAGAAAAATCCAATGGTCCTTAATTGTTTTGCTCAGTGTATTTATTTCTGATAAATGATCCCACCTGACGACGAGACGCGCTGCTCCAGGACGAGCAGGAAGACGGAGGCGGCGAGCAGCACGCTCAGAATCGACACCAGCATACACCGCAAAGATGGCCGACACCGCCGCCATCTTGTAATGGCTGAAATGAGAAAGAGACGTTGTAAGAAGATGCCTTGTAAACCTTGTCTCCAAGTTGGTTAAGTCATCATCCAACATTGAACTTAACATATTTAGACGTCCATTTGGTTTTAAACCCATTTAACACAACATCAGACGTGTAGTATGTTTTCAAAGGCTTTTAAATTGAACAACGGTATAATCAGATATGATTGTTCTGCGTTGGCGTTTGTTAATTTTACGTGAGAACAGTAGCTATGCGTGATTTTCCTCATTGTGAACGCTTACACTCTAAAACTATAATAGACAAATAAAAGTGTCTTCTGATATAAAGAATGACAACACAAGTTGATTAAAGTGACACATATTCGAGGCTTTATATATATATGTTTATTCATCCTCCAATTTGTACAGGAGAGTTCGTTAACAATATAATAATAATACAAACATATAATTACATATGGGAGTTTTGAAATGAGAGACAGTTATTTACAGCTTGGTACATTTAAATGTCATCAGTCGTTCTGTGCGCGCATCACATATTGTCAGATCTTAGGTCGTAGAATAGTCTGAACATGGAATGGAGGAATGTTACCGACACCTCGACAAATGCCTCTTTGTCTCTACAGTTGAGATGGAAGTTTGGTCTGCAGGACAGGAGACATAGCACGAGGTCTTTGTCTGACATGTTGTGCAGATGGGCGCTGAAGTCCAGTGGCCCAATGTTGGCTAAGGCACACCACAGCTTGTCTCTGATGTCGATGAGGTAGTCGCAGGCAGTTAGGATATGGAGTAGTGGATCGGTGTAGAACAATCCACATCTGTCACACAACGTATCATCAAGATGTACATCTTTGTAGACTGAGCACATCTTGATTAGGAAGCTTGCAGGTTTCCTTGTAGATGGAGTCGATTGTGAGAGGGTCCAAGCTGGATGCACTGTTAGTGTTGGGTGAATTTTAGCGAACAGTGAGAGTTCTTCATCTTCAGAAATTATCTTTCTCCATGCAGAGGTATGGTAAGACCGGACTGTGTTCTTGATGATTCTCTTCCAGGAAGTATAAGTTGGGAATTGTCCAGTATCGATGTAAGTATCTGCATATTGCTTGAGAGAGTACTTTTGCAGCAGTCTGTAGAGGTCTGGCATGAATCCTTTTGCTTCTGGTGAGACGTTGTGGTGGTATTGAAGTATTCTCGAGGCAAGTATCTTAAGTGGGAGGAGATGTTTCTTCATTGCTGTTAATTTTCCAAAGAATATCAGTTTCTTGGTGTCAATTTCAGCTTCCAGTGGTAGAAGACCAAGAAGGCCAAGACAGACATCAGTTCTTGTACGTCTCGGGAGATCTTGAATGTGTTTCACAACGTGTCTGAAGGCTCTTTCGAGGAGTTTGTTCTCAGTGTCTGATAAGGAATTCCACAGCTCACATCCATGTAATGCCTTTGGAATCGACACGGATTTCACCAATCTCAGGCATGTTAAGGGACTTACAAATGTTATGTTGAATCCACTCGCTGATAAGATGTGTACACTTGCTTTAAGACTCGTACTGGCTTTAAAGGTTCTTTCCACTGAGTTCATGTTGTATGTGAGGGTAACACCAACATGTTTTATCGTTTGTGCTCTCGGTAACGCGTTGCCATAGAGACTGGGGGGCTTGAAGTTAGTAGGCTTATTGCTTTTGTGTCTAAATGTGATAAGTACACTCTTTGAGGTTGAGAATGTGAATCTCCAGTTTCTGCTGTAGTCTTCAGCTATTCCAACGAGGACTCTCAAACCACTCATAGATGGGCTGGCGAGTGCGATGTCATCGGCTTGAGTAGGACAGCACGTGTTGCTATCAAGAATACATGCACCTCTGTTGGTAGCAGTGAGGTCTGTCAAAAGTTGGTCAATGAACAGGAGATAGAGTCTGGCAGATAAAACTCCTCCTTGTCTGATTCCTTGGTAGAGGTAAAATGGTCTTGATTCTTGGCCGCCAATTCTTACACAGCTGCTCATTTTCGTGTACAGTTTGTCTACCAGGATCCACAGATGGCCTTTTACACCGTTTTCAAATAGCTTTAATTTCAGGCCATTGTGCCAAACTGTATCGAAAGCCTTTGATGAGTCAAGAAAGGCTACGTGAAGATCAGATTTCCGTTCGTGGTAGTAGTGGATAGCTTCCTGGAGGTTAAATGAAGCGTGGAGTGCAAATAGCTTTGGTTGGTACGCCACCTGTTGGCAGTTTGGGAAGGATCTTGAAAATTCCAAGGCAGTTAGGTGTGGTAGTATAGCCATTTCAAATAGTTTTTCAATGACTGGCAGGAGTGATATGCCTCTGTATGATCCAGGTTCTTTCCTGTTTTTGTTCCCACCTTTATAGATTGGGAGAATAGCACTTGTCTTCCACGCTGCAGGGATATGTCCTGTGTTGATTACGAGGTTGAAGAGAGCACATATGTGTTGCATAAGCACTTGTCCTCCGTGTTTCAAATGTTCATATACCAGGTTATCCTGGCCCCCTGCTTTATTGTTTTTCAAGTTTTTACACAATTTTGTTCATCCAACATTGAACTTAACATATTTAGACGTCCATTTGGTTTTAAACCCATTTAACACAACATCAGAAGTGTAGTATGTTTTCAAAGGCTTTTAAATTGAACAACGGTATAATCAGATATGATTGTTCTGCGTTGGCGTTTGTTAATTTTACGTGAGAACAGTAGCTATGCGTGATTTTCCTCATTGTGAACGCTTACACTCTAAAACTATAATAGACAAATAAAAGTGTCTTCTGATATAAAGAATGACAACACAAGTTGATTAAAGTGACACATATTCGAGGCTTTAGGATGCTTACAATTTTAAGCGACAACTGTTGATACATTCGATATCGGAAAACACGAGGTTGAACTTCTATTTATCCAAAATCATACTTCATCAGTATTTGTCAGCAGCTTTGTGACGACATATACTTCTCAGATGTGTTCTCAGGGGGATTAAGGCATGTTAATATCATTGACTGACGTCAACTTGCGTTATGGCGATTTTTGTAGCGATATTTTCAATGAAGCAATCACTGTATCTCGCCCAAACGATATTCATAGTGGAAGCCAGTTTAATGTGAAAAATGCTATTACTTACAATTTTACAAGCAGCTTAACAATATACAGAATTGCGATTATACCAAGATATGTAACATGTATTGTCATGTCTGTTTAACGACATTCTCAATCAATTAAAACGCGTCGCCGCCATCACTACCAGAATGCTCCTTTAACAGTTAATCAATAAAAAAAAATCATGCCGTCGTCACCATCACCAGAATAACCAGTTATTAAAATTATATCTCATTGACAATACATAGCCAAGAGTCTACCCAGCACACAGACAGAGCGCGGACACAACTACCATGGATACTCACAAGTCAGTCCGATACACAGACAGGACACGCACATACTCCAAAGTGGCGTTCTATATCACTCATCTCGGCCCTGTCTCTTCCTCCCTCACCTCTATTATGTCGTTCTTATTTACGACATCAATCAAATTGATTTTGGATGTGAGAATCAGTCATTTGTACATAGCGACCATTCACTGTCGTTCTTTCATGGCAATTTATAATATTAATGTATAAAACGGATATTAATCATTTGTTTCTGATCAAGGATTAGTAGAATGTTCATCGTGACCTTTGATACAATACCTAGCATCATGGACTCTAAACTAATTAGATAATCACTGCTATGAACATAAAACAATAATGCTTGTACATGATGTTTATAATGCTTGGTAGAACTCTAAACATTACGCAAAGTTAGTGCCAGTTAAAACTTTACAACAGTATCAAACCATGTTTAAGTACACAGATCTTTCACTATCGCTTTCAGTTTACAGTGAGGCTTGGGGTTAATACCGGAGTTACTTAACACTGAGGTTTACTGTATTTCTTATTATGCACTAAGGTTTTACGGTTTACACAGAGTGTACACCGAGTTTTACTGTATTACTTTTTGTACATGAAGGTATTCCTGCCATAGCTACAAGGACGGTTTGGCGAGGAGACCTCTGAATGTATGAGTTCGTTTTCGGGTCAATGAACAATTTTGCAACTTTTATTTCTCAGTCTGTCATTATATACAGTTGTACTGTATATGTTATTCCACATTAAGGTTGCACTTAGCGTAGATAGTTTACACAGTCAGAGCAGAATTTTACTATATTAATTATTTATTGTACACTAATTATTTTACTGCAGCAGCACCCCCCATTTCCAGTAAAATAAGACATGTTACCAGAGGAACAGGACACACACGTGAACGAACAGAAGTATAAATCATTGGACTCGCATGATAAAGAGTTAAATTCTTTCAAAAGTAATTTATTATACAGACTGAGTGAAGTATGAAAGCTAACATTAACATATTAATTTGTACAGTATTCAAGTACTTGAAAACAACCATGCAATGGTCAAAATTCGTTCATCGTTTTAAAGAAGATTGATCCAGTTAACACCATCTGATGTCTACTCTTTTCTATGTATATTTTCTTTATATATTGATTAGACCTGATTCCTCATTCCAAAATGGAATAGAAGTAAATTGGATACCTGAATCTCCAATCAACAATACGGTACATTTGTTTATCTTCACATTGTCACTAGTGACTCATATAAGTGTGAATATAGCTTAAATATCAAGGCCTGCATGTACTGATCTATACACACGCTGGGTGGTGTTATGTGTGCTTTGTTACCTGGTGTTTACATTCCTCTGTATCTACTTATCCTATATAACACACCACTGTGCACTGCATACAATCTATGTTTCTGGGATGATGATGTAGAAGAATAGTTGGTTAATTGTCAGTTGTCACTCAATCTCCCGTGCACACTACAATCGATACGCTACTTGAACAGCTCTGTCCTCAGTCGCCACTCACTCCCTACAGCTCTGTCCTCAGTCGCCACTCACTCCCTACAGCTCTGTCCTCAGTCGCCACTCACTCCCTACAGCTCTGTCCTCAGTCGCCGCTCACTCTCTACAGCTCAGTTGTCAGTCGCCACTCACTCCCTACAGCTATGTACATGTAGTCAGTCGCCACTCACTCCCTACAGCTCTGTAGTCAGTCGCCACTCACTCCCTACAGTTCTGTCCTCAGTCGCCACTCACTCCCTACAGCTCTGTAGTCGGTCGCCCCTCACTCCCTACAGCTCTGTCCTCAGTCGCCACTCACTCCCTACAGCTCTGTAGTAAGTCGCCCCTCACTCCCTAAAGCTATGTTGTCAGTCGCCACTCACTCCCTACAACTCTGTAGTCAGTCGCCACTCACTCCCTACAGCTCGGTCGTCAGTCGCCACACACTCCCTACAGCTCTGTAGTCAGTCGCCACTCACTCCCTACAGCTCGGTCGTCAGTCGCCACACACTCCCTACAGCTCTGTAGTCAGTCGCCACTCACTCCCTACAGCTCGGTCGCCAGTGGCCACTCACTTCCTACAGCTCGGTCGCCAGTGGCCACACACTCCCTACAGCTCTGTCGTCAGTGGCCACTCAATTCCTACAGCTCTGTAGTCAGTGGTCACTCACTCCCTACAGCTCTGTCGTCAGTGGCCACTCACTCCCTACAGCTCGGTCGCCAGTGGCCGCTCACTTCCTACAGCTCTGTCGTCAGTGGCCACTCACTTCCTACAGCTCGGTCGTCAGTGGCCACTCACTCCCTACAACTCTGTAGTCAGTGGCCACTCACTTCCTACAGCTCGGTCGCCAGTGGCCACACACTCCCTACAGCTCTGTCGTCAGTGGCCACTCACTTCCTACAGCTATGTAGTCAGTGGCCACTCACTCCCTACAGCTCGGTCGCCAGTGGCCACTCACTTCCTACAGCTCTGTCGTCAGTGGCCACTCACTTCCTACAGCTCTGTCGTCAGTGGCCACTCACTTCCTACAGCTCGGTCGCCAGTGGCCAAACACTCCCTACAGCTCGGTCGCCAGTGGCCACTCACTCCCTACAGCTCGGTCGCCAGTGGCCACTCACTTCCTACAGCTCTGTCGTCAGTGGCCACTCACTTCCTACAGCTCGGTCGTCAGTGGCCACTCACTCCCTACAACTCTGTAGTCAGTGGCCACTCACTCCCTACAGCTCTGTCGTCAGTGGCCACTCACTTCCTACAGCTCTGTCGTCAGTGGCCACTCACTTCCTACAGCTCTGTCGTCAGTGGCCACTCACTTCCTACAGCTCGGTCGCCAGTGGCCACACACTCCCTACAGCTCTGTCGTCAGTGACCACTCACTTCCTACAGCTATGTAGTCAGTGGCCACACACTCCCTACAGCTCTGTCGTCAGTGGCCACTCACTTCCTACAGCTATGTAGTCAGTGGCCACTCACTCCCTACAGCTCGGTCGCCAGTGGCCACTCACTTCCTACAGCTCTGTCGTCAGTGGCCACTCACTTCCTACAGCTCTGTCGTCAGTGGCCACTCACTTCCTACAGCTCGGTCGCCAGTGGCCAAACACTCCCTACAGCTCGGTCGCCAGTGGCCACTCACTCCCTACAGCTCGGTCGCCAGTGGCCACTCACTTCCTACAGCTCTGTCGTCAGTGGCCACTCACTTCCTACAGCTCGGTCGTCAGTGGCCGCTCACTCCCTACAGCTCTGTCGTCAGTGGCCACTCACTTCCTACAGCTCGGTCGTCAGTGGCCACTCACTCCCTACAGCTCGGTCGCCAGTGGCCACTCACTTCCTACAGCTCTGTCGTCAGTGGCCACTCACTTCCTACAGCTCTGTCGTCAGTGGCCACTCACTCCCTACAGCTCGGTCGTCAGTGGCCAAACACTCCCTACAGCTCGGTCGCCAGTGGCCACTCACTCCCTACAGCTCGGTCGCCAGTGGCCACTCACTTCCTACAGCTCTGTCGTCAGTGGCCACTCACTTCCTACAGCTCTGTCGTCAGTGGCCGCTCACTCCCTACAGCTCTGTCGTCAGTGGCCACTCACTTCCTACAGCTCGGTCGTCAGTGGCCACTCACTCCCTACAGCTCGGTCGTCAGTGGCCACTCACTCCCTACAACTCTGTAGTCAGTGGCCACTCACTCCCTACAGCTCGGTCGTCAGTGGCCGCTCACTTCCTACAACTCTGTAGTCAGTGGCCACTCACTCCCTACAGCTCGGTCGTCAGTGGCCACTCACTTCCTACAGCTCTGTCGTCAGCGGCCACTCACTCCCTACAGCTCTGTAGTCAGTCGCTACTCACTCCCAACAGCTCTGTCGTCAGTGGCCACTCACTTCCTGTATCTACAAGCACAGACTCATGCCTTGAGCTTATTTCCAATAATAATATGTTCAATTTGTAAAGCGCATTATCCACGTTCAATGCATGCTCTAAGCCCACAGGAATAATGACTGGAATCTATAACATATTTCATATTCTTTGTTAACATCGTACATATTTGATTTTTGTCTTATATTTTAAAGTCTCAAATAACCTTAACATATAAAACATATAACATGTTTTCATACACCGCCTTCCAATTCGTCTACTGCTTATGTATATTTATAAAGTATTTTAATCAATACTTTGTTGACTGTTTCCATTTGATCATTTTTGTGTATTTATATAGCTTTTTTTTATCTAAATATACAAGTCATAGTGATTAGTGTCGCTTTGTTATTGAATTATTGAAATGGTAGAAAACATATTCGAAATTCATTAACATTTGTGTGTTTTTCCTTTCGGAAAGGCGTATTGGACTTTTAGCAATAGAGAAGTCTGATAATAACCGTTATCCTTTAAAGCACGACTATATATGAAACATTTTATAGGAAAGAAAGGAGTTGAACATTTTCTGGCGTTATGTACTTCATCATCTTAACAATGAAAACAAATCAGTTCCCCGCGTTAAAAGAACAAACTTGGTTTATATACATGCATATACACTTACATTCGATCCCTATTGATACAATTACATTTGTTTATTCATGTAGTTGTAATGGAATGTAATGTTAAAACAAGTTGAACAATGAACAATTGTTCAAGTATTAAAATTATCATTTGCTATATTTTGTACTTATTGTGATCGCATCGCCACAGTGGCGTCATTCTGACATTTACGTAAAGACCCAGCTACTGAATAACAGTTTGTAGACAAGTGCAAATGAGAACTGATTTATGGAGGAAAAATTCTAAAAGTCTAACATTACTACAAATTATTGTCATTTTGAAGAAATGTTGAGTCCACTTCTAAAGTATTTAAATGGTCGTTAATACAACGAAGAGGCGAGGGGTTATTTTTGAAAATTCTAATTGTTTTACTTTTGCAAAAAAAATCATTGATGAAAACATTTTTTGAAAAGTTTGTATTTTCATTTAATGTAACAAAACAACTATTAATCTGATTTGAAATTTCACTTTTTGCATCTTTATAAGTTTATCTATATACTTTTCCTATGCTCTTTCAATTCCAGACAACGGTCCTCTTGTTGTCCTCGTGTCCAATGAGCTTCTTCAAGTGCTTCCGCTGTGTTTCATAATGCTTTATGTGGCTTTAATATATGCCAAAAATAGCATTTGTGTTGATTTCAGTCCAATTTTAAATGAACATCGCCATGTCAAATGTCATATTTATGAACACCAGCATACACGTGCATAAATTGAGTACACGCCCTCTTTACACGCACAGTGGTTATATGCCATATCACATTTATCAACCCAAAAGTTTTTGTCTGTTGTAAATAAGGTTCCAAAATAACGTTTGACTAACTGACACTCACCAATGGATCAGAAATCCTTACTTTTAATAAATATGACAATGTTCACTACTCACGAAAAAATGAAATAACATAATTTATAACGTGTGGCATATGTGACCCCCGACAACACACTGAATGTGTTAATGCCGACTATCGCCAAATGCAGCTGAACGGTTACACGGCACTGATTCCTGAGTTACCAGATATATTCTCTCCCAAACAGCGCAGTGTCTATTGCAACAAGTCTGTAAATATTTTACCATTCAACATATTGAACGAAAGGTGCAATCTAGCGTTACACACGTAAAGTAAACACCACGTTTGTTGAGACAAGACAAAATGCAGGAATTAAGCTTGATTGCGTGTATATCTCCGCTATTATTGTTTGTCATAGGTCAGGGGCGGTTCCAGGATTCAAGCCATCTTAAAAACTTGCCAACCAGAAAAAATCAATAAAGGGATGGGTTAGGTCTACCACAGTGGATATATCCCTCCACTACGTCTCTCACGTTACTCTGATGTGCACGTGTGTGCAACAACACGCCTCACGAAATACGCAACTACTTAGATACTCTAGACCGTGTGTCATTACTTCAATGTCGAAGAAGCGGTATGACGTGTTTCTAAACAGACTGTTATCTTTAGTTAGGTCAGATTGCGCCTCTGCGAAATCATACTTACATCACTCATCACACCATTTTAAGATATTATGTCGAGCTTTTCCAAATTGCTTACGAAATGAAATCTCAGCAACCAAGAGTCAAATTTTCAGATACTATTCACAAATTACCCCCGGGACTTTTTTCATCAGGAAAAATTCAAATTACCCATCCTTTACATGTGTACTACAAACAGCTACGTCGATTGGACAGATGAGTCTCGTAAATTTAGCTTGCAACAGGCTTTGGTCTTGCATTGAAGAAGACTTAGTTCATACTTCTGTTGTTTTTATGTGTCATGCTAACCTTTGTACTTGGGAGTCTATTACCTGAGCATACACTGAATCGGATGCTTTACATGACACCATGACACCGTGATACCGAGACACGTGTTTCCGTCACACTATAACAAACCTTTTCATTGATTGTTTTTCACAACAGGACTCAGAGGCAGTACGAAGTTTCCTGATGTAAACCCACGAGAAGTGAGTTGTATAACAGCCAGAATAGAATAAAGAAAATCCCCGAGGAAAACAGGTTTACCTTAACAGGGATTAGAACTTTAAAGTTCAGTGGTTTCTCTCCACGCGATCTCACGACAGAACACATTGGGACAGCTAGTCAGCCAATCACAAAGCTTCCAACTAAAACGAGAGGTCGGGGACAACTCTCGAGAGCCCTGATGTGATTGGTCGTTTATGAAGAGATTTTGCCATGTCTAAACTTGCATCAGAACAGGAATCTCTTTGGAGCCGTCAGTAGTGTATTATACATTACTGCCGTCAGACCGCATGTAGAGGAAAGTACCGTATGTGATCGTGGCCGATAGAGCAATATTTTGTAATGTTTTCCCTTTGAACAGAGTTTATTTCAAATAGACACAAATTGGCACATTAGACAGAGGATATACGAAACAGCGTATACTACTTTCTGAAAGTGAAGGAAACACAGGTACTAACGGTATAGCAATACATACTTACATTTTCCCCAACAACCTCTCGTCATCACTCTCAGACAGTGCTACATTCACTTCCTTATAACTTAGTTTGTAACGTAAACTTCATTGGAACCCGATTTCTGCCCAGGTATTCTATCCAGGTATTCTGTCCAGGTATTCCGTCCAGGTATTCTGTCCAGGTATTCCGTTCAGGAATTCTGCCAAGGTATTCTGCTCAGGTATTCTATCCAGGTATCCTATCCAGGTATACTGTACAGGTATTCCGTTCAGGTATTCTGCCCAGGTATTCTGCCCAGGTATTCTGTTCAAGTATTCTGTTCAGGTATTCTGTCCAGGTATTTCGCCCAGGTATTCTGTCCAGGTATTCTGCCCAGGTATTTTGCCCAGGTATTCTGTTCAAGTATTCTGTTCAGGTATTCTGTCCAGGTATTTCGCCCATGTATTCTGTCCAGGTATTCTGACCAGGTATTCTGTCCAGGTATATAAATGTGGCTAGTGCTTGTATGACGTTGGTGTCTGACTATAAGTATGGATGCAGTGTCCTCTCTCCCTCCTGATGTCCTTCACTTATCACGG